>OX336389.2:585301037-585766599 GCA_946902985.2 Meconema thalassinum | reverse complement strand
TTACTTCTAAACGAGCATCCTATAAAGGGCAAATTACCCGATTCAGAAAGTACATAAAGGAGTTAGATCCCTCAGAAGCTCAATTAGACTTGTTGAAACATCGTGTAAGGGATTTTGAACGTTCTTATGAAAATTATTGTAACATTCAAACTGAAATAGAAACTTGTATGCTCAATCAAACCGAAGATCGAGTCGAAGTAGAAAACCAATATTACGAAGGCATAGGTTCTGCTTTCAAAATAATACGCCAACTCGAAGAGGAGCAGAAAAAGGACGCTTCTGTTATTGGTCCCCTTCATGAACCACAAACTTCTTTCCGTGATGGAAAAAGAAGTCCTCTTGCACCAGGAAGAATTGAAGAGCTTCAGAGGTTCGCTGCTAGATGACGCTAGGAGGGTCATGGAAGATATATATCTAGAACAGACTCACAAAAGATATAAGCGAAATGATCACCACAGAGAAAATAGAAGATCACTGTTGGTGTTTGACAAAGAGGAAGGAATGAACATGCAAAGCGCATTGAACTTTATATTCTCTCGTACCGTGTATTCCAAGAATACACCATACTTGGAGGGGACAACACCAACAGAGAACAAATAAGCAGTTACACATTTAAAGGCAATGAGCGATCAAAGACAGTGGTCTTGTGATCGGACCATTAGGGGTCAAGATTTTGGCCACCCTGACTCTCCCATCTCTTCCAGGATAACACTCGGTCACTCTACCAGAGGTCCAAACTAGAGGGGGTGAAACATCCCTAACCAAGACTAAGTCCCCCACTTTAATGTCGGGACTGGAAAGAAACCACTTCTGTCTCCGTTGCAAGGAAGTTAAATATTCCAAGTTCCACCTCTTCCAAAAAGAATTACGGAGGGCTTCAAGTTTACGCCAAACGATAGGTAGATTAGAATCCCTGTAAGAATTGGGAAGAGGAGGAGGGGCAGAAAGAGAAGTGCCGATAAGGAAGTGACCAGGTGTGAGTGGAAGCAAGTCATCAGGGTCATTGGAAAGCGGAGTTAATGGGCGAGAATTTAACAACACCTTCAATCAGAACGGACAGTGAATTGAATTCTTCATAAGTCAGAATGCGATTACCTAAGACTTTTCTTAAATGACGTTTAGTGAGCTTTACACAAGATTCCCACCTACCACCGTGATGAGGAGCGTAGGGAGGTATAAAGCGCCATTTGAAACCCTTTGAATAGGAAAAATTAGAAATTTGTTCCATGGCAGAAGAAGATGTGAGAGCTTTCTTCCACAGAGAAGCTGCGCCCTGAAAGGTGGAAGCGTTATCAGAGAACATCTCTGAAGGAACACCACGCCTAGCGGTGAAGCGAGAGACGGCTGATAAAAGTAAGAAGTAGAAGCATTCGTTACTAGTTCCAAGTGGATTGCGCCAGTAACCATGCAAACAAAGAGAGAAACATAAAGTTTTCCAAACAATTTGCGTTTAGCTTCAGGAGCATTTCGTTGATATTGGAACGGACCCATATAGTCCACACCTGTTAAAGCAAATGGGCGTATAGGAGAAGATCGAAAAGAGGGCAGATCGCTCATTAATTGAGTATTGATTTTAGGTTTCGCTTTGAAACAAGGAATGCACTTATGAATTACAGAAGATACTTCATAAATTCCGTATATGATCCAGTACTTTTCCCTTAAGAGGCAAAGCAGAGTGCGTGTGCCAACATGCAGATTACGATAATGAAAGTCACGTATAATTAAGGAAGTTACGTGATGTTTTGAAGGCAAAATAACGGGATGCTTTTTGTCCTCAGAGAGCAAAGATTGCGAGAGTCTTCCACCTACCCTGAGTAACCCATGGTCATCAAGGAACGGGGCCAAAGCACGAAGACGACTGGATTTGGGAAGATCCCTTTTAGAAGAAAGTAAAGACAATTCAGAAGAAAAGGCTTCTTGCTGTGTCAGTTGTAAAATCTTAATGGTAGCGAGATTCAATTCATGATTGGTGAGGTGTGGTTTGGGGAGAAGAGGTTGGTCAACCACAAGATATTTCCATCTAAGGAGATAGGCGACAATTCGTATTAATTTATGAAAAGAAGAATAGCGGAACAACAAGGGATGAGAAGCGTTGGAAACAAGACACGAAGCAATGGATGGAGGTACTTTAGCGTCAGGCAAGTTGGAGTTTGTAGCTGGAGGTTTAGAAGGCCATGAAGAAGAATCTTCGATTAACCACGAGGGCCCATGCCAGTACAACTGGGAAGCTGCCAATTGAGAAGGTAAACAACCACGAGAGATAATATCGGCTGGGTTATCAGCACTGGGCACATGCCTCCATTGACATCCAGAAGAAAGAGTTTGAATTTTGGAAACTCTGTTTGCAACAAAAGTTTGCCAGTGAGAGGGGTTTTTGGCGATCCAAGAAAGGGTGATCATGGAATCGCTCCAGAGATAGATTTGCGAGAATTCGACTTTTAATACTTCCCGTAATTTCTTAACAAGTTCTGCAGCCATGAGTGCAGCACACAATTCAAGCCTAGGCAAAGTGATAGTTTTAAGAGGATCGACCTTCGATTTGGCACAAACAAGGTTGGAAACTGAAGATCCATAGAATGAACCGTGATAAACTAAATATGCGCAGCAACCATAAGCTTTTTCGGAACTGTCCGCGAACACATGAAGGAAAAAGGATGCATTAGAATGAGCGTTAATTAAATTCCTAGGAATTTCAATGAGGGAAAGATCCAACAAATTGCTGCGAAACGAGAGCCAACGATTAAGAACAGAAAGAGGGACAGTGTCATACCATTCACACTTGAGCGACCACAGCTCTTGCATGAAGAGTTTGGCTATAACGATAACTGGGGCAAGGAATTGAAGCGGATCAAACATTTTTGCAATTTCAGAGAGAATTTGTCTTTTTGTGTTAGGAAGCTCTTCTGCGAGCGAAACTTTATAGATAAGAGTGTCAGTGCTAGTGCACGAATGAACTCCTAGAGTTTTTATAGATTCGGAGTTTCCACAAATTTCGACAGAAGAAGGATCTACGTCTTCGATGGGAAACTGGGCGAGAAACTCAGGGGAGTTGGAATTCCACTTATGAAGTGGGAAACGTCCATTCCTTAGCAATGCCTGATGTTCTAAAGACACAAAAGAAGCTTCCTCCAAAGTGGGGAAGGACTGCAAATAATCGTCAACATACAAGGACGTAGTTAGTGCTTCAGAGGCTTTGGAATTAAATAAATGACCATCTTGTGAGGCTAGCAAGTGTAGGGATCGGATAGCAAGGAAAGCAGAGGGTTTTAAGCCATAAGTAACCGTTTTTAAGCGAAATATCTTAATGGGCATACTGATTTCATCACGCCACAAGATTCTTTGGAGATCTCGTTGTTCCGGTTGAATTAACACTTGACGGTACATATGTTTTATATCAGCTATGACAGCTATGGGAAATAATCGAAAGTTTAAGAGTATAGCAGATAGATCTGACTGAATAGCAGGACCAGAGTAAAGAGTGTCGTTAAGGCTGTTGCCATTAACGTCGGGCGATGAACCATTGAAAACAACTCGGATTTTAACTTTTACAAGAGGGTTTTTCCACACGGGATGATGATTTAAATAAACCGTTTCAATTGGGGGTACAGTTCATCATCAGATTTGTTTACGACTTCCATATGATCTAAGCTTTCATACTCATCCATGAAATCAGTGTACTGCTGTTTAACAAGAGGTTCTTTCTTGAATTTGCTCTCGATAGCAAAGAGCTTTTCGAGCTTTTCGAACTCTATAACTTCAAAAACTGGAAATACCAAACTTGATTCAAATTATTGGCATTCTTCGAATTACTTAGAAAAAACGAATTTCTTTGAAAAGACATACAATAAATCTGTTACTCTCAGTCTTGCCAGACCAACACCCTTCCCCATAGTAGTCTTATGCCTGCTTGAGAGGGAATATACTAAGGCCGCTCTCTTGCAAATCGCCCAAGTCTTGGCTGTACTTCCCGTCAGCTTGGACCAAGCTCTTACCCATTTTAGGTATCAGAGAACGGATTTTCAGTGGAAACCGCCTCTAAGTGCATTAAAGGTTAAATGTATAACTTTTGTGGAACTCTCATCCTATTTCTCTATCCTTCTTCTCCAGTCCGAAACCCACTTCCTTTTCTTAATCATCTTCCCTTGGTGGGTGGGTTATTCCTCAGCCAATAATCTACCCAGTGGGCATGCGTTAACCACTAACCTTCGGAATCAACAAGTATCGGATCTTAGAATATTGTTTCAAATGGCAAATGTATAAAACATACAACCTGAAAATGATTATTAGAAATCACAAATATTTATTATTATCATTATTATTTCAGAAAATAGAATAATAATAATAATAATTATTAAATCAACATTATTATTATTTCCTCAACAAAATGGATTTAAAGTTGTTAAACTGTTCGGGGAATATCATCCTCGACTTCCAAATGATGGATAAATATCCATTTCTCAACTTAAATTTCATTAGTAAATCTTTAGTTACTACGGCTGATGACCGCGATAAGAAAAATACCAAAATTAAATAAATGCTCGTTCTGCTCGTCCATAAATTTCGAATCATAGACTTCTGAGTGGTAAAACAACTCAGATCAAAGCTTCTATTGCAAAAGAAAAATATTTGCAACTGAAAAAAACATCTCGATGAATAAAAAATATTTGTTGGTAAGACTGTAGAAAAATACGAGAAAATCCAGCTAACTACGCATAAAATAATGCAAATTGTAGCTTACATTCTTGTAGATCTTGATGTTTGTAATCTGGTCTGAACCAGATTATTCAGTCTTCTTCTTGTCCCCATTAGGACACGTATTTACAATCTTGTATCGGCCTCCATTTTATACCCACAAGCTGTCTACACTGACATAGAGGTATTCATTCTTGGAGCCTTAATATCTTGAAGAAAAATGTTGCCAGCTTCAAAAGCTGCAGTAAAGTTGACAGGGGTCTGATCAAAATGATCCATGATGAAAATTATTTACGTGACGCAACTGTTATGTGTTCAGTACTCCAAATACGCTTATAATCTTATTCAGCACGAGTACAAATTCTGTCGAGTTGGCTGGGCAGAGCTTCTCACTCTTCAGATCGCACAAGGTTAACCTGTATTCCCAATATCGGCTTAAGAATTGTACTGTGCAAGAATGGTAATAAAAGTACTGATTTATCTTGGCTGGTCTATTAACAAGACAAAAGCTTGTCCTCTGACTGTTGGATTAAATAATCCAGCTTTGAATAATTGTGGACAGAAGAAAGAAATTTAGACAAAGTCTACCATATGTCCAGTTGTAGCAGTAAATAATTACCAGGTGCCACAAACTTGTATCACTTCGGTGATAACGTTGAAAAGTTCGAAGATCACTTAAAACGTTTAACACTTTCCTAAGACCAGTAACCATGTACTGTCGAAACACTAAGTCCCAGCAACTGTGCTGTAAATAACGAAGACTTTGCAACCATGTGCATGAAGAATATAACGGTGTTCGGTGATACGTAGAGTGTTGAGCGGCTAGAGCGCTTACGAAGTGCTGTACGTCCATAGCAACGGAGTGCTGATGGAGAAGTGAACATACATAGCCCGAGCAGGCGTGCCTTATATACTCCTCGACTGGCTGCTCGAGGTCACTGCGGAGAAAATGCTGGAACTAAAACATCTCATATCTCAGCTTCCGCTCGATCAATTTCCTCGAAGTAAAGCACAGTCTTCCTCCCTTGTCCGTGCCAGTAATCTGATATAGGTCTCAAGATTCTACTCCATCGGGAAATATTTAATGACTTGTAGCCTCGACTATGACGCTCTCGGCCTACGTCACTTAACCACTTCTTGGCTGTCAAAACCTTCGAAATGCTTCTAAGAAGGTTCGGCGCACGCTTTTCAAACTTTCAATTCTGGACTTAGCATTGTGGCCTGTACCCTCAAATCTAGGCCACTGGATTTGGGCACATCCACCCCACACATAGCCAAATATAAAAATTGAGAAATTTTTATTTTTCCATTCACACATCAAGCAAGCTACCTGGTTCTTGAATAATAAATCTTCAAACTCGAAGAATTATAAGTTCCCACGATGTTACCAGTTCGTGTGTCGGTTATCTTGTCATTACTTTCCTCGACTAGACAAGTTAAAAAAACATCTCAGGCTAAAGTTTGAATAGACCCCCCCAAATTGCTTTCTGCATTTAATCTATATTTTCGTTCCTTGTGGTGTTCTTCGGACAGTATCTAACTCTCTGTCTTCCTCTTCGAAATTATAATCTGTTAAGAAAAATGTATTGACTTCTGTAGTCTTTTCTTTGGTCTTCTTTATCATGGAAGTACTAGGTTTTTCTTGCTGTTTCAACCGATCTAGGTATTCTTTACTTTCCTGTACTGTATCATCCAGGTTTTTCCTTCTTTCCTCTTCCTCATTCAACTGTCGTGGATTTTCGTTTCTTGGGTAATAGCCATTATTTCTCCCAAAGTACCTTCTCTCTTGGTATCGTCCTTGGTTTCCTCTTGGTCTTCCCCATCGACCTCTATAATTGTTCGTCCCTTCAGGTCTCGCATATAGTTTATTCTCATATGACCGATAGTTGTTTTGGTTCCATCTTCCTTGTCCTGGATCATCCCTCGGCGTTTTCTCTTCTCTACCGTCTCGAGGTGTCTGACAATATCTATCAGCCATCACTGCAAATACCGCGTTGTCATACTTTCCAGCCTTCTGATGAAAGAATTGAGCGTTCGTGTGATCAAACTTCTGTAGAACTTCATCAAATTGTTCCATGCTGTAGATGTCCGCTGCTATCAGTGTTCTTTGGACATCCGCATGAAATTGCCTGATCAATGCAGTAATCAATTCGTTGCCAGGCATAGGCGGGTCTAAATGTTGAAGTTTTGATAATTGTCCTGCGAAATAAGTCGAATAACGTGTAGGTTGTGAAGTAGAGTATCTTTTAGAGTACAGCTCCGCTCTCACTTGCTGTTGAGTTTCTGGGGACCAGAATTTCTTCAATAATCCTCTAGCGAATTCCTCAAAATTGTTTAGGGTAGATCTATAGGCCCTAAACCAGGTAAGTGCGGGACCCGCCAAAATTTCCCTATCACTCTTATTTCCCTTTCTTTGCCAATCTCGGAATACTTGAGGTAATCTCCTACTTCTCTCAGGAATTCTACGGCTGTAATACTCCCAGTTCCAGAAAATTTAGAAGGTTTATCTTCTACGTTTTTATAGAAGGTTATCGGAGTGGATTGCATAATTGTCTTAACCTCTTCCGGTTTATGGGGATTTCCTACTTTGTTTACTCCCTCAATATCCATATCATTACTCATAAATGTTACCACGAGGTTCAACAACACACTTTGCTTGCTTTTGGTAATCCAAGAATTTGTTACTAAGTGCTTTGATAGTTTCTTTGAGTTCGGCATTCTCCTCGCCCACTAATTTCTTTAACTCCTCGCTACTGCTTTAACTATGCGAACAATCACCCTGATTTTTGTCTTTAACCTGACTCTTGATATTCTCAATTTCCTTCTGGTTCTCTTCATATCTTTTCCTAATTTCTTCAGTATCTCTCTTGATCCCTTCTGCTTCCTAACAATTCTCTTTTACGTATGTAGAAATTTTGTTCATAATCTCCTCGTGATTCTTTAATGAATTTGTAATATCCACAATGTCTTTCTGAGCTATCTGGATATCCTTAGTAATAACCTGAACATGTGACGTCAAAGTTTCTCTAATCTCTCTGATTCCGTCTTGAGTCTCCAGTTTAAGTGCATCTTTAACTTCACTGATGACTGTCGTCTTTATCTCGTTTGTCAACTCTATGACTACACTTTGCTGAATCTCTCCAACCACAAGTTCCTGGAATTGCTCGGTCAAACGTTGTATGCCGTTATTTGCCATATCGCTGTTCTCTTCCTGGACACAAACGTCTAAATTTGTCATATCTTCTCCTACTTTCCTGATACCTCGCTCGTTCCTATCAGCTAATGACTGAGATTTTTGGTCGGCATCGCGAAATCTATCCTCCATTTTACTTGTATTCAAAGCTAATGAAGTTAAGATTTCATGAGTTTTCTCGAACAGTTTAGACATTTTACTTTCTAACGAAGTAGAATTGTCTTTAATTTTATTTTCTAAAGAAGTGGAATGTTCTTTGATTTTATTTTCTAAAGAGGATCCTAATGAATCTGAATTCTCTCTCATTCTAGCTGAATGTTTACTGAATTTCCCTCTAATTTAGCTTCTAAAGAAGTTTTCAAAGAATCAGAATTTTCTTTCAATTTATTTTCCAAAGAATTTTCAAGATTTACTTTTAATCTGTTTTCTAATGAATCAGAGTTTTCCTTTAATTTACTTTCCATTGAGGTTTCAAGATTAACTTTTAAAGAAGTGGTCAATCTATTTTCTGGGGCATTTGAATTTTCCATGAATTTTCCCCTTACAGTTTCCGAATTTTCTTTAAGTTTACCCTCCATTTTATTAGTTTTCTCTATAATTTCTGGTATTTGCAGTCCTGCACATTTGGAGCTCTCCTCCATACGATTTAAGATCCTCATGACCTCATCCATACTTATCACAATATAATTCAAATTTAGTGGTATAAATGTAGGCAGACACAAAGACTTAAAACTAGAACAAGAATTATGCGTAGCTACCTGGATTTCTCAGGATAAAATGAGATATGCCCTAATGTCGACGTGATGGAAGAAATCTCTACTATTAATTAGATTTAAACAACAATGTCAAAAAATGCAAGGTCAATATACTCCACCTGGATTCTAATAGATTGCACATTTCCTGACTATCGAACGTATACTACCAATTTTACTTGACACCCTACTGGATAAGCCATTATACGACAATCAAAAAACACACTAACTATTTGAACTTTAATTTGAATTAAGTTTCCCACTAACTGTGTTTCCTACGAATTTATTCATCCATACCAGACATCTTCCAATTCCCCAAAATATCGATTGAAAAATTACAATCAAATCGGTATGCAAACGACCGTATAGAAAATAGGGCCCCACGTTCGAAGCCATTTCTCTCTTCTATCTTATGTTATGTGCCCGTTCAGACCGAATTCCGGACGACCACATATTCATTTCACCAAAAATCAGTCAGCACGAGAATCAAAATATCCCGGGGCGCCAGATGGGTTAAAGTTGACTACAATAACTCAACAACAAAAAAATGCTTTACTGATTTCCGGCTCGATGCAACAATAGGGATAGAAAGATATTTTCTAAAATGAATGTATCCGATAAAATTATCTCATTTTATTTAAAACTTTAAAATATTGACTGAAGGAATGCCAAAATGGCATTAAAGATGAATGACGAATCATATGTTATGTACAAAATAAACAATTTCACCAACATATGAACACTTAACAATTGAGACGAAAGTCAAAATTATAGTCCTGTTGACTTCGCTCAAAAGAATTATTTACAGGAGTAGGGTTTTGTCAGTGCAAACTTAATTGTCTTTACTGATCCCTATATTGTTTGAGTATTCACATATTGAAAAATATCACTCGTTGAAAATATGTCACAGTTCACTATTTTCAAAATATCGTAGCAAATTAACTAACACTTCAGGATTCAGTTATATCAAGATTTGTTCAAATACAAAGTTATTAACAAGAAATAGAACACAATATCATTTACATGGACCTTGAGCATTTGGATGCGACGATCTTCGATAAACAGAAAATATTTATAGAATCATCTGTTCTCGATCCAAAGCCTATTCAGAGCTTTTGACTCAATCATAAAATAACTGTCAAAATATTATTATCAACAAAAGATAAATTCCATTCCATATGGATTCAACCATTTAATCAATTAATTATCACTTGGAAATATTCTTTAGAAAATTGGACATATTATTTAGAAAATTTATCATGAAACAATTTCATTTGTTATTACCAAAATTACAATAATTTGACAAAATGTCAAATATGTTAATCAAACTTGTTTGCAAAATGTTTATATATTTTTATAGGATCACAAAATCCACTCAATTTGTAGTGGTTGTTAAGAAGTAACAGTTTTAAATAATTAATAGCATCGGCCCATTCGATCATAATTAGCATCTATACAACGACAAAGTTTTTCTCGTAATGAAAGGTACAAGTTGAACAATAACAATTTTCGGGTAAGCAATTACTAGGAATACTTCTAGAATACGTGGGTAAACTGTGAATTGACAATGATGGCTCAACAAAATAACCTTTGGTTATATTTCGACCAAAGTGTGGCTAAATTCGACTCCTCTACTAAATAAAAGTCATCCAACCTACAGTATGATTGATGCTTCATTTCACACAACCTCATTCCTGCGACTTAAATGCGCACTCAGAATGGCATATTTAACTCTTTCCATACAAAACAATTATTTCTTCCCAAATTATACAGAATAATCAAGCCTTTGCTTGTTACGACAACTGGGAGATTAAAATTTGGTAAACTTCACCTAGGAGTTTACAATAATTATTTTACCATCAGTTTAGAACATGAATAATTCCACACCGTGTCTATTCTTAGCCAAACGTTTTAAAAAACGTTGCTCCATAATGATTTTATTTTCATACAAACTCTAGCAAAAACCCTGTTTTATACATGCATTTAGCTTCCCGCTTCATTAATTTCCATGCCTTCTCGAAGATTTAAATGCATCGTGCAAGCGTGAAATAATTCCACTGAATTAATCAGTTACTTATTTGTGGGCATGCGTTAACCACTAACCTTCGGAATCAACAAGTATCCGATCTTAGAATTTTGTTTCAAATGTCAAATGTATAAATCATACAACCTGAAAATGATTATTAGAAATCACAAATATTTATTATTATTATTATTTC
Source organism: Meconema thalassinum (assembly GCA_946902985.2). Taxonomy (NCBI): domain Eukaryota; kingdom Metazoa; phylum Arthropoda; class Insecta; order Orthoptera; family Tettigoniidae; genus Meconema; species Meconema thalassinum. The sequence continues at coordinate 585,755,743 of OX336389.2, read as the reverse complement.
AGAAAGTAGAAAAATAATAATAATTATTAAATCAACATTATTATTATTATTATTATTTCCACAACAAAATGGATTTAAAGTTGTTAAACTGTTCGGGGAATATCATCCTCGACCTAAAATTCATTAGTAAATCTTTAGTTACTACGGCTGATGACCGCGATAAGGAAAATACCAAAATTAAATAAATGCTCGTTCTGCTCGTCCATAAATTTCGAATCATTGACTTCTGAGTGGTAAAATAACTCAGATCAAAGATTCTATTGCAAAAGAAAAATATTTGCAACAGCAAAAAAACATCTCGATGAATAGAAAATAAGTGTTGGTAAGACTGTAGAAAAATACGAGAAAATCCAGCTAACTACGCATAAAATAATGCAAATTGTAGCTTACATTCTTGTAGATCTTGATGTTTGTAATCTGGTCTGAACCAGATTATTCAGTCTTCTTCTTGTCCCCATTAGGACACGTATTTATAATCTTGTATCGGCCTCCATTTTATACCCACAAGCTGTCTACACTGACATAGAGGTATTCATTCTTGGAGCCTTAATATCTTGAAGAAAAATGTTGCCAGCTTCAAAAGCTGCAGTAAAGTTGACAGGGGTCTGATCAAAATGATCCATGATGAAAATTATTTACGTGACCCAACTGTGATGTGTTCAGTACTCCTAATACGCTTATAATCTTATTCAGCACGAGTACAAATTCTGTCGAGTTGGCTGGGCAGAGCTTCTCACTCTTCAGATCGCACAAGGTAAACCTGTATTCCCAATATCGGCTTAAGAATTGTACTGTGCAAGAATGGTAATAAAAGTACTGATTTATCTTGGCTGGTCTATTAACAAGACAAAAGCTTGTCCTCTGACTGTTGGATTAAATAATCCAGCTTTGAATAATTGTGGACAGAAGAAAGAAATTTAGACAAAGTCTACCATATGTCCAGTTGTAGCAGTAAATAATTACCAGGTGCCACAAACTTGTATCACTTCGGTGATAACGTTGAAAAGTTCGAAGATCACTTAAAATGTTTAACACTTTCCTAAGACCAGTAACCATGTACTGTCGAAACACTAAGTCCCAGCAACTGTGCTGTAAATAACGAAGACTTTGCAACCATGTGCATGAAGAATATAACGGTGTTCGGTGATACGTAGAGTGTTGAGCGGCTAGAGCGCTTACGAAGTGCTGTACATCCATAGCAACGGAGTGCTGATGGAGAAGTGAACATACATAGCCCGAGCAGGCGTGCCTTATATACTCCTCGACTGGCTGCTCGAGGTCACTGCGGAGAAAATGCTGGAATTAAACATCTCATATCTCAGCTTCCGCTCGATCAATTTCCTCGAAATAAAGCACATTCTTCCTCCGTTGTCCGTGCCAGTAATCTGATATAGGTCTCAAGATTCTACTCCATCGGGAAATATTTAATGACTTGTAGCCTCGACTATGACGCTCTCGGCCTACGTCACTTAACCACTTCTTGGCTGTCAAAACCTTCGAAATGCTTCTAAGAAGGTTCGGCGCACGCTTTTCAAACTTTCAATTCTGGACTTAGCATTGTGGCCTGTACCCTCAAATCTAGGCCACTGGATTTGGGCACATCCACCCCACACATAGCCAAATATAAAAATTGAGAAATTTTTATTTTTCCCATTCACACAACAAGCAAGCTACCTGGTTCTTGAATAATAAATCTTCAAACTCGAAGAATTATAAGTTCCCACGATGTTACCAGTTCGTGTGTCGGCTATCTTGTCATTACTTTCCTCGACTAGACAAGTTAAAAAAAAATCTCAGGCTAAAGTTTGAACAGACCCCCCCAAATTGCTTTCTGCATTTAATCTATATTTTCGTCCCTTGTGGTGTTCTTCGGACAGTATCTAACTCTCTGTCTTCCTCTTCGAAATTATTATCTGTTAAGAAAAAAGTATTGACTTCTGTAGTCTTTTCTTTGGTCTTCTTTATCATGGAAGTACTAGGTTTTTCTTGCTGTTTCAACCGATCTAGGTATTCTTTACTTTCCTGTACTCTATCATCCAGGTTTTTCCTTCTTTCCTCTTCCTCATTCAACTGTCGTGGATTTTCGTTTCTTGGGTAATAACCATTATTTCTCCCAAAGTACCTTCTCTTTTGGTATCGTCCTTGGTTTCCTCTTGGTCTTCCCCATCGACCTCTATAATTGTTCGTCCCTTCAGGTCTCGCATATAGTTTATTCTCATTTGACCGATAGTTGTTTTGGTTCCATCTTCCTTGTCCTGGATCATCCCTCGGCGTTTTCTCTTCTCTACCGTCTCGAGGTGTCTGAGAATATCTATCAGCCATCACTGCAAATACCGCGTTGTCATTCTTTCCAGCCTTCTGATGAAAGAATTGAGCGTTCGTGTGATCCAACTTCTGTAGAACTTCATCAAATTGTTCCATGTTGTAGATGTCCGCTGCTATCAGTGTTCTTTGGACATCCGCAGGAAATTGCCTGATCAATGCAGTAATCAATTCGTTGTCAGGCATAGGCGGGTCTAAATGTTGAAGTTTTGATAATTGCCCTGCGAAATAAGTCGAATAACGTGTAGGTTGTGAAGTAGAGTACCTTTTAGAGTACAGCTCCGCTCTCACTTGCTGTTGAGTTTCTGGGGACCAGAATTTCTTCAATAATCCTCTAGCGAATTCCTCAAAATTGTTTAGGGTAGATCTAAAGGCCCTAAACCAGGTAAGTGCGGGACCCGCCAAAAATTTCCCTATCACTCTTATTTCCCTTTCTTTGCCAATCTTGGTATCCTTGAGGTAATCTCCTACTTCTCTCAGGAATTCTACGGCTGTAATACTCCCAGTTCCAGAAAATTTAGAAGGTTTATCTTCTACGTTTTTATAGAAGGTTATCGGAGTGGATTGCATAATTGTCCTAACCTCTTCCTGTTTATGGGGATTTCCTACTTTGTTTACTCCCTCAATATCCATATCTTTACTCATAAATGTAGCTTTACCATGAGGTTCAACAACACTCTTTGCTTGCTTTTGGTAATCCAAGAATTTGTTACTAAGTGCTTTGATAGTTTCTTTGAGTTCGGCATTCTCCTCGCCCACTAATTTCTTTAACTCTTCGCTACTGCTTTTACTATGCGAACAATCACCCTGATTTTTGTCTTTAACCTGACTTGATATTCTCAATTTCCTTCTGGTTCTCTTCATATCTTTTCCTGATTTCTTCAGTATCTGTCTTGATCCCTTCTGCTTCCTAACAATTCTCTTTTACGTCTGTAGAAATTTTGTTCATAGTCTCCTCGTGATTCTTTAATGAATTTGTAATATCCACAATGTCTTTCTGAGCTATCTGGATATCCTTAGTAATAACCTGAACAGGTGACGTCAAAGTTTCTCTAATCTCTCTGATTCCGTCTTGAGTCTCCAGTTTAAGTGCATCTTTGACTTCACTGATGACTGTCGTCTTTATCTCGTTTGTCAACTCTTTGACTACACTTTGCTGAATCTCTCCAACCACAAGTTCCTGGAATTGCTCGGTCAAACGTTGTATGCCGTTATTTGCCATATCGCTGTTCTCTTCCTGGACACAAACGTCTAAATTTGTCATATCTTCTCCTACTTTCCTGATACCTCGCTCGTTCCTATCAGCTAATGACTGAGATTTTTGGTCGGCATCGCGAAATCTATCCTCCATTTTACTTGTATTCAAAGCTAATGAAGTTTCGATTTCATGAGTTTTCTCGAACAGTTTAGACATTTTACTTTCTAACGAAGTAGAATTGTCTTTAATTTTATTTTCTAAAGAAGTGGAATGTTCTTTGATTTTATTTTCTAAAGAGGCTCCTAATGAATCTGAATTCTCTCTCATTTTAGCTTTTAGTTTACTGAATTTTCCTCTAATTTAGCTTCAAAAGAAGTTTTCAAAGAATCAGAATTTTCTTTTAACTTATTTTCCAAAGAATTTTCAAGATTTACTTTTAATCTGTTTTCTAATGAATCAGAGTTTTCCTTTAATTTACTTTCCATTGAGTTATCAAGATTAACTTTTAAAGAAGTGGTCATCTATTTTCTAGGGCATTTGAATTTTTCATTAATTTTCCCCTTACAGTTTCCGAATTTTCCTTAAGTTTAATCTCCATTTCATTAGTTTTCTCTATAATTTCTGGTATTTGCAGTCCTGCAAATTTGGAGCTCTCCTCCATACGATTTACGATCCTCATGACCTCATCCATAATTATCACATTATAATTCAAATTTAGGGGTATAAATGTAGGCAGACACAAAGACTTAAAACTAGAACAAGAATTATGCGTAGCTACCTGGATTTCTCAGGATAAAATGAGATATGCCCTAATGTCGACGTGATGGAAGAAATCTCTACTATTAATTAGATTTAAACAACAATATCAAAAAAATGCAAGGTCAATATCCTCCACCTGGATTCTAGTAGATTGCACATTTCCTGACTATCGAACGTATACTACAAATTTTACTGGACCCCCTACTGGATAAGCCATTATACGACAATCAGAAACCACACTAACTATTTGAACTTTAATTTGAATTAGGTTTCCCACTAACTGTGTTTCCTATGAATTTATTCATCCATACCAGACATCTTCCAATTCCCCAAAATATATATTGAAAAATTACAATCAAATCGGTATGCAAACGACCGTATAGAAAATCGGGCCCCACGGTCGAAGCCATTTCTCTCTTCTATCTTATGTTATGTGCCCGTTCAGACCGAAGTCCGGACGACCACATATGCATTTCACCAAAAATCAGTCAGCACGAGAATCAAAATATCCCGGGGCGCCAGATGGGTTAAAGTTGACTACAATAACTCAATAAAAAAAATACTTTACTGATTTTCGGCTCGATGCAACAATAAGGATAGAAGGATATTTCCTAAAATGAATGCATCCGATAAAATTATCTCATTTTATTTAAAACTTTAAAATATTGACTGAAGGAATGCCAAAATGGCATTAAAGATGAATGACGAATCATATGTTATGTACAAAATATACAATTTCACCAACACATGAACACTTAACAATTGAGACGAAAGTCAAAATAATAGTCCTGTTGACTTCGCTCAAAAGAATTATTTACAGGAGTAGGTTTTTGTCAGTGCAAACTTAATTGTCTTTACTGATCCCTATTTTGTTTGAGTATTCACATATTGAAAAATATCACTCGTTGAAAATATGTCACAGTTCACTATTTTCAAAATATCGTAGCAAATTAACTAACACTTCAGGATTCAGTTATATCAAGATTTGTTCAAATACAAAGTTATTAACAAGAAATAGAACACAATATCATTTACATGGACCTTGAGCATTTGGATACGACGAACTTCGATAAACAGAAAATATTTATTGAATCATCTGTTCTCGAACCAAAGCCTATTCAGAGCTTTTGACTCAATCATAAAATAATTGTCAAAATATTATTATCAACAAAAGATAAGTTCCATTCCATATGGATTCAACCATTTAATCAATTAATTATCACTTGGAAATATTATTTAGAAAATTGGAAATATTATTTAGAAAATTTATCACGAAACAATTTCATTTGTTATTATCAAAATTACAATAATTTGACAAAATGTCAAATATGTTAATCAAACTTATTTGCAAAATGTTTATATATTTTTATAGGATCACAAAATCCTCTCCATTTGTAGTGGTTGTTAAGAAGTAACAGTTTTAAATAATTAATAGCATCGGCCCATTCGATCATAATTAGAATCTAGACAACGGCAAAGTTTTTCTCGTAATGAAAGGTACAAGTTGAACAATAACATTTTCGTGTAAGCAATTACTAGGAATACTTCTAGAACACGTGGGTAAACTGTGAATTGACAATGATGGCTCAACAAAATAACCTTTGGTTATATTTCGACGAAAGTGTGGCTAAATTCGACTCCTCTACTATCTCAAAGTCATCCAACCTCCAGTATGATTGATGCTTAATTTCACCCAACCTCATTCCTGCGACTTAAATGCGCACTCAGAATGGCATATTTAACTCTTTGCACACACAACAATTATTTCTTCCCAAATTATACAGAATAATCAAGCCTTTGCTTGTTACGACACCTGGAAGATTTATAAATTGGTAAACTTCTCCTATGAGTTTACAATAATAATTTTACCATTAGTTTAGAACATGAATATTTCCACACCGTGTCTATTCTTAGCTAAACGTTTTGAAAGACGTTGCTCCATAATGATTTTATTTTTATACAAACTCGAGGAAAAACCCTGTTTTATACATGCCTTTAGCTTCCCGTATCATTACTTTCCGTTTCTTCTCGAAGATTTAAATGCATAGTGCAATCGTGAAATAATTCCACTGAATTAATCTGTTATTTATTTGTGGGCATGCGTTAACCACTAACCTTCGGAATCAACAAGTATCGGATCTTAGAATATTGTTTCAAATGTCAAATGTATAAATCATACAACCTGAAAATGATTATTAGAAATCACAAATCATCATCATCATCTTGTACACTTTCCAGCCCCAGGCTGGGTCTGTTTGGAACATAAGCCTCGCCACTTAGTCCTTTCTTCCCACCACCTCTCCGCTGTCACTCTGGTCCAGTCCTCGCCTCTCTTCTTGACACATTCCTCCACTCCTTTCAGCCATCTATCTCTTGGTCTTCCCCTTGGTCGTTTCTTCTGCATCTGCATCTCATGTATCCTCTTGGGAATCTTCTTCTCATCCATTCTCTATAAGTGTCCATACCACCTCAGTTTGATGTCTCAATCCTACCTTGCAAGGGCTCCTCTTTCACCATTTCCCTGACCTTTTCATTCCTCACCCTGTCTGTTTTTGTTACTCCGATCCTACTTCGCAGGAACTTCATTTCATCTGCCTGTATTCTGCTTATGTCTCTTTTTTTCATTGTCCACGTTTCTGAAGCATAGGTCAGTATCGGGATATAGTAGCTTCTGTATAACACTTCTTTGCTTTTTTGTGGGCCATCTTTATTCCACACTAAGCTCCTAATGCTTCTCAGAAATGATTCTGCCTGTCTGCCACGTTGCGTAATCTCTTTTTCATTTCTCCCATTTTCCTCCACTATACTTCCCAAGTACTTGAGACTTTCCACCTTCTTCAGCTGTCCACCTCCAAGTGTTATCCCACTCATTGGTCTGTCCTTTTTCCTGGTCATTAACAGGATCTCACATTTACTGATGTTGAACTTCCATCCGTACTCTCCCACTGTTTCTTCCCAAGCCTTCAGTTGCTCCTGAATTTCCTCCTCCCTGTTTCCCCAGACCATGAGATCATCTGCAAACACCATTGCTTTCATCTTGTGTTCTCCTATCTTTCCTGCTATCCGTGTCATTACCTCGTCCATAACCACAATAAATAGAAGGGGTGACAGCGCACTACCCTGTTTCAGGCCACTCATTTGTCTGAACCAGTCTGTTCTTTCCCCTCCAACTTTCACACAACTCACACTTCCACAATATATCTCCTTCACTCTGCCTACAGTCCCTTTTTCCACTCTCATGTTTTTCATTGCTTTCCAAACCTTCTCCCTACACACACTATCATAGGCCTTTTCGGTGTCCAGGAAGGCCATCAACAGATCCTCTCCAAATTCGTAGTGGTGTTCCTGGAGCTATCTCACTGAAAATATGAGATCCACTGTTGATCTCCCAAGTCTGAAACCATACTGCTCCTCTCTCAATTTTCTCTCCACTTTGGCTCGTATTCTACTTTCTAATATATTTTCATATATCTTGGCACAGTCAGGTATGAGTGTGACTCCCCTGTAATTTCTGCACTCCTTTCTTAAATATTGGGACAATTAATCCTTTCTTCCAATCTTCTGGGGTCTTTTTCTCCTTCCATATCACCCCCATCACACGGTACAGCCACTCTTTCCCAACCTCCCCTGCTGCCTTCACCATTTCAACACTCACTTCATCCACACCCGGTGCCCTTCCTCCTTTCATCTTGTCTATAGCCATCTCCAGTTCTCTCCAATTCAGATCCTTTTCCATTCCTGTGTTGTCTTCTCCATCTTCCAATACATTGTCTTCCTCCCTATGACCATTTGGATTCAGCAAATCCTCAAAGTACTCATTCCACACTGTCTTGAGTGTTTCTTTGTTGTGTACCTCATTTCCGTTTTTGTCCATCATTACCACATCCTCTCTCAGACCTCTTCTCTTACTTTTGACCATCCCATAAAGTACTTTCTTATTTCCTCTGCTGTCTTCCTCCATCATCTCTGTCCACTTTATCATCCACTTCTTCCTCTCCTCTGCGACAATCGTGTTTGCTTCTTTCTTCTTTATCTTATAATCTTCCCTTGCCAGATCAGTTCTTTCCTGGAACCACACTCTGAAAGCCTTGTTCTTCCTTCCCACAGCTTCTTTTACTCTCTCATTCTACCATGGTGTCTCTTTACACCGCTTTCTGTTGCTAGTTCTTCCACATACTGCCACTGCAGCTTCTGGGTAGATTATTGGCTGAGGAATAACCTAACCACCAAGGGAAGATGATAAAGAAAAGGAGGTGGGCTTCGGACTGGAGAGAAAGGAGAGAGAAATAGGAGGAGAGTCCCACAAAAATTATAAATTTAACTTTAAATGCACTCAAAGGCGGTTGCCACTGCAAATCCGCTTTCTGATACCTAAAGTGGGTAAGGACCTGGTCGAAGCTGACGGAAAACGCAGCTAGGACTTGGGCGGTTTGCAAGAGAATGGCTTTAGTGTATTCCCTCTCAAGCATGCATATGCCTACTATGGGGAAGGGTGATGGTCTGCCAAGACAGAGAGTAATAGGCCTATTGTACGTCTGTTCAAAGGAGTTCGTTTTTGGACCAAAAATTCGAGAAATGCCAATAATTGGAATTGATTTTGATATTTCCAGTTTTCGAAGTTGTAGAGTTACTACAAAGCGACCAAGCGTTTCCAAGAAGTATGGTAATAAAGGAATTATACGTTTGGGAATAATTTTGGTGAGTGCACCAATAGTTGCATTTGGAAATAGCTAAGCTTTTACCCAGCAAAGAGCCGACTAAAAGTTTAGGCAAAGAAAAACACTTATCTTTTGGAAAACCAACCATAAGTTTTTGGAGAGGATCTCCACAAGCAGGAAGCTGGCGTAGCGAGCTGTACTTGCCTTACTGGCCAGTTAGAATTATTTATTAAAGCTAAGAGAGACTTTACCACGATCACCCCTAAGAGTTCTTGCTCAAATGCAACGAGTGGTGAAAACCCTATCACGAGATTTATTTGCATTAACGAGGGCATGAACCTAGGAAGAGTCAGGGAAGACAGGATCTTGCCTAACCGTTGTATTAGAGAAATGATGAGTCAAAAAGGAAAGTTTGAATTTATTTAACAATGCAAAAAAGTCTAATAAATTTGACAAGTATATAGTTTCAATTTTTGTTAACAATTTGAGGTCGCAGACCTCCTAACATTTAAAGTTTGCTCCAGGCAATTAACAATTCTTTAGGTTTCAAACCTTTATATGTACTAAAATCTTCGTAAGATTTTAAAATAGAAAGGATAAAGTACAAAGGTATAAAGACAATTAAAGTGATTAAAGTTAGACAGTAACTCGAGTATAAGGAGTGTAGTTTAAGAAATTTCCAAGTACCTATCTTAGTAAAAGTTACAACTTCGAAAATAACAAAAAAAAAGAAAACAGGTAGAATGGAAGAGAAGTTCCTATAACTTCTTATATTTACGCTAAATTACTTTTATAATAGTTATACAAAGTAGAGCAGGTCACTTACTGTGAAACCTGAAGAGAAAGTCAAAAGGAAGGTTCTAGACTTCCTATGTTTATGTAGGAATCACGAGACCAAATGGGGCAAGTTTCCCTTTCGTGAGACCAAGAAATAACTCACTCCTGAGTTGAAAGAATTGTATTCCCTAATTAGAAGGGAGAAACAATGTAAGTTTAAAACGTGTGCTAGACACGTATTTATGCAGAAGTTAATTAATGTTATATAAGAAAAAGGGGAGGGCACTTCTATAGAGTGACACCTCATTGAAAAAAGACTTAAAGTAACAACTTTATTATTATGGTTTGTTAGTAAAGGGTTTAGGAAAGATCAATTGGGATTGAGGATAAATGTTCATGGCCTTATTTATAGTAATCGGACGATCGCGACGCGGTAGAAATGTCGAACAAGCACTAGTTTTCACTATAGTCTGTTGAATGGATGAAAAATTCACTGTAGTAACACAAAAGTTTATGGCAAAGAAAGTTATTGCAATTGTGGAAAAAAAACTGGTTGCACTAGGTAGGCGAGAGTCTATTGCTTGAGAATGTTATAGATTGTCATTAAGTACACCAGAGAAAATCCAAACGGAGGAAGAAAAGTTAGCTATTGAGCGTTAAATAATAAGGAAGATCCTTTAGTTTGAGAAAATATTCACACATGTGAGTGCAAAATACATGACGGCGTGACTGGTAGATTCTGGAAGGTTCCAGAGCAATCTTGACTGAAGAATGGGGCCAAAGTTATTCCAGCGGTGGAACGAGCAAAATATTTTATAGACAGCGGGTATTCGATAATATCCCACGTTGTGAGAAGATTTCTCATTTAATTAGCTTAAGAAAAGCTACTTTCTATTAAGGTTGGCTTAGACAGCCAAAAGCCCAACATGGTAAATCCCGCGAAGGAGGATATTTCCCCAAAATATGGTAATCTCACACTGCCTATAAAATGATAGTTAAAAGCATGTAGAATTAAAACCGATGAAGACGAGGTTACAACCTGAAGTCTGTACTTATCTTTGCTGCATGGCGAAGGTGAAGTTCCCTTTGACGATCAACGTTCCAACATGGCGTGGAATCTAAAGAATGCCTCTTTAGTTCAGGAGGCTGGCTCTAGTTGAGCCTTGGCTGAGTCGACGGTCGACGTACAAGTGAGTCCCACTCAGCGAAACGCCGAGGGACCAGGAAAGGGAAAAGAGTGGGGGTAGGAGACAAAAGGAATACATATAAGCACAACCAACATAAGAAAATTAAATGTTTTTCTTGATGAATGGTCTTCAAAGAGTCGATAGCAGACGATACTAGCGCAGCATGGTGAGTGAAAAAGTAGACGAAGTTCTCTTGATTACAGAGATGTTAGCTGGCGATGAAAACGAGATCTGGTGGCGAGATGGAAAAGGAAGTCCTCTTGTACAGGGAAGAATTGAGGAACTTCACAGATTCGCTGCTAGATGACGCTAGGTGAGTCATGGAAGATATATATCTAGAACAGACTCACAAATGACATAAGGGACATGACCACCAAAGAGAAACTAGGAGATCACTGTTGGTGTTTGAGAAAAAGGAAGAAATGAACAAGCAAAGAGTATTAAAAATATACTCTATCATACCGTGTATTCCAAGAATACACCAGCTTCCACCATTGTGTTCTTGAATTGCTTCCATTCCTCTTCCCCTGTTTTAGGATTGTCTGTTGGCATCCTTTCCCTTATTATCTTCTGGAATTCTTCCTTGACTTCCTTTTCCTTGAGTTTCCATACTTTGATTCTCCTTTCCTGGTACTCTGTCCTCTTGCTATCCTTAACAACTCCCAGGTTCATTACAAGTATTCTGTGGTCGCAATCTAAGGCCTCTGATAGTATTACCTTTATATCTCTGACACTTCTCTTCATTTCCCAGTCGTACAGCATGTAATCTACCAAAGTTCTTTGTTAAATCACTGCTGTACCACGTTACCTTGTGGCTTTCTTTCTTCCGGAACCAGGAGTTGCCTACCGCTAAACCGTTTCTCTTGCAAAAATCCAGCAACTTTCCCCCTTCTTCATTCCTGCTACCCCTTCCTTCTGCTCCCAATACATTTTCATATCCTTGCCTTTCACTTCCTACATGTGCATTCAAATATCCCATGACAATGATGCTCTGACCATTCAACTGCTGTTGTAGCTCCTCCTCAAAATCCTCCTTCTCTTGAGCTGTACATCCAACTTGAGGGCCATATACATGGGCTATATCCAGGCTTCTTCCCTTTACAGTTACTCTGATCTTCATGATCCTGTCACTTATTCCCTTTACCTCTTCCTTCATTCCATCTCTCACAACTACTCCTACTCCGCTGCTCCTTCCTTCACTGTTCCCACTCCAGTACAACCGGTACCATTTCCTCAGTTCTCACGCTTAAGTTTGAATAGACCCCCCGATGTTGCTTTCTGCATTTAATCTATCTTTTCGTCCCTTGTCGAGTTCTTCGGACAGTATCTAACTCTCTGTCTTCCTCTTCGAAATTATAATCTGTTAAGAAAAAAGTATTGATTTCTGCAGTCTTTTCGTTGGTCTTCATTATCCCGGAAGTACTAGGTTTTTCTTGCTGTTTCAACCGATCTAGGTATTCTTTACTTTTCTGTACTCTATCATCAAGGTTTTTCCTTCTTTCCTCTTCCTCATTCAACTGTCGTGGATTTTCGTTTCTTGGGTAATAGCCATTATTTCTCCCAAAGTACCTTCTCTCTTGGTATCGTCCTTGGATTCCTCATGGTCTTCCCCATCGACCTCTATAATTGTTTGTCCCTTCAGGTCTCGCATATGGTTTATTCTCATATGACCGATAGTTGTTTTGGTTCCATCTTCCTTGTCCTTGATCATCCCTCGGGGTTTTCTCTTCTCTACCGTCTCGAGGTGACTGAGAATATATATCAGCCATCACTGCAAATACCGCGTTGTCATTATTTCCAGCTTTCTGATGAAAGAATTGAGCGTTCGTGTGATCCAACTTCTGTAGAACTTCATCAAATAGTTCCATGCTGTAGATGTCCGCTGCTATCAGTGTTCTTTGGACATCCGCAGGAAATTGCCTGATCAATGCAGTAATCAATTCGTTGTCAGGCATAGGCGGGTCTAAATGTTGAAGTTTTGATAATTGCCCTGCGAAATAAGTCGAATAATGTGTAGGTTGTGAAGTAGAGTATCTCCTAGAGTACAGCTCCGCTCTCACTTGCTGTTGAGTTTCTGGGGACCAGAATTTCTTCAATAATCCTCTAGCGAATTCCTCAAAATTGTTTAGGGTAGATCTAAAGGCCCTAAACCAGGTAAGTGCGGGACCCGCCAAAAATTTCCCTATCACTCTTATTTCCCTTTCTTTGCCAATCTTGGAATCCTTGAGGTAATCTCCTACTTCTCTCAGGAATTCTACGGCTGTAATAATCCCAGTTCCAGAAAATTTAGAAGGTTTATCTTCTACGTTTTTATAGAAGGTTATCGGAGTGGATTGCATAATTGTCCTAACCTCTTCCTGTTTATGGGGATTTCCTACTTTGTTTACTCCCACAATATCCATATCTTTACTCATAATTGTAGCTTTACCATGAGGTTCAACAACACTCTTTGCTTGCTTTTGGTAATCCAAGAATTTGTTACTAAGTGCTTTGATAGTTCCTTTGAGTTCGGCATTCTCCTCGCCCACTAATTTCTTTAACTCTTCGCTACTGCTTTTATTATACGAACAATCACCCTGATTTTTGTCTTTAACCTGACTCTTGATATCCTCAATATCCTTCTGGTTCTCTTCACATATTTTCCTTATTCCTTCAGTATCTCTCTTGATCCCTTCTGTTTCCTTACAATTCTCTTTTACGTCTGTAGAAATTTTGTTCATAATCTCCTCGTGATTCATTAATGACTGATGACTGTCGTCTTATCTCGGTTGTCAACTCTTTGCTGAATCTCTCCAACCACAAGTTCCTGGAATTGCCCGGTCAAACGTTGTATGCCGTTATTTGCCATATCGCTGTTCTCTTTCTGGACACGAATTTCTAAATTTGTCATATCTTCTCCTACTTTCCTGATACCTCGCTCGTTCCTATCAGCTAATGACTGAGATTTTTGGTCGGCATCGAGAAATCTAACATCCATTTTACTTGTATTCGAAGCAGGGGCAGATGACCTCGTAGTTCCGCCCCTTAAAACAACAGCAACTAACAGTATCCAAAGCTAATGAAGTTTCAAGTTCATGAGTTTTCTCGAACAGTTTAGACATTTTATTTTCTAACGAAGTAGAATTGTCTTTAATTTTATTTTCTAAAGTAGTGGAATGTTCTTTGATTTTATTTTCTAAAGAGGCTCCTAATGAATCTGAATTCTCTCTTATTTTAGCTTATAAGTTTACTGAATTTTCCTCTAATTTAGCTTCAAAAGAAGTTTTCAAAGAATCAGAATTTTCTTTTAACTTATTTTCCAAAGAATTTTCAAGATTTACTTTTAATCTGTTTTCTAATGAATCAGAGTTTTCCTTTAATTTACTTTCCATTGAGTTATCAAGATTAACTTTTAAAGAAGTGGTCATCTATTTTCTAGGGCATTTGAATTTTTCATTAATTTTCCCCATAAAGTTTCCGAATTTTCCTTAAGTTTAATCTCCATTTCATTAGTTTTCTCTATAATTTCTGGTATTTGCAGTCCTGCAAATTTGGAGCTCTCCTCCATACGATTTACGATCCTCATGACCTCATCCATAATTATCACATTATAATTCAAATTTAGGGGTATAAATGTAGGCAGACACAAAGACTTAAAACTAGAACAAGAATTATGCGTAGCTACCTGGATTTCTCAGGATAAAATGAGATATGCCCTACTGTCGACGTGATGGAAGAAATCTCTACTATTAATTAGATTTAAACAACAATATTAAAAAATGCAAGGTCAATATCCTCCACCTGGATTCTAATAGATTGCACATTTCCTGACTATCGAACGTATACTACAAATTTTACTGGACCCCCTACTGGATAAGCCATTATACGACAATCAAAAACCACACTAACTATTTGAACTTTAATTTGAATTAGGTTTCCCACTAACTGTGTTTCCTATGAATTTATTCATCCATACCAGACATCTTCCAATTCCCCAAAATATATATTGAAAAATTACAATCAAATCGGTATGCAAACGACCGTATAGAAAATCGGGCCCAACGTTCGAAGCCATTTCTCTCTTCTATCTTATGTTATGTGCCCGTTCAGACCGAAGTCCGGACGACCACATATACATTTCACCAAAAATCAGTCAGCACGAGAATCAAAATATCCCCGGGCGCCAGATGGGATAAAGTTGACTACAATAACTCAACAAAAAATGCTTTACTGATTTTCGGCTCGATGCAACAATAACGATAGAAGGATATTTTCTAAAATGAATGCATCCGATAAAATTATCTCATATTATTTAAAACTTTAAAATATTGACTGAAGGAATGCCAAAATGGCATTAAAGATGAATGACGAATCATATGTTATGTACAAAATATACAATTTCACCAACACATGAACACTTAACAATTGAGACGAAAGTCAAAATAATAGTCCTGTTGACTTCGCACAAAAGAATTATTTACAGGAGTAGGGTTTTGTCAGTGCAAATTTAATTGTCTTTACTGATCCCTATATTGTTTGAGTATTCACATATTGAAAAATATCACTCGTTGAAAATATGTCACAGTTCACTATTTTCAAAATATCGTAGCAAATTAACTAACACTTCAGGATTCAGTTATATCAAGATTTGTTCAAATACAAAGTTATTAACAAGAAATAGAACACAATATCATTTACATGGACCTTGAGCATTTGGATGCGACGATCTTCGATAAACAGAAAATATTTATAGAATCATCTGTTCTCGATCCAAAGCCTATTCAGAGCTTTTGACTCAATCATAAAATAATTGTCAAAATATTATTATCAACAAAAGATAAATTCCATTCCATATGGATTCAACCATTTAATCAATTAATTATCACTTGGAAATATTATTTAGAAAATTTATCATGAAACAATTTCATTTGTTATTATCAAAATTACAATAATTTGACAAAATGTCAAATATGTTAATCAAACTTATTTGAAAAAGTTTATATATTTTTATAGGATCACAAAATCCTCTCAGTTTGTTGTGGTTGTTAAGAAGTAACAGTTTTAAATAATTAATAGCATCGGCCCATTCGATCATAATTAGCATCTAGACAACGGCAAAGTTCTTCTCGTAATGAAAGGTACAAGATGAACAATAACAATTTTCGGGTAAGCAATTACTAGGAAAACTTCTAGAACACGTGGGTAAACTGTGAATTGACAATGATGGCTCAACAAAATAACCTTTGGTTATATTTCGACCAAAGTGTTGCTAAATTCGACTCCTCTACTAAATCAAAGTCATCCAACCTACAGTATGATTGATGCTTCATTTCACACAACCTCATTCCTGCGACTTAAATACGCACTCAGAATGGCATATTTAACTCTTTGCACACACAATTATTTATTCACAAATTATACTGAATAATAAAGCCTTTGCTTGTTACGACAACTGGAAGATTTATAAATTGGTAAACTTCACCTATGAGTTTACAATAATAATTTTACCATCAGTTTAGAACATGAATAATTCCACACCGTGTCTATTCTTAGCCAAACGTTTTGAAAGATGTTGCTCCATAATGATTTTATTTTTTATACAAACTCTAGCAAAAACCCTGTTTTATACATGCCTTTAGCTTTCCGTGTCTTCTCGAAGATTTAAATGCATAGTGCAAGCGTGAAATAATTCCACTGAATTAATCTGTTATTTATTTGTGGGCATGCGTTAACCACTAACCTTCGGAATCAACAAGTATCCGATCTTAGAATATTGTTTCAAATGTCAAATGTATAAATCATACAACCTGAAAATGATTATTAGAAATCACAAATATTTATTATTATTATTATTATTATTTCAGAAAATAGAAAAATAATGATAATTATTATTAAATCAACATTATTATTATTATGATTTCCTCAACAAAATGGATTTAAAGTTGTTAAACTGTTCGGGGAATATCATCCTCTACTTCTAAATGATGGATAAATATCTATTCCTCAACTTAAATTTCATTAGTAAATCTTTAGTTACTACGGCTGATGACCCCGATTAGAAAAATACCAAAATTAAATAAATGCTCGTTCTGCTCGTCCATAAATTTCGAATCATTGCCTTTTGAGTGGTAAACCAACTCAGATCAAAGCCTCCATTGCAAAAGAAAAATATTTGCAACAGCAAAAAAACATCTTGATGAATAGAAAATATGTGTTGGTAAGACTGTAGAAAAATATGAGAAAATCCAGCTAACTACGCATAAAATAATGCAAATTGTAGCTTACATTCTTGTAGATCTTGATGTTTGTAATCTGGTCTGAACCAGATTATTCAGTCTTCTTCTTGTCCCCATTAGGACACGTATTTATAATCTTGTATCGGCCTCCATTTTATACCCACAAGCTGTCTACACTGACATAGAGGTATTCATTCTTGGAGCCTTAATATCTTGAAGAAAAATGTTGCCAGCTTCAAAAGCTGAAGTAAAGTTGACAGGGGTCTGATCAATATGATCCATGATGAAAATTATTAACGTGACCCAACTGTGTTGTGTTCAGTACTCCTAATACGCTTATAATCTTATTCAGCACGAGTACAAATTCTGTCGAGTTGGCTGGGCAGAGCGTCTTACTCTTCAGATCGCACAAGGCAAACCTGTATTCCCAATATCGGCTTAAGGATTGTACTGAGAAAGAATGGTAATAAAAGTACTGATTTATCTTGGCTGGTCTATTAACAAGACAAAAGCATGTCCTCTGACTGTTGGATTTAATAATCCAGCTTTGAATAATTGTGGACGGAAGAAAGAAATGTGGACAAAGTCTACCATATGTCCAGTTGTAGCAGTAAATAATTACCAGGTACCACAAACTTGTATCACTTCGGTGATAACGTTGAAAAGTTCGAAGATCACTTAAAACATTTAACACTTTCCTAAGACCAGTAACCATGTACTGTCGAAACACTAAGTCCCAGCAGCTGTGCTGTAAATAACGAAGACTTTGCAACCATGTGCTTGAAGATTATAAAGGTGTTCTGTGATACGTAGAGTGTTGAGCGGCTAGAGCGCTTACGAAGTGCTGTACGTCCATAGCAACGGAGTGCTGATGGAGAAGTGAACATACATAGCTCGAGCGGGCGTGCCTTATATACTCCTCGACTGGCTGCTCGAGGTCACTGCGGAGAAAATGCTGGAACTAAAACATCTCATATCTCAGCTTCCGCTCGATCAATTTCCACGAAATAAAGAACATTCTTCCTCCCTTGTTCCTGCCATTAATCTGATATAGGTCTCAAGATTCTACTCCTTCGGGAAATATTTAATGACTTTTAGCCTCGACGATGACGCTCTCGGCCTACGTCACTTAACCACTTCTTGGCTGTCAAAACCTTCGAAATGCTTCTAAGAAGGTTCGGCGCGCGCTATTCAAACTTTCAATTCTGGACTTAGCATTGTGGCCTGTAACCTCAAATCTAGGCCACTGGATTTGGGCACATCCACCCCACACATAGCCAAAAATAAAAATTGAGAAATTTTTATTTTTCCCATTCACACATCAAGCAAGTTACCTGGTTCTTGAATAATAAATCTTCAAACTCGAAGAATTATAAGTTCCTACGATGTTACCAGTTCGTGTGTCGGCTATCTTGTCATTACTTTCCTCGACTCGACAAGTTTAAAAAAATATCTCAGGCTAAAGTTTGAATAGACCCCCCGATGTTGCTTTCTGCATTTAATCTATCTTTTCGTCCCTTGTGGAGTTCTACGGACATTATCTAACTCTCTGTCTTCCTCTTCGAAGTCATAATCTGTTAAGAAAAATGTATTGACCTGCAGTCATTTCTTTGGTCTTCTTTATCCCGGAAGTACTAGGATTTTCTTGCTGTTTCAACCGATCTAGGTATTCTTTACTTTCCTGTACTGTATCATCCAGGGTTTTCCTTCTTTCCTCTTCCTAGGAAGCCATGAGTTCTTAGGTTGTGTATTGTACGAAGTGCAAAAAGCCATTTAACTAGAAGATAGAGAAATATCAGATGAATGTGGGAGTCAAACCAGCGGCCTTCGCCTTTGTTCACTCATGCTGTATCAGTTGAGCTTATACTTGTATTATGTCAACGCGTTCAACTCCTGCATTCATAAGACAATTTAAATTATGCACTCGTGCCGGCGGAGGCGGCATCGTCGACCAGGGTCAGGAATTCATCTCCTGACCCGTCTAAATATCTTAAAGAGGCGGGGAAGAAAGGAGCCCGCACTGCGCATTCCCTTTCTCCAAAAACGGGGAAGCCATCCGCCCCACCACCTGCGGATTCTTCTGCCCCTGGGGACGTTTCGGTCCCCAGATCTGCGCGCTCCCCACGGAGATCCCCCCGCCGCCAAACTGCGTCTAGGAAATCTTCCGCTGATTCGATTCACTCCACGACCTCGCCTGAGGACATGGAGATTATAGTCGATGTAGTGGATGATCCTCCAGAGGATAAGTTGTAGCTTGCTGCTCCAACTTATTCCCTAGTTTATAAGTTCACACAATGGCACTGTTACAGTGGAATTGTAACAGTTATGACAGGCATTTGACAGAGCTCCGTCAGCTTAATGCACAATACGCAGCGAGTATGTTCCTTTTTGTGAATTTGTATCTGGGGCTTCTGCCATTTCTTCTTTTTGGACACGTGTGTTGAATTTGTCTGATTAATTTCTGTGGTGACTAGTAATGTGTGTAGCTGTAATTATGAAGGTCGGTGATTTTTATTCTCAATTGCATTTTGTGACTATTTTGAATCTAAATTACATTTTGTAAGTATTTTTAAATATTGTCAATTCCAATTACGGTACAGTAAGTATGTAGTTAGTTTTAGTTGTAAGTTTGTAGTTAGTTTGTTTATTAGGTATAGGTCATTGTTCTATTAGACTCTGGTGTGTGAGTGTGTCTGGTAGCAGTTGCATTGTTTATTAGTTATAGTTCATTGTTTCAGTAGACTGTGATGTGTGAGGGAGCATGTGAGTGTGCCTGGTGACATACAGTTTTAGTGGTAGTATTTGTTGTTGGTGGAACTTAAGTTTTTTTCTTCGTAAAGTAGAATTTTGGTATTTAATTGTTAGTAGAAGGTTAGTATTTTTGTTAGTAGAATTGCTCTTTACTTATTCTGAAAGGGAGTAGCAGCCTTTCAGAATAAATCAATTCTTTACTAGTCTTATAGACGGTTAAGATATTGATAATATAAGCCAAATAGTGGCTACACTGCGTCCTGCTGCACGGCTGAAAGCAACGGGAAACTACAGCCGTAATGGTATTCCCGAGGATATGCACCTCTCTATGCATAATTTACATGTGATGATGGCCTCCTCTCTTGTAAAATTTCAATCCGGAGGTAAACTAGTCCCTCGTTTGGATCTCCGGGTGGGGACTACTCGAGAGTGGGTTAACATCACAAAAGTGACAGAGGAAATCTGACATTCTACGGATCGGAGCATGGAATGTTAGAAGTCTGCTAGGAAGTGGAAGGTTAGAAAACTTAGAAAGGGAAATGGATAGGTTAAGGTAGGATTTGGTTGGTGGAAAAGGGTGTACCTACTGGATGTGGTACATCCTAAGGGATTTAGACAGAATGAGGTTTCGGGCACAAGAGGTGATAATGAAGGACAGTGCGGGAAAAGACCAAAATGTTAAGATTTAGATTTAAATGATATTTATTTAATATAAAGCGAATATATCGCAAGGAATGAATAGCTTCAAGGAAATTACTTTAAAAATTGACAATAAAAAATAGTAACAATTAAAAAGTACTTGTTTCGCCAGGAAACGTAAATAGAGCTGTAACTAACTTTAAAGGATTAAATATAAAATTACTGAGTAAAAGAAGCATAATAATTTAAATTCATCCCAGAGTAGATTAAAATAAAATACTCTTCTGACGGAAAGAATCCGGGCAGAGTGTAAGAAGTGAAAGGGTTACCACCTCTTCTAATGTACGATACAGGAAGTATCAGAACTCCTTAACCATCTTCCGAAGGTAGGCCGGCTGCCGGAGGTCATCAGTAGCTGGCGGTAATTTAGTGCGCCCGCTCGGGCTTGTGCGAGGTCAGTCTGGCATACTCCAGGGTTCCGGGTTCGGAACTAGAGTAGATGATGGTAGATTCTCCTTAAAAAAGCGACCAGCGTAGAGAGGCTCTTGGTAATACCTCCCGCGGCTGGTGAAGTGATGTCCTTAGAATCAAGATTTGCAGAGTAGATCCGTGTTGAAGATTTTGGTTGAAGTGCAGGCTGATGAATTTAGACTGCCCGGCCAGGCAGCCAGGTCCAGCAGAGAGATTATGCCGGCGGAGAAGAGACTCCGGCAGCAAGAGGTACCCCGAGAGGGCAGTAACCCCAGCAGGTATGACGTGAGCAGGTGTGATCAGTTGAGAAGAGTGGACGAGAGTAGACACTGTAGGCCGGGAGACCTAAGGCTATATAGCGGTAGTGACGTCAGCGCGCCGAACCTTCTAGCATGAAGGTGTGGCGAGAGAGCAGCCAATCACAGCACAGCCCCATGCACATTGCGAGCGTTACCGCTGGAGAGAGCTCAGTACTCGTGAGAAAATGTGACGGTATGGTACGTCTAGAAAGACACTACAGAAAAAAGGTGAGTTGACATGAATATTACAGAAAAGCAATTAAATTGTAACACCAATATTAAACAAATCAGAACACCGCGTTCAGACTGCAATTCACGAAATTAAAAATAATGGGGCAGAAAAATTGAACGTGTGTTTCACACCGTAAGGGAAACATAGCCAACAAAAAACATTCGCAAAGCGAACATGCTGGGAGGGGCGAGAAAAAATTGCAGTAAGAAAGCGCAGAAGTTAGGCCTCGCGTGGCAAAGGAGCAATCATGGTGATTGGCCTAAGAAAATGACCAGCAGAAGTCTGCAGTTTTACCACGCGAACCCTACCATCTCTGCCAGGAAAGCACTCAACAACCCTACCCAAATTCCAAACAAGAGGAGGACTAGGGTCTTTCAAAAGCACCAAGTCCCCCACCTGAAGGTTAGAGCAGGAAACAAGCCATTTACCACGCTGCTGAAGCAAACCGAGGTATTCCAACCTCCAGCGGCGCCAAAAATTGTTGCGCAAACTTTCAATTTTGCGCCAAGAAATGGCTAAAGAAGATTGAGAATTAGAATATAACAAAGGTGGGGAGGCAGTCAATGGACCACCGATAAGAAAATGGCCCGGCGTTAATGGTAGAAGATCTGAAGGGTCATTAGATAAGGGTGATAAAGGACGAGAATTAATTATGCCCTCAATAAAAATAATTAAGGAATTAAACTCTTCATGAGAAAGGGGGGTGTGGCCACAAACACGTCTAAGGTGCTTCTTGGTGAGTTTCACACAAGACTCCCACCGTCCACCTTGATGAGGTGCATAAGGGGGGATGAAGTGCCACTTGAAATTTCTCTGGTGAGCATAATCAGTAATCCTTTCCAGCGCTGAATTTTGAGTAAGAGCTCTC
Source organism: Meconema thalassinum (assembly GCA_946902985.2). Lineage (NCBI taxonomy): Eukaryota > Metazoa > Arthropoda > Insecta > Orthoptera > Tettigoniidae > Meconema > Meconema thalassinum. The sequence goes on along the minus strand of OX336389.2, from coordinate 585,733,367 downwards.
TTAATTTGCTCAGAAGCTCCGATAAAATTTTTAGCATTGTCGGAGAATACTTCTGAAGGAAGCCCTCGGCGAGCAGAAAATCTGGCAAAAGCTGCCAAAAAATAAGCAGTAGAGGCGTTGGTAACTAGTTCTAAGTGAACTGCTCCGGTGACCATACATACAAACAGCGAAATATAGAGTTTTCCAAAAATACATTTTTTGGCCTCAGGAGAATTTTTTCTGTAAACAAAAGGCCCGGAATAATCCACCCCCGTAAAGGCAAAAGGTCTAGCAGGCGCAGATCTAAAGTTGGGAAGATCACCCATGAGCTGAGTGGTAATTTTAGGGTTGGATTTAAAACATAGAATGCACTTCCGGATAACAGAGGTAACTTCATGGACTCCGTTTATGGGCCAATACCTTTCACGAATGACAGAAAGTAATGTACGAGTTCCAGCATGAAGATGCTGGTAATGATACTGACGAATGATTAGGGAAGTGACATGATGCTTTGAAGGAAGAATAATTGGGTGTTTTTTATCCTCGGAAAGATCAGCCAAAGATAAACGTCCTCCAACTCTTAGTAAACCATCAGAATCCAAAAAAGGGGCGAGTGAGGAAAGCCTACTCGATTTCTTAAGGGATTGACCTTGGGACAACACCTGGCATTCTTCAGAGAATATTTCTTGTTGAGTAAGCCATAAGATTTTTGTAGTGGCTAAACCTAATTCAGAAAGGGTTAAATATGGCTTAGGAAAAAGGGGTTGTTCTACCACAAAATATTTCCATCGAAGGAGATAAGCCATAACACTCACCAATTTATGGAAAGAGGAATATCGCTGCAAGAGAAGGGGAGAGTCAGAAACGAGAAGAGAAGATCCAGTAATCTTACCAGCATCCGGCAAGTCTGATAACTCCGGAAGAGGAAAATTTGGCCAAGCGGAAGGTTCTTGCAGAAGCCAAGGGGGACCGTGCCAGTATAATGTCAGGTTAGCCAACATAAGAGGGGAACATCCCCGAGAAATGACATCTGCAGGGTTCTCCTTGCCAGATACATGATGCCATTGTTCAAAGTTAGACAATTGTTGAATTTTGGACACTCTATTAGCTACAAACACCTGCCAATGCGAGGGAGGTTTGGCAATCCATGCCAACGTGATGGCTGAGTCACTCCAAAAGTAAGTTTTGCTAAATCGGATTTTCAAAGATTGGCGGATTTTGACCGATAATTCAACCGCCAGAAGAGCAGCACAAAGTTCCAGTCGTGGCAAGGATAAGGATTTAAGAGGGGCCACCTTTGACTTAGCGCAAATTAAATTGGAAAAGAAATATGACTGGTCAAAATTGCGGCAAACAATATACGCACAACACCCATAAGCTTTCAATGAGCTATCGGCAAAGATGTGAAGTTCATATCCTCCACAGGAGGGAAAGGGAATAATCACTCGCGGGATAATAACATTGGAGAGATCTTCCAAACTATTTCTATAAGAAATCCAATTTTTTTGCAACTCTGAAGGAACTGGTTCATCCCAACCAGTTTTCAAGGACCAAAGGTCCTGCATGAAAAGCTTTGCTGTGACAATAATTGGCGCCAAAAATTGGAGAGGATCAAATATCTTTGCAATCTCAGACAAAATTTGCCGCTTAGTTTGCGGTTTGATGTCACTGAGATTAATTTTGAAAAAGAAAAAATCCTTTTGAGGACTCCAATAGATGCCTAGAGTTTTGATAGAATTACTTTCTTGAAGAAGCTCTACTGAGTCGTTATAGACTGAAGTTAATGGAAATTTAGAAAGAAATTCTTCCGAATTAGAGTTCCACTTGCACAAGGAAAATCCGCCTCCCAAAAGCAAAGCGGTCAGATCTTTAGAGACCTGCAGTGCTTCAGATACTGACTCAAATGAATGAAGAAAATCGTCAACGTAAAATGATGATTTTAACACTTCAGAAGCCTTAGGAGAATACAACGGGCCATCCTGTTCAGCAAGTAATTTCAACGTACGTATGGCTAAAAAAGCAGAGGGCTTTAGTCCATAGGTTAATGTTTTTAGCCGAAAAATCTTGACAGGTTTAGTAGGCTCGTCGCGCCAAAGAATTCTCTGAAGGTCACACTGTTGTTGATCGACCAAAATCTGCCTATACATTTGCTTGATATCAGATATCACTGCGATAGGGAACAAGCGAAAATTCATCAAGACAGAAGAAATGTCAGATTGAATAGGAGGGCCTGATAATAATGTGTCATTCAGAGAAGTACCATTGGCATCCAATGCAGAGCCATTAAAGACCACTCTTATGTTTTCCTTTAAAATCTCATTCTTCCAAACTGGATGATGATTGAGGTAAATGACTTCAGATGGGGTATAAGAAGCATCATCTTTCTTGGTAACAACCTCCATGTGATCAAGTGCCTCATATTCCTCCATAAATGTGGAGTATTGAGTTTTAACAACAGGGTCACGTTTAAATTTGCTTTCCACAGCATAGAGTGCTCTAAGAGCCCTAGGGTGTGTTTCAAATAAAAGAGGTGGATTATCCACTCGGGGCATTGTTACGACAAATCTACCCTCTGAATTGCGTTTGGTCGTTTCGCGAAACAGTTTTTCACACATTTCATTTTCAACCGAGGAAGGTGAAACTGAATCTATAGTTTCGATTTTCCAAAATCTTTCTAAGTTATAATCGAGACTTGTATTGACAAAATGACATTGAGAGAAATTTTGAAATGACTTACGAGGGACTTGACCCGTTACTAACCAACCTAGCTTGGTATGATGAACAAACACTCCTGGTGATATTTTAACCTTAGAGCTAAGGAGACATTGCCAAAATACTTGGGCACTGAGAAGTATGTCTACCGGAGCGCTCGTATTAAATGTTGGATCCGCCAACTGAATGTTATGAGGAAATTTCCACTTTCTAATTTCAAAAGAATTACTAGGGGTGTTACTGCCAATAGTATCAATGGCAAGGCAATTCAACTGCAATGTTGTGTTACAATTCACAGCATCTTTGATGTGAACACGAACAAAATGCAAAGATTTAACATTGCTATTGTTAATACCGGTAACCTGAATTAATGTAGGTTGCTTGGGAAGACCAAGTTTCTTAATGAGACGCTCACTTATGAAGTCATGGGTGGCGGCATTATCCAATAGGGCACGTGCTTCAAGCCATCTACCAGATGAATCTTGAACTTTTAATAACACGGTTGATAGTAGCACCTGGGAACTACGAATTGAGCTAGAGCTCTGAGTATAAGATTGCGCATTAGCTCCTGGGGATGCATCTTTAGAACATCCAGGGGAAGGAGCCTGACGTGGCTTTTCAAACCTATGAAGCAAGGTATGATGTTGAGCCTTGCAATGGGAGCAAGTATTTTTAGATAAGCAATCAGGCACCATATGCCTAGTTGACAAACAGTTGTAGCAATATCTTCTTTGAGCTATTAATTTGCGTCTTTCGTCGGTAGAAAGGGCTTTAAAGGCAACGCAGGAATATAACCTGTGAGGTGCTTTACAGAGAATACAATCCGTTGAATTATGCTGAACAGTAAAGACAGCAGATTTGTTTATTTTAGCACCGACTGGTTTCACAACATTAGATTTGTTATCTGCACTTCCTGACATATGACAGGCTACAGCTGACAAAACCTGACATCTATTATTCATAAACGTAAGCAACGAATCATAGGTATATGGCGTGTCATTTGTTAGTTCCCTCTCCCATGCCTTTAAGGTTGATGAATCAAATTTAGAAGTAACCAAGTGAATTAAGAATAGATCCCAATGCTCGACCGGTTGATTCAACCGTGCCAATGCTCTGACATGTAGTTGGACCGTGTCACTTAAGGCTCGCAGTGTTGACAAGCTTTCAGCTCGCAAGGTGGGCAGGCTAAATAAGGCTTGAATATGCCTTTGTAAACATAATTTTTCATTGCCATAACGGCCTTTAAGAAGCTCTATAGCAATGTTATAGTTTTCCTGTTAAGGGAAGTTCTCTTATAAGTTGAAGGGGTGGTCCCTGCAAAATGGATTTTAAGTAATGAAATTTCTGAATTTCTGGAAGTGTGGCATTATTATGTACTAATGAACTGAACAGTTCAAAGAATGATTGCCACATCTCTTCCTTTCCTGAAAAGTGCGGAATTTCAATTTTAGGTAGCAATGGTTTGATACCATTCCCATGGTCGCTAATTCTTCCTTGAGTTTCCTCTACCTTCAACGCCAGGGTCAAAGTTCTAACTAATGCCACAGCCTGAGCATGTGTATCAAAGTAATTACTCTCTACTTCTTCCCTATCTGATTGATGTTCTGGACTTTTGATTTCAATTTCAAGTTGCACGAGATCATATTTCTCGTACGCCTGTTCAAAAGCTTTTAAACGCTGAGATATAATGTCAAGGTTTTGTTCCTCTTTCGGTAGAGTAGCTAAATATTTTTGAAAACGGGTGAGTTGACCTTTGTAGGCCGCCCGAGAATTTAACAGTTTATCATCAATTATTGGTGGCATGGCTGGAAAAGTTGGAACAACTCACTCACCAAAGCTGCTTGTGGCACCAGACAGACCTGCTCTCCGGAAAGAAACCAGTTGTATAATATGCTGGGATTGTTTCCGCCTTCCCGCAGATCTCCCGCGCTAGCCACGATGTACTGAAATGTATAGAACAAATATTAGATTGCACCAGTTTTTTTTGAATTGAATTTGTGGTCTCAGAATGAAGGTTCTGGGTTCGATCCCGGGTTTCGGCACCATGGAAAAGGGTGTACCTACTGGATGTGGTACATCCTAAGGGATTTAGACAGAATGAGGTTTCGGGCACAAGAGGTGATAATGAAGGACAGTGCGGGAAAAGACCAAAATGTTAAGATTTAGATTTAAATGATATTTATTTAATATAAAGCGAATATATCGCAAGGAATGAATAGCTTCAAGGAAATTACTTTAAAAATTGACAATAAAAAATAGTAACAATTAAAAAGTACTTGTTTCGCCAGGAAACGTAAATAGAGCTGTAACTAACTTTAAAGGATTAAATATAAAATTACTGAGTAAAAGAAGCATAATAATTTAAATTCATCCCAGAGTAGATTAGTGAAATGCGCTGGCAGGAAGGACAGGACTTTTGGTCAGGAGACTATAGGGTCATTAGCACTAAATCAAACAATGGGCAAGCAGGGGTTGGTCTCGTATTGAGTAGGAAATTTGGACAGCGGGTGGAATATTATGAGCAATATAGTGAACGGATTATTGTAGCAAAAATCAATACTAATCCTACGTGCACCACAGTGGTACAAGTCTATATGCCTACCAGTCAAGCTGATGATGAGGATGTTGAAAAGGTCTACGAAGAAATAGACGAAATTCTGAGGTATATCAAGGGTGATGAAAATGTTATAGTATTGGGAGATTGGAATGCTGTGGTAGGAAAAGGGAGAGAAGGGAAGATAGTAGGAGATTTCGGATTAGGTGAAAGGAATGATCGAGGAAGCTGGCTGATGGAATTCTGCACCGAGCATGAGTTGGTCATAGCTAACACCTTATTCAATAACCACAATAAAAGAATATACACATGGATGAGACCAGGAGATACAGGGCGATACCAAATCGATTTCATTATGGTTAAGCAGAGGTTTCGAAACCAGATTTTGGATTGTAAAACATATCCTGGTGCTGACATAAACTCTGACCACAATCTGGTTGTTATGAAATGCAGGTTAACGTTGAAGAAGCTGAAGAAAAGTCAAAAGCCAAAAAGTTGGGTAATAGACAGACCGAAAGTGAAGGATGTAAACGAAAGATTCAGGAAACGTATAAAGGAAGGACTAATGAAAACCCCTAAACAAACTTCAATTGCAGACGAATGGGCACTTTTGAAGAATGAAATAACAAAATCCGCAGAAGAAAACATTGGTAGGAAAGAAAGAATAGGTAGAAAACCGTGGATCACTCAGGATATACTAGAATTGATGGATGAAAGGCGGAAACACAAGAATGTAAGAGATGAAAAGGGGAAAGCAGAATACAGACGTCTGAGAAATGAGGTCAACAAGAAGTGCAAGGAAGCGAAAGAAGAATGGTTAAAAGAGAAATGTGCAGGTATAGAAAATTGTCTGAAATTAGGAAAAGTAGACACAGCTTATCGAAGGATTAAGAATACATTTGGGGAAAAGAAGACTAAGTGCTGTAATATTAAGGACACAAACGGAAAGCCTCTAACAGATAGGGAAGAAAAGGTTGAGAGATAGAAAGCTTACATAGAGAGTTTTTATAAGAGAAAGGAGATTGAGAATCATGTAATGGAAAGGGAGGAGGAAATTGATGAGGATGCGAAAGGAGATTTAATATTGAGATCAGAATTTGATAGAGCTTTGGAAGACTTATGCAGGAACAAAGCACCAGGCATAGATGATATACCGATTGAGTTGCTACGCTGCATAGGACATGAAGGTCTGATCAGGTTATTTCACTTGGTGTGTAGGATTTATGAGACAGGTGAGGTACCCCCTGATTTCAAGAAGAATGTAATCATCCCTATACCAAAGAAAGTGGGAACTGACAGATGTAAAGATTACCGTACAATCAGCTTGATTACTCATGCTTCAAAGATCCTGTCTAGAATAATTTACAAGAGGATTGAAAGCCAGGTAGAAAGGGAGTTGGGTGAAGACCAGTTTGGTTTCAGGAGAAATGCTGGAACAAGGGGAGCTGTACTAAGTCTTAGGCTGATTTTGGAAGGTAGAATAAGGAAAGATAAGAGAACGTTCATGGCATTTGTAGACTTAGAAAAGGCTTTTGATAACGTTGATTGGACTAAATTGTTTGACATTTTGAAATCTATTGGAATAAAGTACAGGGATAGGAGGGTGATCTACAATCTATACAGAAACCAGACAGCAGTCATTCGAGCTGAAGGACATGAGAGAGAAGCTGATATTCAGAAAGGTGTTAGGCAAGGCTGCAACTTATCACCCATACTTTTCAATCTTTACATTGAACAAGCAATGAAGGAAATTAGAGAAAAATTTAAAGTGGGAGTGAAGATTCAAGGAGAAATAATTTCAACTCTGCGATTTGCTGATGACATCGTCATCTTGGCCGACAAGCCTGAGGATTTGAATGAGTTTTTGAATGGTATGGACTCCGTCTTACGGAAAGAATACATGATGAAAATTAATAATTGCAAAACAAAAATACTAGAATGCAGCCGAAATAAATCAGAAACCTCTATGGACATCAAATTGGCAGGTGAAAAGCTGAAGGAAGTAGGAGAATTCTGTTACTTAGGAAGCAAAATATCCAGTGATGGACGAAGCAAAGACGATATAAAAAGTAGGTTGGCTCAGGCAAGGAAAGCATTTCTACAAAAAAAAAGGAATCTGTTGACATCGAATATAGATTTAGGTATTAGGAAGTCATTTTTGAAAGCCTTTGTCTGGAGCGTGGCGCTCTATGGAAGTGAAACTTGGACTATTGGTGCAGCAGAAAAGAGGAGAATTGAAGAATTTGAAATGTGGTTTTACAGGAGAATGATGAAGATCAGATGGGTAGATAGGGTTACAAACGAAGAGGTATTAAGACGAGTGGGAGAGGAGAAATGTTTCTGGCGACTGCTAATGAAGAGAAGAGATAGGTTAGTAGGACACATACTAAGACATCCAGGAATAGCAAGCTTAGTTATGGAAGGAAGGGTCGAGGACAAGAACTGTAGGGGTAGACCAAGGTTAGAATATGTTAAACAGATTGCCTCGGATGTAGGGTGTGGTAGCTATGTAGAGATGAAACGATTAGCTCAGGACAGGGAGGCATGGAGAGCTGCATCAAACCAGTCAAAAGACTGAAGACTCAAACGAAACCTCTTCCTCATTCAACTGTCGTGGATTATCGTTTCTTGGGTAATAGCCATTATTTCTCCCAAAGTAGCTTCTCTCTTGGTATCGTCCTTGGTTTCCTTTAGGTCTTCCTCATCGACCTCTATAATTGTTCGTCCCTTCAGGTCTCGCATATGGGTTATTCTCATATGACCGATAGTTGTTTTGGTTCCATCTTCCTTGTCCTGGATCATCCCTCGGCGTTTTCTCTTCTCTACCGTCTCGAGGTGTCTGAGATATCTATCAGCCATCACTGCAAATACCGCGTTGTCATTATTTCCATCCTTCTGATGAAAGAATTGAGCGTTCGTGTGATCCAACTTCTGTAGAACTTCATCAAATAGTTCCATGTTGTAGATGTCCGCTGCTATCAGTGTTCTTTGGACATCCGCAGGAAATTGCCTGATCAATGCAGTAATCAATTCGTTGTCGGGCATAGGCGGGTCTAAATGTTGAAGTTTATTTAATTGCCCTGCGAAATAAGTCGAATAACGTGTAGGTTGTAAAGTAGAGTATCTTTTAGAGTACAGCTCCGCTCTCACTTGCTGTTGAGTTTCTGGGGACCAGAATTTCTTCAATAATCCTCTAGCGAATTCCTCAAAATTGTTTAGGGTAGATCTAAAGGCCCTAAATCAGGTAAGTGCGGGTCCCTACAAAAATTTCCCTATCACTCTTATTTCCCTTTCTTTGCCAATCTTGGAATCCTTGAGGTAATCTCCTACTTCTCTCAGGAATTCTACGGCTGTAATACTCCCAGTTCCAGAAAATTTAGAAGGTTTATCTTCTACGTTTTTATAGAAGGTTATCGGAGTGGATTGCATAATTGTCTTAACCTCTTCCTGTTTATGGGGATTTCCTACTTTGTTTACTCCCTCAATATCCATATCATTACTCATAAATGTTACCACGAGGTTCAACAACACACTTTGCTTGCTTTTGGTAATCCAAGAATTTGTTACTAAGTGCTTTGATAGTTTCTTTGAGTTCGGCATTCTCCTCGCCCACTAATTTCGTTTACTCTTCGCTACTGCTTTTATTATGCGAACAATCACCCTGATTTTTGTCTTTAACCTGACTCTTCATATCCTCAATTTCATTCTGGTTCTCTTCAGATCTTTTCGTGATTTCTTCAGTATCTCTCTTGATCCTTTCTGTTTCCTTACAATTCTCTTTTACGTCTGTAGAAATTTTGTTCATAATCTCCTCGTGATTCTTTAATGAATTTGTAATATCCACAATGTCTTTCTGAGCTATCTGGATATCCTTAGTAATAACCTGAACATGTGACGTCAAAGTTTATTTAATCTCTTTGATTCCGTCTTGAGTCTCCAGTTTAAGTGCATCTTTGACTTCACTGATGACTGTCGTCTTTATCTCGGTTGTCAACTCTTTGACTACACCTTGCTGAATCTCTCCAACCACAAGTTCTTGGAATTGCTCGGTCAAACGTTGTATGACGTTATTTGCCATATCGCTGTTCTCATTCTGGACACGAATTTCTAAATTATTCATATCTTCTCCTACTTTCCTGATACCTCGCTCGTTCCTATCAGCTAATGACTAAGATTTTTTGTCGGCATCGCGAAACCTATCCTCCATTTTACTTGTATTCAACGCTAATAAAGTTTCGAGTTCATGAGTTTTCTCGAACAGTTTAGACATTTTATTTTCTAACGAAGTAGAATTGTCTTTAATTTTATTTTCTAAAGTAGTGGAATGTTCTTTGATTTTATTTTCTAAAGAGGCTCCTAATGAATCTGAATTCTCTCTCATTTTAGCTTTTAAGTTTACTGAATTTTCCTCTACTTTAGCTTCAAAGAAGTTTTCAAAGAATCAGAATTTTCTTTTAACTTATTTTCCAAAGAATTTTCAAGATTTACTTTTAATCTCTTTTCTAATGAATCAGAGTTTTCCTTTAATTTTCTTTCCATTGAGTTTTCAAGAATAACTTTTAAAGAAGTGGTCAATCTATTTTCTAGGGCATTTGAATTTTCCATTAATTTTCCCCTTAAAGTTACCGAATTTTCTTTAAGTTTAACCTCCATTGTATTGGTTTTCTCTATAATTTCTGCTATTTGCAGTCCTGCACATTTGGAGCTCTCCTCCATACGATTTAAGATCCTCATGACCTCATCCATAATTATCACAATATAATTCAAAGTTAGGGGTATACATGTAGGCACACACAAAGACTTAAAACTAGAACAAGAATTATGCGTAGCTACCTGGATTTCTCAGAATAAAATGAGATATGCCCTAATGTCGACGTGATGGAAAAAATCTCTACTATTAATTAGATTTATACAACAATATCAAAAAATGCAAGGTCAATATCCTCCACCTGGATTCTAATAGATTGCACATTCCCTGACTATCGAACGTATACTACAAATTTTACTTGACACCCTAATGGATAAGCCATTATACGACAATCAAAAACCACTATTTGAACTTTAATTTGAATTAAGTTTCCCAATAACTGGGTTTCCTATGAATTTATTCATCCATACCAGACATCTTTCAATTTCCGAAAATATCTATTGAAAAATTACAATCAAATCGGTATGCAAACGACCGTATAGAAAATCGGGCCCCATGTTCGAAGCCATTTCTCTCTTCTATCTTATTTTATGTGCCCGTTCAGACCGAAGTCCGGACGACCACACATGCATTTCACCAAAAATCAGTCAGCACGAGAATCAAAATATCCCGGGGCGCCAGATGGGTTAAAGTTGACTACAATAACTCAACAAAAATAAAGCTTTACTGATTTTCGGCTCGATGCAACATTTTTTTTTCTAGCGTATGGCTTTTGATGCCGGGAGTGTCCGAGGACATGTTCGGCTCGCCAGTTTTGTAGCTGCTTCGAGACGGACACCCAATGGGTGAGCTACAAGTACCGTTGGGGAGGAATGTTGGATGGGAGGGTCAAGGAGTTGGAAGGTAGCGGCTGTGGCCTATAGTTAGGGACCAACCCCGGCATTTGCCTGGAAGGAAGATGGAAAACCACAGAAGACCATCTTCAAGGTTGACGGCGGGGGGATTCGGACCTCCTCGCCTTCCGGATGTGAGCGACTGCCAACAGTCATGCCGCAACGACCTCGGCTAACTCACCCGGTGATGCAACAATAAGGATTGAAGAAGATTTTCTGAAATGAATGCATCCGATAAAATTATCTCATTTTATTTAAAACTTTAAAATATTGACTGAAGGAATGCCAAAATGGTATTAAAGATGAATGACGAATCATATGTTATGCACAAAATATACAATTTCACCAACGCATGAACACTTAACAATTAAGACGAAAGTCAAAATAATAGTCCTGTTGACTTCGCTCAAAATAATTATTTACAGGAGTAGGGTTTTGTCAGTGCAAATTTAATTGTGTTTACTGATCCCTATATTGTTTGAGTATTCACATATTGAAAAATATCACTCGTTGAAAATATGTCACAGTTCTCTTTTTTCAAAATATCGTAGCAAATTAACTAACACTTCTGGATTCAGTTATATCAAGATTTGTTCAAATACAAAGTTATTACAAGAAATAGAACACTTTATAATTTACATGGATCTTGAGCATTTGGATACGACGAACTTCGATAAACAGAAAATATTTATTGAATCATCTGTTCTCGATCCAAAGCCTATTCAGAGCTTTTGACTCAATCATAAAATAATTGTCAAAATATTATTATCAACAAAAGATAAATTCCATTCCATATGGATTCAACCATTTAATCAATTAATTATCACTTGGAAATATTATTTAGAAAATTGGCAATATTATTTAGAAAATTTATCATGAAACAATTTCATTTGTTATTATCAAAATTACAATAATTTGACAAAAAATGTCAAATATGTTAATCATCAAACTTATTTGCAAAATGATTATATATTTTTATAGGATCACAAAATCCTCTCAGTTTGTTGTGGTTGTTAAGAAGTAACAGTTTTAAATAATTAATAGCATCGGCCCATTCGATCACAATTAGCATCTAGACAACGGAGAAGTTTTTCTCGTAATGAAAGTCACAAGTTAAACAATAACAATTTTCGGGTAAGCAATTACTAGGAATACTTCTAGAACACGTGGGTAAACTGTGAATTGACAATGCTGGCTCAAAAAAATAACCTTTGGTTATATTTCGAAGAAAGTGTGGCTAAATTCGACTCCTCTACTAAATCAAAGTCATTCAACCTACAGTATGATTGATGCTTCATTTCACACAACCTCATTCCTGCAACTTAAATACGCACACAGAATGGCATATTTAACTCTTTGCACACACAACAATTTTTTCTTCACAAATTATACAGAATAATCAAGACTTTGCTTGTTACGACAACTGGAAGATTTATAAATTGGTAAACTTCACCTATGAGTTTACAATACTAATTTTACCATCAGTTTAGAACATGAATAATTCCACACCGTGTCTATTCTTAGCCAAACGTTTTGAAAGACGTTGCTCCATAATGATTTTATTTTTATAAAAACTCTAGCAAAAACCCTGTTTTATACATGCCTTTAGCTTCCCGTATCATTAGTTTCCGTGTCTTCTCGAAGATTTAAATGCATAGTGCAAGCGTGAAATAATTCCACTGAATTAATCTGTAATTTATTTGTGGGCATGCGTTAACCACTAACCTCCGGAATCAACAGGTATCCGATCATAGAATATTGTTTCAAATGTCAAATGTATAAATCATACAACTTGAAAATGATTATTAGAAATCACAAATATTTATTATTATTATTTCAGAAAGTAGAATAATAATAATAATAATTATTAAATCAACATTATTATTATTATTTCCTCAACAAAATGGATTTAAAGTTGTTAAACTGTTCGGGGAATATCATCCTCGACTTCTAAATGATGGATAAATATCCATTCCTCAACTTAAAATTCATTAGTAAATATTTAGTTACTATGGCTGATGACTGAGATTAGAAAAATACCAAAATTAAATAAATGCTCGTTCTTCTCGTCCATAAATTTCGAATCATTGCCTTTTGAGTGGTAAAACAACTCAGATCAAAGCTTCTATTGCAAAAGAAAAATATTTGCAACAGCAAAAAAACATCTCTATGAATAGAAAATCAGTGTTGGTAAGACTGTAGAAATATCTGAGAAAATCCAGCTAACTACGCATAAAATAATGCAAATTGTAGCTTACATTCTTGTAGATCTTGATGTTTGTAATCTGGTCTGAACCAGATTATTCAGTCTTCTTCTTGTCCCCATTAGGACACGTATTTATAATCTTGTATCGGCCTCCATTTTATACCCACAAGCTGTCTGCACAGACATAGAGGTATTCATTCTTGGAGCCTTAATATCTTGAAGAAAAATGTTGCCAGCTTCAAAAGCTGAAGTAAGGTTGACAGGGGTCTGATCAAAAAGATCCATGATGAAAATTATTAACGTGACCCAACTGTGATGTGTTCAGTACTCCTAATACGCTTATAATCTTATTCAGCACGAGTACAAATTCTATCGAGTTGGCTGGGCAGAGCGTCGCACTCTTCAGATCGCACAAGGCAAACCTGTATTCCCAATATCGGCTTAAGAATTGTACTGTGCAAGAATGGTAATAAAAGTCCTGATTTATCTTGGCTGGTCTATTAACAAGACAAAAGCTTGTCCTCTGACTGTTGGATTAAATAATCCAGCTTTGAATAATTGTGGACAGAAGAGAGAAATGTAGACAAAGTCTACCATATGTCCAGTTGTAGCAGTAAATAATTACCAGTTGCCACAAACTTGTATCACTTCGGTGATAACGTTGAAAAGTTCGATGATCACTTAAAATGTTTAACACTTTCCTAAGACCAGTAACCATGTACTGTCGAAACACTAAGTCCCAGCAACTGTGCTGTAAATAACGAAGACTTTGCAACCATGTGCATGAAGATTATAACGGTGTTCGGTCATACGTAGAGTGTTGAGCGGCTAGAGCGCTTACGAAGTGCTGTACGTCCATAGCAACGGAGTGCTGATGGAGAAGTGAACATACATAGCTCGAGCGGGCGTGCCTTATATACTCCTCGACTGGCTGCTCGAGGTCACTGCGGAGAAAATGCTGGAACTAAAACATCTCATATATCAGCTTCTGCTCGATCAATTTCCTCGAAATAAAGCATATTCTTCCTCCCTTGTCCGTGCCAGTAATCTGATATAGGTCTCAAGATTCTACTCCATCGGGAAATATTTAATGACTTTTAGCCTCGACTATGACGCTCTCGGCCTACGTCACTTAACCACTTCTTGGCTGTCAAAACGTTCGAAATGCTTCTAAGAAGGTTCGGCGCGCGCTATTCAAACTTTCAATTCTGGACTTAGCATTGTAGCCTGCACCCTCAAATCTAGGCCACTGGATTTGGGCACAATACTTACCATTTGGAACCCTGCGAGTAACACTGTCTGCATGAAATTTCGGACAGACTACTCCATTCCCTACATTTAGGCCCTTTGGCACAAATCTACACCGTTTCACCGGTCTGAACCAAAATGTGTATACTTACACTTTGAAACCATGCGAGTAACAATGTCTGCATGAAATTTCGGACAGACCACTCCATTCCCTGCATTTAGGCCCTTTGGCACAAATCTACACTGTTTCTCCGATCTGGACCAAAATTTGTATACCTACCCTTTGGAACCCTGCGAGTAACAATGTCAGCATGAAATTTCGGACAGACCCCTCCATTCCCTGCATTTAGGTCCTTTGGTACAAATCTACACCGTTTCACCGATCTGAACCACATTTTGTACACTTTTCCTTTGGAACCCTGCGGGTGACACTGTCCACTTTAAATTTCGGTCAGACCACTCCATTCCCTGCATTTAGGCCCTTTATCACAAATCTACACCGTTACTTCTAATTGCACCAAATTTGACATACACTTTGAACCCCTGCTGGCAACACTGTCCACTTGATATTTTGGTCAACGCTGTCCATTCCCTAAATTTAAAATAACACACAAACTGAACTTGAAAACCACGCATTAAGGCCCTAGAACCATTCATGTCCATAGTAGTGTAACTGTAATAGTATTTTAATAAGTCTTTTGTTGACTGGCAATTCGGGCTGCATCACGTCGTCCATACCAGTGTTCTGGTGCAGAATTGCGAAAATAGTTAAATCTTGCGCTGCCTATAAATTGCAGTCACGGGGAGTAATTAGTGCAAAAATATTTCTTAGGCCCCTTAAAACAGTTATCATCATGAACATATTATGCCTCGGTATAGGCTAAGTGCAATGGTGTTGGTGCAATACATTGAGGTTATCAGCTGCAATAAGCGTTGGTGCCTTGAAATTTACGTTAATTTATTCCAAAACTTATCGTTGAGCGGTATGTGGCGATAAATAATACTATTGCTACCTCAGGAGCTTGGGACAGCTGAAGTTTTCCCAAGTGTTCTGATTATTTTCCTACGTCGCTATGTGACAAAAGACGACACTATTGGTCTCTACATTTCTAACCGACAATGAGATATAGGCCCTAGGCAGTGTCTTTTATTTCACTTACTCCTCTTTCAATCATTTTTAGAAATGTGTTTGTAAATTACATGTGCCAGTGCTGTAGTTAGTAAATAGCCGTTTCCCTATTCATTATTAATTATTATCATTATCATCATCACGGGAAAATGACCTAAATAACTTCAAAGATTAACTGCAGCTCTTCAATGATTTTTGATTGAGACCATTTCAAAAGTTCAGCTGTTATAGAGTTCTCTCCGCTAGCTTTATTATTTTTTAGATTGTTAATTGCTTCTTTAATTTCTTCAGCATTGGGTGGTATATCTTCTTCCAGATTTTCTGTTGCTTGTGAGAATTCCAACTTATGATCTGGCTCAGGGCAGTTTAAAAGTTGATCAAAGTGCTTCGCAAGTATTTCACAGTTCTCAACATTGCTTAGGCCAAGTCTACCATTTTCATCTTTAAAGCATATGCTAGGCGCTTGATACCCCTTTAATTGACTCTTAAAAGTCTGATAGAAGTTTCGAGAGTTATTTTTATGTTTATTGTCTTATTATTATATTATATATATTATTATACTAGCAGTAGTGCCCGGCTTCGCCCGGTGGATTTATTTGTTTTATGGATGATAATGAATACTACTACAGAACTGGCACATGATACTTAAACTGCCAGAAAATAAATATTTTAAAATATAAACTTTAGTGGTGGTGGTGGTGGTTGTAGGAGGGTGATAAGCAGTACAGTATATATAATATAATAATAAGACAATAAACATAAAAATAACTCTCGAAACTTCTATCAGACTTTTAAGAGTCAATTAAAGGGGTATCAAGCGCCTAGCATATGCTTTAAAGATGAAAATGGTAGACTTGGCCTAAGCAATGTTGAGAACTGTGAAATACTTGCGAAGCACTTTGATCAACTTTTAAACTGCCCTGAGCCAGATCATAAGTTGGAATTCTCACAAGCAACAGAAAATCTGGAAGAAGATATACCACCCAATGCTGAAGAAAGTAAAGAAGCAATTAACAATCTAAGAAATAATAAAGCTAGCGGAGAGAACTCTATAACAGCTGAACTTTTGAAATGGTCTCAATCAAAAATCATTGAAGAGCTGCAGTTAATCTTTGAAGATATTTGTAGAACAGAGAGGATTCCAGAGGAATGGAAAGTGGCTCTAATACACCCATTGCATAAAAAGGGGACAAAGAAAACGTTGATAACTATAGAGGCATCTCTGTTCTTCAAATTGCATACAAGGTATTTTCAAAAATATTGCTGTATAGAGTAGAAACATCACTTGACAAGCAACTGGGCGAGTATCAAGCTGGATTTCGAAAAGGTAGATCTTGTTCAGAACAAATATTTAACTTAAAATCCATAATTCGCCACAGGATACTGAATTCAAAGGACATAGTTGTGACTTTTGTAGATTTTAAAAAGGCCTTTGACTCGGTTGATAGAGAAACCATAGATAAAACAATTCGTGAATTTGGAGTGAAAACTAATTTGGCAAACCTAATACGTGAAACCCTTACTGACATGATTTCAAAAGTAAAAGTTATGGGTGAGATATCAACATCTATTAAGATAAATACAGGTGTACGGCAGGGTGATGGTTTATCGCCCCTTCTGTTCAACTGTGTTTTAGAGAAAATTGTAAGAATTTGGAATTTAAAGCTAAAAGAACATAACATTTCGCCAGTAACTTTGGGGAGAAGAAACAAAGGCATTGAAATAAGTTGCCTAGCATTTGCAGACGATTTTGCTATATTGTCAGAAAACCTAACAAGTGCAACAACACAAATCAATCTCTTGGAAGAACTAGCCAACAAAACAGGTTTGAGAATCTCCGTAGAAAAAACTAAATTTAATACAAACATCAAGAACGCTTCAAAATATTTGGCAACAGATATTGGCCCAGTGGAAAAAGTAAAGAAATTCAAATATCAGGGAGAAATAATTCAAGAAAATGGTTTAGAAAAATCTTCGGTTGAAGAAAGGGTACACAAGATGGAAAGAGCATATGGTACCACTAAGAATTTTTATAACAAAAGGTGCTTATCTAAAAATCTTAAAATAAGGCACTACACTACAGTGGTGAAACCGGAATGCCTATACGCAAGTGAATGTCTGGTACTAAACTATAGATTAGATAAACTTGAAGTACTAGAAAGGAGAATCATGAGGAAAATTTTAGGCCCAGTGAAAACAGCAGAAGTATGGAAATTAAGATCGAATGATGAAATATACTGGAACATAGAAAATATAACAGAAACGATAAGAAAAAGGAGATTGCAATTTTTTGGACATATTTACAGAATGGATGATTCCAGATTAACAAAAAAGATATTCAAGTACCTTTGGGAGAAAAGGGCAACTAGCTGGATTCAAGAAGTAAAAAGATTTAGAAAGAAATAATATAAGTGAAGAAGAAACGGTGAACAGAGAGATCTTTAGGAAAAGGGTATTAAGTATGAAAGGATTCCAAGGAAGATTGCCAAAGAAACCTGGTGCGAAGTGGTCCGAGGACAGAAAGAAGCAGCATAGTGAACGGATGAAGGAGTACTGGAGGGAACGGAAGAGAAAAAAACAAAGTGTGAAGAATTGATATTGGCGCGTGGTCGCTAGCAGGCCTCATCGGAAAGAAGAAGAAGAAAATAAACATAAGTAATCAAAAGTACAGTAACTTAATCAATCAGTCAATCAAATTTGACACATAGTCAAACTCGTCGCCTTGTTTTTGATGGCCATGGGCCGTCACCTTCGTTGCTCTCTTTAATACGTAGGTCTTCCACTATTGGTGGGTCGTCGTCTTCGTCCCCTATACGTAGGTACTCCAGTATTGGGGGATCGTGAAGGTTGTCTTGAGGCTCGTCATCGTCGTCCTCTTCAATGATGTTAAGGGCAGCCTTCTGGCACGTTTCCCCAGAGAAGGTAGCACACATCACAGAACAACTGAGCCCTGCTTTCAGGCAAGTGCAGCCACCTCTGCACCCCTTCTTGCATTTGCAAGAAAGGAGTTTTAGGAGCTCTGCGGGGGCAGGAGCTTGCCAACTGGTAATGGGGATGAGTCAAGCCGAGGTCAATTCCCAATCCCAGTCGGTGGCCTCTTTCTCCACCACCAACCACTTTTGCACCTGGTGGTATGTGCGGTAGCGGTGATACGACGCAGCCTCTGTGGTTGGGGGTAAACGGGCCAGATTCGCTTTGGCGTTGGCTGCTGTCTTCACAAAAGCACGGAAACTTACATCGTTGAGGGTGTCTGTCGTTTCGTCTCCTCCATATAGCGCGACTAGGCACTTGTCACCGGCTGCTGCGACTTGTTGGTGTGTGGCATCTGTCTGGAGGAAAACTCTTGCTTTGTCCACTAGGGCTTGATTTTGTCTGAAGTGGCCCCACATTTTCTTCTCCCCCTGCCAAAAGAGGGCAGAGGTGGTGTCGCACCCAGTAAATGCGTGGATGAAAAGTTCAAATCCAGGTGGTAGCTCCACTTCCCCTTGGTTGAATGAGCTGGTGGAGAATTGGACGCAACTCGCTTCACCTCTGCCACTCTTCTGGAAGTAAACGTTTGTTTTAGTGGATCATAGACCGCAGAGGAGCACAAGCAAATCCACATTCTCTCCAAAGATGATGACGTAGTCATTGGAGTTACTTTTTTGCAGAGCAGTCACGACGATATCGCGGTCTGCGTCTTCTTTTGATAATTTTGTCTCAATCCCCTCGAGAGCAAAAGCAGAACAGAGATGCTCAATGAGACGAGCCTTGTTTTTGTCATTCGAGAGGATATTTTCTTGGGGGACTGTGATGATGGTCGATGCATCAAACACATTTTCCGCTGATGCCGCAGAATACCGTCGTGATCGCTCTGCAAATTTGGTGCTCATTTGGGTGCCATCCTGAGGAAACCCGTCGTAGACTATACACACATTTCTCCCAAAGTGGTTAAATACACTGCCGAAAAAAATTAGGTCACACTTTTAGAGGTTACCAATTCACTCAAGATTTATTGTGGCAACAGTGCAAATGGAGTACATGATTAAATATCCAGATCAATAGTTCAAGCGGTTCACAGATACCAGGTATCGACCCATGCTGAAACACCCATATTAGTACGAGGTGTAGCCTCCATGGGCGGCAATGCAGGCACTGACTCTTGCATCCAGTTGATCAAACAGATGGCGAATACTGTCTTGGGAAACGTTATTCCACGCCTGCTCGACCTGTTCATACAGTTCTGTAAGAGTTGTGGGTGGACGAGCCGCATGAGTCACTTGTCGGTCCATCATGTCCCACACGTGCTCGATTGGTGACAAGTCAGGCGACCGTGCTGGCCAAGGAAGTTGCTGCACATTGAGTTGCACGGGCAGTGTGTGGGCGAGCATTATCCTGTTGGAACAACACATGCCCTTCCTGTTGCAAGAACGGCAAAAGAACGGGTCTAACAATATCCTGCACGTACCAAGCGCTGGTTAGCGTTCTTTCCACAAATACCAAAGGTGAATGAGAGTTGTAGCTTATCGCACCCCAGACCATAAGGCCTGGGGTGGGGCCAGTGTGTCTAGGACGAATGCACTCTACGAGACGGCGCTCACCAGGTCTACGTCGAACGCGCCAACGACCATCACTTGCGTGCAGGCAGAATCTGCTTTCCTCGTTGAAGACCACGACGCGCCATTCCATCTTCCAAGTGATCCTCTGACGGCACCAGTCGAGCCGTGCACGTCAATGCTGTGGCGTGAGTGGAAGACGGGCTAGAGGTGAGCGTGCCCTTAGTCCCACTGCCAGTAACCGGTTCGCAACAGTTCGTGTTGACACTTCTAGGTTCACAAACCCTCGTATCTGTGCTGTGGTAGCTGTAGGATCTGCCACTGCTGCCCTTGCAATACGACGATCCTGGAGGACGTCTGTGCTGCGTGGACGTCCAGAACCTCGTCTACGGGTGTGAGAATGTTCACGTGACCACTGACACCAGCATCGTTGCACAACGGACCTAGAACGTCCAACTTGTGTGGCAATTCTACGAAAGGACCATCCCGCCACTCGGAAGGCCACAATTTGACCCCTTTCAAACTCGCTCAATTGACTGTAGGAAGCACGAGTGCGTCTCCGTGGAATTGTACCTGCTTGCTTCACACGTTTGCACCACATCAGCCGTATGGCTGTGAGCATTCCCTATTAAATGGTAGACACAGATGGCGCTCTGCTAGCTATGCCACTACGCTATATGTTGGCGGACGACGTTGAAAACCTTATCAGTACATCTACTATCCCCCAGGTGGCATCTGCCGTCATCGGATCAAAACCGACGTCGTCTTTTCAGGTGACCTTTTTTTTCCGGCAGTGTATGTAACATATGTAGCTTGCTGTGATAGCCCGTACCGAATCATTCCGATGCCACACGACTTTATGGAGGAGGTATCCTCCATCAACGACAGCAAATGTTTTTGCCTGCACACTGACGTTGTCTGTAGCTTGAGTGAAGGCAGCCTAAAAAGCTGATTTTGTGCCTTTACGCATCCCTTCATCGGGAAACGTGCCAGAACGCTGCCCTTATCATCATTGAAGAGGACGACGATGACGAGCATCAAGACAACCTTGATGATCCACCAATACTGGCATACCTACGTATAGGGGACGAAGACAACGATCCACCAATAGTGGAAGACCTACCTATCGATGAGGGAACGAAAGTGTCGGCCCAGGGCCATCAAAAACAAGGCGACGAGCTTGACTATGTGTCTAATTTGATTGATTGATTGATTAAGTTACTGTACTTTTGATTACTTAGGTTTATTTATTATTATTATATTATATATATTATTATATTAAAATACATTTCACCGTTTGTTTAAATGATTATATGCCTTCCTTTTCATTACAAAAACAAAAAGCAAAAGATAGGAAAGGTTATGGAACATTTCTGGAAAAATGCTATTTTCCCTCGTATGGGTTGTTTTGAGATTTTGAGAGAACTACCATGCTTAGACTCCGCTCTGCGCTTAATTTAAAGCTAATTAAATGGCCTAAAATTATATTCTACCAGTTCTACTCGTAGGATCAATGGTTTCGACGCAGATTCGTTCCAAATAAGGTCTAAAACTAAAATGTTCAATTCTTGGAAAAAAAAACTGACCTATTTTCAAAGTGCCCTAATTTGGTAACCAATTGACCTACAGAGCTCTGGTTGGGCTTAATTTGTCAAACATGTAATGCTCGTAACACACGTAAATAATAACTTTCGACGAAGTATGCATGGATTAGGAGATATAGAGCAGAATCTGAATCAAGTCCAAATATTTGGTGGTTTTTGGTGTGTAAAAGTTTTTCCACAACTCTTTGAGAGTTGCAAACTTGGGTATACATAGCCCTAATAGGTCCAAACAACATATCAAAAAATCAGAGATACATCATGTTTTGCGAATTTAGCGATTTTTGTGTCGTTTTTGACTGGCTTAACTTTCTGTTTTTGAGCTACAATACCAAAAATAGCGATAAGTTACCGTAAGCCCAGAGCAAAATAAGAGTAATTCTAAAAGTTCAAGATGGCGGCTAAGGGTACTATTAAAGCGTAATAAACATTCAGGATGTAATTGGACAATACAAACGAAACTTAGTAAGAATGAAGTACTGCTCCCGAAAAATGAATTATTTAGGATGAAAATGAGATTATTTTGAAACCCATGATATAATTTAACAAGGAAATATAGATGCTCGAACTTGACACAAACCAGTCGTGTTACTGTGTTGAGCAAGGAGGGAGAATCCATCACGTGATATGTTGCGCAATAGAATATTCTAGAAGCTCGGAAATGACCTAGCAACAGTGGATTTATCACGGAATGTGTTTAATTATTGTTATAAAATATATCCTTGGATATGAGCTCACAGCCAATAAGGAGAGGTCCTATTGAAGACGGGATTACCTTCAACTAAATTATATGGAGAATTATTACATTAAGGTCCCAAGAAAGTTATTTTATGAATTGGTAATAAGAAAAAATTATAAGCAAATATTACAGATACTTTGAAAATCGCCGAAAGGTTGAAATATGACGTAATAAGCATTTTTCTAGTGCGCGCTAAATTTCTGGGGGGATCAGAAATGGGGGCTAGAACTGTTGTCTTGGAGGGGAGACGTCTAGCAACAGGGATCTTGTTCCTGCGAAGTTTGAAGTGTGCAGACGTCTATTCCGGGAGAACTGTAGTCCCGAAGGTCTTAGCCGAGTCCGGTGTTTCGATGAGTCGTGGAGACAGCGGCAAAATAGGGTAGATTGTGGAGATCGCCCGTGCTTCGATTTAGGTGAAGTTGCGAAGAGTATTAATACCGCAATAACAGACTATTGTTTGTTAATAGAACAAATCTTTTTAGTACAGATTATAGTACCGAACGCATAGAAGTATTATACAAATGTTCAGCGTTAACAACGGAAGACTTTAATAAATATAGCCGTTTTAGAAGTGAAAAATAAAAGTGACGGATTCAATAGCCGTAAAGCATTTTAGTTACAACCAGACTGCAGCGAACATAGATTCACTTTATGAAGTTCACGTGAGTAACAGTGATTGACATTAACATTGAAGCAGTATATTGTTACACCAGAATTATGACTGTGTATATTCAGCAAGTGGAAATATTATGCATGATACATAATATGTTTGAGATGATGAACTAGGAACTTATATGCGCCAGGGATACGTTTGAAGCAGAGTAATAGATTCAACAATGGAGCTTCAATAATGAGATTACTCTTTATTTTATAAGTATCAAGTATACATGAAACGTTATATAAACCAACATCTCGTACATTAGCGTTATTCATGAACTTGAACATAAAATCTGCAAGCTACATAAATATTTCATAGTACACCTTTATGAATATTTTTATCAACGAGTGAGAACTTCCATTACGATTTTTTTTGAATATGAAGCTGAACCTACAACATTACTCGATAATGTAATGAAACTCTATCAAGACGGAGAACGAAGATATAAGAAGAAAATCAAGATGCTAGGGAAGGACCCGGCAACAAGGAAGTTCGATGAACGGGAGGTTGCTGTTCGATCCCATATGGAGCTTGATGTTTTCCGGAGATAATTCCTTCCTTGTTCGAGGTCGTTGGTTCGAGGGGACGGACTAGGGTCCACCTTAGTTTCATGGAGATTGAAAAAACTAAGTATTTCCACATACTTAACCAGAACTTCGAGAAATCGTCAGTCAAGGTAGCAGTGTTTATTTATATGTAGTTAGAGCTTTATAGTGACATTCCGGAGCAAACCCTTTATCCATATTTCGATATATATTTGTATTTCATGTATGTAACAATATTTTATTCTACGAGATCATGTGAGGTGATCGTTTTTCGACATTTTCACATGGATATACTACGATCCAGTTTCTAAACTGAGATAGTTAAATTTGTTTAAGGAATTAGTATTCCAGTTATTTTTATTGAAGAGCAGTAATTTTAATTTTTCAACGTTTTTCAATTCAGTTTGAATTCAGGATTCAGACATTTTGTCTAGGATGCCAATTAAATTATTTTTAGTAATTTAATTTGGGCATCTTAATTGTTAAGATGAAACATCAAGAGAAGAAGAAAGAACTTGTGATATATGGTTGTAATATCACAATCATTAAGAACTTAACGTCGATCTGACAAGAAACATTCGTCATGATTACGATAGGAAGTCATATACTCATAGACATTATTGGATAAGAATGTTGACACATTCCGAAATTGACAAACTTTATTTTATTAGAGAAAGCTAAGATCTTTCGTCGATTTGAATATTATTAGAGATATATCTTCATGGAAGATACTTTCATCCGACGGTAGGGGAATCAAAGCTAATTTATCTCCGTCGAAATTGATTTTTATCGGACACATAAATAACATTTTTGGTTATTTATACACAATGTATAATGTCACGTCATATTGTGGACGTGATATTGCAGGACGTGTAACTTTGAAACCAGATGAGTACGGTCGAACATTAATGTATTTCTACTAAATGTATATGTAACTTTTAGTCGATATCCAAGTAACATTTTGAAAGTAAACTCATTGAGGTCTTACACGTTATGTCTAAGGTCGTTAGTATTAACGAAGAGAAAGCTTAACAACAGCGTAGCTGTTTGAGATGCCAGCTGTTGATTGTAGCAACGCTGATGAATATGCCATTTTTTTTTATAAAATGCTAGTTTTGTGGAAGAGAAGATGATAACAATTATTTGTGTAATAGATTGTTTAACGAGTAGTGAAGGAGATTGTATTTCCGTATACAAAGGTTTATGGGGCTTTTAGAGAAATGTTGTGTAACTGCGAGGTATTTTCCGCAAGTAAGTGAAGTCGTTGCAAGGCAAAGCTATTTTAGTAAGCATTTGCATTATAGGAAAGGAATTGAGTTGTGAAGAACTCCAATGCATATATACTCGACTTAGATGTAAAGACAGGAGATGTGAGCGGAAATTGAAATGAAAAGAAGGACATTAACTTCTGTTATTTTATACTAATTATTATAATTTTATTAAATACGATTTGAGTAAATACGTGTGTTTTATCTTTGCTGGTTGAACACATTAGACTGAATACGACTATAAACCTGATATGACAATGTGCAGTAATATTTTGAAATGTGAAGGAGATCTTTGAAGGATCCTGATAATGTGCAGAAGGATTTAAATTAGGATCAGAGCTAAAGCTCATATATATTCATATAACGGATTTATCGATTTATCGTTATGATAGCCAACGCTATCAATAATAATACAATTTATACTGTAAATAAGGTTCCAAAATTATTTAATCAAAGGTATTTTATGTTAGGAATAATAATTTATTATATGTTTTTGAATTGTACTATATGTTAGAGGTAATATTTTTGGAAGGAATGTTTTTATATTGTTAAGTGTGAATGGAAAACTTTACCAGGTTAACATGGTTAAAGGGAATGCTTGTATTGTAGTGTGAAAGTTTTAACGTATTCGAGTACGGAATGAATGAGATATAGCAAGTTTTGTTTAGTGTGAATGATCATTTAAGGCGTGTAACATTGGAGCGGCAAGATGCATTCGCTTGGCAGTTAGCGAACGAGTGTACGGCTCTGAGTGGAAATAACCTGTTATAATATCAAGGCCACTGTTTCGTATTAATGGAGAGAGTTGTAGTAACCACGACTTTTATGAATGAAAGGACGTCGTTGGCCGGCAAGAAACTGTAACATTATGTAATAGTGTCACATGACTCGAGACACGCGTTGCGTCGCGCTCAAGTATTTTAATAGCTTCAGAAGGAATGCTGGGCCAGCCAAAATTTTTGGAAATTGTTTTAGCACTTGTAGGAGGCATAGCCATATCAAAATTTAGTATCTGATGTTATGAAAACACAGCGTTTTCAATGGCGTATATGTGGAGAGGTGTGAATGAATGTAATTATTTATTAATTAAATTTAAGTTAGGGATTATTTTATTTGTTTAGATAATAGTTTACTTTTGTTATTAAATTTTTAGTTCCTTTTTCTACGTCGTCTTTCGAGTGGATTATTCTAGATATAAAGGGAGATGCTATTGTGGAAACCTCATTTCAGGTTGGAAGCTGAATACCCATTTAAAACCCCGAGAGATAACAAGGTAAGTTTTCACCAGAGCCAAAGTGTATTTGTGTATTTTCATAATATCATTGCCGTCTTCTGCGTATATTCTCGAAGACCTTGTTGGAGCGGACTTTGATAAGTATATTAGACGGATGCTTCCAAAATTTTGCGATCCAGCTCAGCTATGGATTTCTGGCAGGTTACTTCTCGGATATACGGGCACAGTAGAAGAAATGGCTGCCCAACGTTTAGGCTTCGAAAAAAAACGTTATGGGTAGTTGGTCGAACCATTTTAGGTGAAGAAATGGTCGCCCAACTTAAGGGGCTACGAATGAGCTTCGTAGAGCCATTTCTAGGAATAGAAACGACTGCCCAACGTGATAGGCTTGAAAAACGTTAAGGAGCAACGAAATAGCTTCGTAAGGCCATTTAGGAGTCATCAAAATTGTAACTTGTTTTTTTTTTTTTGAGTTGATGGAATTAATTAACCATGCCATTTGTGATAGACGTGAGTGTGATTATATAGGTGTTTGAATTGTTTTTGGTAATGTTGCACTCAAATAAAGATCAGATCAAATGGAAAGCCTGAGAAAGGAATAATAGGTGGAATTTTTCGAAAAGGACCTATGATCTGAATCTCATTTCATTTTGACTGGTTCATGACCGATGTTGGTCATGTTAATGTAAAGTTAACTTGTTTTAACGACAGTAAATGTAAATGTTCATTATGGTAGTATATTTAAAATAAGTCACTAGCGAACGAACTACATGAATAAGTTTATTAACTATAGGGTGTCTGGTAAGTTAATATTAAGTTATCGGTAGACAATAAGATGCCCAAATACATGGATTGAAAGGTTCCTCGAAAATGTTGTCATATTGCTCTGTTTTGAATGTACCCCTACAGCATTTGTGTAATTTGATATTGTTGTAATGGCAAAGATGGCAGTTGAGGATGACCGGAAGCTGATGGACGAGATGAAGGAGTGTTTGTTGGAGAAAATGAAGGATAATATGAAGGAAAGTTTGGATAGTGTCCAAGATGAGATTAAGGAAAAATTGAAAGTGAATATGTATGATATGCAACGTAAATTTCAGGAGGCGAAACGAGACCTGGATCAACTTAAGAGGGATCGGAAGGAGGATCTTAACACTGTTGTAGTTAAGGTTGTTGGTGTTAAAGAAAGTTTTAAGGAAGATATACAGGGTGTTCAAACTTCTTTACAGGGCTTACAAATCAGTGCCACTGATGTAAATGAAAATGTGTCGCGTTTGCTGGCCAGTTCCATAGAAAATCAGGATGATGTAAGTAGTGTGAAAACTAAAGTTGATAGTGTCCAGACTGATGTTGCCAATGTCCGTTCTGATGTATCCCATGTCCAGACTAAAGTTGATAGTGTCCAAACCCAAGTAGCTAAGGTTCAGGAAGACGTAATTAATAAGCAGGTCGATGTCAACAATGTAAAAAATGATAACACTAGTGTACAGACCGATATTAATAAGATGCAAATGGAAGTCAATACTATGTTTGTAGATGTTACTAAGGTCCAAGGGGCATGAACAAATTCAGAAGAGAGGTAGAGGAATACAAAACACAATGTTCAGAAAACATAGGTGCTTTAAGAACACAACTTGTGGATGACACTTTAAAAGCAACTGTTTCGTTAGCCGAATTAAAGACTAATGTAGATACTCTACGTAATCAGGTGAGAGACCATAATAAAATCCTTAAGGAGGATATAGAGATAGACATTGCCGAAATGTTAAAGGCAAATGTAGTCGTTTGGAAGAGTGAATGGAATAAGTCCAGTAGCGAACATGTCAAACAAATACAAGACAATATTGAGCGTAAATTAGCCAGTACACGGCTACAGATTAACCGTAAATTAACAAGTGTAAGGTCAGACTTAGGAAAACGTATTGATCAGATGTTACAGAAAAAGGTAGACGATAAAAATCAATCGACCGAGGATAATAAATCTTTGAAGGAGTCGTTATGAGAATAGGAGTTAATCTTTAGAGGAGCGCATTGATAAGGTTGTCACTGACGTTAATGCGATCAATGAGGGAAAATCTACAGAAATAGAAGAATATATCAGTAGAAAATTGCAAAGTCTAAACTTAGGAGATGTTGCTAGTCTCGAAGTTTATAAAGAAGACTTGAAGAAAGAAGTAGGACAGCAATTGAAGGATATTATCACGGAAATAGAAGAAAAGGAAAAGATAGATCTAGATGAATATGGAAGTCATAATAGAAGACCAAGTATAGAAATAGATGAAAGAGAAATCAGACCAGAAGGAAGAGTATTCAGATATACTGAGGGACAAGAAGAAAGAAGTAGAGAGCCCGAAAGAGATATTAGAGATTTTCGTTCTAATTTCCAAGATTCTGAACAAAGAAATGTGAAGGTGATTCGAAACTTCGAGGACAAACCTCGTAAGTTTAGCAATCTCGATAGTTTCACCCCAATTGAGTACATCCGTAACCTCTGGGATTACTTTATTGAAGATCACATTCCTCGAGGGAGAAAGATGAAGATAGTAGAGCGTTATTTATCGGACGGACCTCTTGAATGGTTCCGAGCTTTTAGGTACACATTCGTGGACTTTGAAGAGTTCGCAGAAGCCCTAATAAAACGTTCTTAGTCAATCGAGGCACAGAACAGTTTACTCGCAGATGTTTATTCAAGGAAATATTCGGGTACTTTACCGACGCGCTATGCTGATTTCTTTACGACACAGCTCGCCCGTCTACGTTTTCTTGAGCCACCATTGTCGACGGCGCAGGTAATCGATGCGATAGCTAGGATGTTGCCAGTTGAGGTCAGACGTCTAATAATCTCGTCAGGGATATGTGATTTAGCTGGCATGGATGAACTGCTCAGAAAATTGGATTACACAGGTCCGATGCCCAATGTAGTATCCAGAAATCACCGACAAGATTATAAGGATATCAATACTGTGTTTATAGACCAAACACAGCAGACAGAAAGCCAATAAGTTCAAGAAAAGGGAAATATAAGTCCCGAGCGTAACACCTACTTTAGAGATAGGAGACCGGAGCCCAGATACCGAAGATTCCGTGGAGGTCGTCCTTACCAACAGCAGGTAGGCCGGAATAATAATCATGAGAACCATGGAAGTTTTTTTACCACCACAACAACAACAACTACCGGTACAACAATAATAATTATTACAACAGAAATAATCGGAATAAGCAAGGGTATAACCGATACAAAACCCAACAAAATGACGTATTTACGAAATAAATATATGAGGAAAAACACCAGGAAGGAAAAGAATATTTGAAGGAATTGAGGGAGAAAGAAAATGGGAATAGAGGGAGAAAGAAAATTGGAATAGAGGTGAAAAGAATTTGAGAGTGGATCCCAAGCCGAGTACTAGTCAGCAGGGAAACTATGAAAATGACGCTCAAGAACAAAAAAAACTCATTTTCAAAACGGAAGTAGAAGAGATAGAAAATACTACTACACTGCACTAAGTAATAATAAACGAAATCTATGAAGTAATGGACGAGGATTTATTATTTGAAAAGGAGATCAATAGAGAGGAAAGGCCATATGAATTACCTATTATTTGTATAAATGTCGATGTTCAGACATGCAAGTCTCTGAAGGATACTGGAGCCATCATGTCCATTATGTCAGATGAGTGTTACCAGAAATTGTTGAAGGGTGACAAAATGACTGCTCCACCCGCATCTGCAGTAAAAGTGCGTGGTATTTTTCAAGATAAGGCTGTTAAATGCAAGATTCGAGTTTTGTTAAACTTTTAAATAAATGGAAGCACTTATGAGCATATTTTCATAGTAGTTGACAAGATAAATTTTGATATTGTGCTAGGCATTGACTTTATTACCAAAGTTGGAGCAGTAATTGATATGAAAAACCGGATTATAAAATTTAGTGAAGGGTTAATAAACACAGAAGAGTTAGAAAAACAGGATTTGAATAGCAATCTAGATATAGATTATAGGGAGGAAATTATAACTAATGTCATTGAAGAGGCAGAGAATGGAAGAGAAAAGCCTACCTCCAGAGCTGAAGGATTTGAAGAAATTAAAGATGAATTTGAGGAGTTGATAATGGAATTTCATGACATTTTTGATGAGAAGCCTGGGTTAATTAAAGATATCCTATTCAAGAGAAGTACTATGAAGAAGTACGAGGGATAATAAAGAAGATGGAAGCCAATGGCATTATAAGGAAGCAGGCATCTTCTTACATCAACCCCATTACTGTGGTAAAGAAGAATAACGGTCAATTACGCTTACGTCTAGATGCTCGAACAATTGACATGAAAATTCTTCCCGAGGCAGACCGACCACCGAAAATACGTGACCTTTTGTGAAAATTTAAAGGAAAGGCATGTTTCTCAGTCCTTGATCTTACAGCGTCATTTTATCAAATAGAACTTGAAGAGGAGAGTAAACAGTACACTGGTTTTCTTTTTGACCAGACTTCCCGGGATTTTCAGCGAGTATCATTTGGTATAGTAAAAAGTGGACCAGCACTAATTCGAGCCCTTGATAATAAGCTTACTGACGAGGTAAAGAAGAATGTGCTTTGCTATATCGATGATTTGATCATATCTTCTCAGAATGTAAAGGAACACTTGATGCACTTGCGTAAGCTTTTTGAGAACTTAAGAGACGCAAATATAAAGGTAAACTTTGATAAGTGCCATTTCATTACCGAGAAAATCAATTTTCTCGGACATACTATTGATCAAGATGGTTATCACACGAACCAAGAGAAAATGGAGGCTATTAAGAGATTCCCAAAGCCCACTAAGGTCAGGAAAGTCAGAGAGTTCGTGAGAGCTTGTCAATTCATAAGTAGTCACTGTCTAAAATATTCGGAGATCATGGCACCTCTATATGACTTATTAAAGAAAAACAATCGTTGGAAGTGGACCAGTACCGCCGACGAAGCATTTGAAAAAGCGGAAGAAATGTTGAGGAACAATTTGAAGTTAGAATATCCAGATTTTGACAGTATATTCTACATTGAATCCGATGCTTCACGTGTAGGTATAACTGCTGTCTTTATCAAAAGGACGAAGACGGATGTAAGCACTCTATCGCTTTCACTGGTAGAAAGTTGAAACGGCATGAAAGGAACTACTTCACGACAGAACTGGAAGCGTTAGCTTTCGTGACAGCTCTTCAGGCTTGGAATAAGATTTTAATCGGTCATCAGATTATAATCGTAACCGATCACAAGGCGTAACAGTTTATGCTTCAGACCGATATGTCGAGTGATAGGTTAACACGATGGGCCCTATTCACTCAGCAATTCAATGAAACTATAGTCCACCAGCCAGGTAAGGATAATTTATTAGCTGACGCGTTATCAAGAAACCCAATTAGAAGTTTGCAGATAAACCATGTACAATTGGAGGAAGAAGATCTGGAAACCGTTAGGAGGTTAGCCCGAATCGGTGTGTCACAGAAGAGACATGCTCCAATTAGGAAAATGTACAGGTTCTTGAAGGGTTTTATGGACATAGCAGATACAGATTATGCTACAACTCGAAGACAGTCACATCACTACGTGCTGAGCGGTGATCTAGTATGCAAATACGTAGACGCCGAGAATACAAAATTCCGCATAGTCGTGCCCCCTAATTTTGTCTCGCCATGTCCTATGGAATTGTGTGCTAACCACACTAACATCTCGTACATTAGCGTTATCCATGAACTTGAATATAAAATCTGCAAGCTACATAAATATTTCATAGTACACCTTTATGAATATTTTTATCAACGAGTGAGAACTTCCATTACGATTTTTTTTGTGAATATGAAGCTGAACCTACAACATTACTCGATAACATAATGATACTCTATCAAGACGGAGAACGAAGATATAAGAAGAAAGTCAGGATGTCAGGGAAGGACCCGGCAACAAAGAAGATCGATGAACGGGAGGTTGCTGTTCGATCCCAGATGGAGCTTGATGTTTTCCGGAGATAATTCCTTCCTTGTCCGAGGTCGTTGGTTCGAGGGGACGGACTCGGGTCCACCTTAGTTTCATGGAGAAGGAAACAACTAAGTATTTCCAAATAGTTAACCAGAACTTTGAGAAATATTCAGTCAAGGTAGCAGTGTTTATTTATATGTAGTTAGAGCTTTATAGTGACACTCCAGAGCAAACCCTTTATCCATATTTCGATATATATTTGTATTTCATGTATGTAACAACATTTTATTCTACGAGATCATGTGAGGTGATCGTTTTTCGGCATTTTCATATTGCTATACTACGATCTAGTTTCTAAACTGAGATAGTTAAATTTGTTTAAGGAATTATTATTCCAGTAATATTTATTGAAGAGCAGTAATTTTAATTTTTCAACGTTTTTCAATTCATTTTGAATTCAGGATTCAGACATTTAGTCTAGTATGCTAATTAAATTATTTTTAGTAATTTAATTTGGGCATCTTTATTGTTAAGAAGAAACATCAAGAGAAGAAGAAAGAACGTGTGATACATGGTTGTAATATCACAATCATTATGAACTTAACGTCGATCTGACAAGAAACATTCGTCATGATTACGATAGGAAGTCATATACTCATAGACATTCTTGGTATAGAATGGAGACACATTCGGAAATTGACAATCTTTATTTTATTAGAGAAAGCTAAGATCCCCGTCGAAATTGATTTTTATCGGACACATAAATAACATTTGTGGTTATTTATACACAATATGTAATGTCACGTCATATTGTGGACGTGATATTGCAGGACGTGTAACTCTGAAACCAGATGAGTACGGTGGAACATTAATGTATTTTATTAAATGTATATGTAACTTTTTATCGATTTCCAAGTAATATTTTGAATGAAAACTCATGGAGGTCTTACACGTTATGTCTAAGGTCGTTAGTATGAACGAAGGGAACGCTTAATAACAGACGTAGCTGTTTGAGATGTCAGCGGTTGATTGTAGCAACGCTGATGAATATGCCAATTTTATATAAAATGCTAGTTTTGTGGAAGAGAAGATGATAACAATTATTTGTGTAATAGATTGTTTAACAAGTAGAGAAAGAAATTGTATTTCCGTATGCAAAGGTATACGAGGCTTTTAGAGAAATGTTATGTAACTGCAAGTAAGTGAAGTCGTTGCAAGGCAAGACTATTTTAGTAAGCACTTGGCATTATAGTAAAGGAATTGAGTTGTGAAGAACTCCAATGTATAAATACTCGACTCAGATGTAAAGACAGGAGGTGTGAGCGGAAATTGAAATAAGAAGAAGGATATTAATTTCTGTTATTTTATACTAATTATTAAAATTTTATTAAACACGACTTGAGTAAATACGTGTTTTGTCTTTGCTGGTTGAGCACATTAGACTGAATACGACTATAAACCTGATATGACAATGTGCAGTAATATTTTGAAATGTGAAGGAGATCTTTGAAGGATCCTGATAATGTGCAGAAGGATTTAAATTAGGATCAGAGCTAAAGCTCATATATATTCATATAAAGGATTTATATCGTTATGATAGCCAACGCTATCAATAATAATACAATTTGTCCTGTAAATAAGTTTCCAACAATTATTTAATCAAAGGTATTTTATGATAGGAATAATAATTTATTATATATTTTTGAATTGTACTGTATGTTAGAGGTAATCATTTTGGAAGGAATGTTTTATATTGTTAAGTGTGAATGGACAACTTTACCAGGTTTACATGGTTAAAGGGAATGCTTGTATTGTAGTATGAAAGTTTTAACGTATTCGAGTAAGGAATGAATGAGATATAGCAAATTTTGTTTAGTGTGAATGATCATTTAAAACTTGTAACATTGGGGCGGCAAGATGCATTCGCTTGGCAGTTAGCGAACGAGTGTACGGTTCTGAGTGGAAATAACCTGTTATAATATCAAGGCCACTGTTTTGTATTAATGAAGAGAGTTGTAGTAGCCACGGCTTTTATGAATGAAAGCAAGTCGTTGGCCGGCAAGAAACTGTAACATTATATAATAGTGTCACATGACTCGAGGCACGCGTTGCGTCGCGCTCAAGTATTTTAATAGCTTCAGAAGGAATGCTAGGCACGCCAACATTTTTGTAAATTGTTTTAACACTTGCAGGAGGCATAGACCTAACAAAATTTATTATCTGATGTTCTGATAACACAGCGTTTTCAGTGGCGTATATGTGGACAGGTGTGAATGAATGTAATTATTTATGAATTCATTTTAAGTTAGGGATTATTTTATTTGTTTAGATAATAGTTTACTTTTGTTATTAAATTTGTTTAGTTCATTTTCTACGTCGTCTTTCGAGTGGCTTATTCCAGATATAAAGGGAGAAGAAATTGTGGAACCCCCATTTCAGGTTGGAAGCTGACTATCCATTTTAACCCTTTATAGGGCAAAAGACTGGGGGTATAAAATATTTGTTTTTTCTATACATTTGTAATTGGGGGTGATAGATGAGTAGGAATATGCAACAATTTTATGGGTGTGGATTCTATTTTAGGAAATATGGGGTGGGAAATTATGATCCCAATGCCCACACCCGACAGTATGTTTTCTTAAATGAGCAATGGGGTGATAATCTCCTACCTCCAAATTATGATGATACTGTGTTTATCACTCAATAATGAGGTTTATTTAACAGGATATAATATACACACATCAAAAAAAGTTTTGCATCACCTCGGTTCCCAGATCTCCGGCATATAGACGTTGACTGTGTATATTGTATCCAAGATACAGTCCCTTTGACTGTTCATAGATGTCACTAAAACTGCTCAAAGATGTAAACAACCATGCAATGAGCAGGGCCTATTAGACGGAGGGGGTACGACAGCCGATCAGTTCCAGTCATTCCACCAGGACGAAGGTACGCTGCTCATGTTGTCTGTAGTTCTACCATGCCTAGAAGGTCAATACCGCAGTTCGATCGCGTCCGCATTGTTACTTTGTGTCAAGAAGGGCTCTCAACAAGGGAAGTTTCCAGGCGTCTCAGAGTGAACCAAAGCGATGTTGTTCGGACATGGAGGAGGTACAGAGATACAGGAACTGTCGATGACAGGCCTCGCTCAGGCCGCCCAAGGGCTACTACTGTAGTGGATGACCGCTACTTACGGATTGCCGCTCGGAGGAACCCTGACAGCAATGCCACCATGTTGAATAATGCGTTTCGTTCAGCCACAGGACGTCGTGTTTCAACTCAAACTGTGCGCAATAGGCTGCATGATGCGCAACTTCACTCCCGACGTCCATGGCGAGGTCCAGCTTTGCAACCCCGACACCATGCAGCGCGGTACAGATGGGCCCAACAACATGCTGAATGGACCCCACGGAATTGGCATCACGTTCTCTTCACCGATGAGTGTCGCATATGCCTTCAACCAGACAATCGTCGGAGACGTGTTTGGAGGCACCCTGGTCAGGCTGAACGTCTTAGACACACTGTCCAGCGAGTGCAGCAAGGTGGTGGTTCCCTGATGTTTTGGGGTGGCATTATGTGGGGCCGACGTACGCCACTGGTGGTCATGGAAGGCTCCGAAACGGCTTTACGATACCTGAATGACATCCTCCGACCCATAGTGCAACCATATCGGCAGAATATTGGAGAGGCATTTGTCTTCATGGACGACAATTCTCGACCTCATCGTGCACATCTTGTGAATGCGTTCCTTCAAGATAACGACATCGCTCGACTACAGTGGCCAGCATGTTCGCCAGACATGAACCCTATCGAACATGCCTGGGATATGTTGAAAAGGGCTGTTTATGGACGTCTTGACCCACCAACCACTCTGAGAGATTTACGCCGAATTGTCGTTGAGGAGTGGGACAATTTGGACCAACAGTGTCTTGATGAACTTGTGGATAGTATGCCACGGCGAATACAGGCATGCATCAATGCAAGAGGACGTGCTACTGGGTATTAGAGGTAGTGGTGTGTACTGCAATCTGGACCACAAATGCTGAAAGTCTAGCTGTATGATGGTACAACATGCAATGTGTGGGTCTCATGAGCAATAAAACGAGCTGAAATGTTGTTTGTGTTGATCTCTATTCCCTTTGTATTTAACGGTTCCGGAACTCTTGGAACCGAGGTGATGCAAAACTTTTTTGATGTGTGTATAAAAGCACCCATCACGCTCTATAATTTAAAAAAATGTAACTCTCACGCAAAACAAGGTCAGTGACCTATATCATCTTTGCCGAAAACTGCACAATAAATATAAAAGTGATTTTGGAATGTTAAAAGTTAGTATATTCGAATATAATTCAATATTTTCAAAATAGTATTTACTAAAAACCCAGAAAATTAATTTTTAAAATTTCTATTCTATGGCAAACGCCCTGAGCAAGATAATTATTTCCATTCTAGCTGAAATATATTTACTCAAGTGAGCAAATCCATTATTAACATTGCATTTCAGTTATATACCATCGTTTACAAATCTATCTTCAATAAAAATGTAAAACAAGGCATTTCCTTCACTCAACCAAACCGAACAGGCGAGCACCTGCACTGTGGAGACCACTGGGATATATGCTTCCCACCTTTGGTTTCTGATGACAGTATACATCAAATTAATAGGTTTTCAATATTTTTCTGCATCTAGCTTATGGATGCATGTGGAACTGCTTGAAATGAAAGGGGTGGGAAGATTCTCTCCCTAACACCGTTCTATAAATACATGGTGGGAAGATAGTATCCCAAGGACCTATAAAGGGTTAAATCCCGAGAGATAACAAGGTTAGTGTTCACCTGAGCCAAGGTGTATTTGAGTATTTCCATAATAACATTGCAGTCTTCTGCGTATATTTTCGCAGACCTTGTTGGAGCAAATATTGACAAGTTTATTAGCCGGATGCTTCCAAAATTTTGTGATCCAGCTCAGCTATGGATTTCTGGCAGGTTACTTCTCGAATATACGGGTACAAGACCACATATGGGACTTTCTGAAATAAGTCGTAGGAATAACCATCGCCGTCTGCTCTGCTCTGACGCCTTCCCATTCAGCGCGAGCTGCGTGCTAAGCAACGACCATCCCCTACTTGACGATTTTCCCAACAGTAGCGCTGCTAGGTTGAACCAATTGTGAGTCTGTCAATGCGCGCAATTCCGCTTACGTCTCTAAATTTAATATCTGACACCTTTGTTGTTTGTTACGTGGATTTTGTAATGTGAGAAGTGCAGTGGTGTACACTATGTGTTGGTACTGAGGCGTTGATATTTTGTATTACTTACAGTAGTTACAGCATTTTCACTACGACTCCATAATTTTGTCATGCCTATGGAATATACAGACAGGTATGCTTATTTAATTTAAATACCAATCTTATGTTGTTACAACGTAATCTCTGGAGTATCAACCTACTAGCGCTTCGTGGAGAAATTTATTTCTCCTGCATATTCGCTGTTTGAAGTGAAGTAGGGAGGCGTTGGTGCATAGCAGACAGCGGTGGAATAACACACCGAATAATATGTTCAGTAGTCATCTCCAAAATATAGAAAATGATAGTGAATAACGAAGTATTTTGAAGCTACCAATATGAAAATTAGTAGTAATGTAGAACCCTGTAAGTGACTTCCTACAACGAAGTCAAAAGAACAGCAACTACACGATGGAGGCTGGGGTTATTCTTAAATTCTTAAAACATGATGATGATAATTGTTGTTTTATGGGGCGTAACATCTAGGTTATCGGCCCCTAATGATCTGGGTGATAGCGAAAATGATAATGATATGGAAACCAGAACGAAAATTATGTGAGAAGGAAAATACGTACAAAGAGAAACTCAGATGGAAACAACTCACAATATGATCTTACAAAAGGGAATTTAGAAAGAAAAGATTCACAAAAAGAATAGATTGAAAAAGACCCACAAAACGTCGGCTAGATTCAAAATACGTACAAAATGCAATGTAGCGTCGAAATACTTACAAAATGCAACTGAAATTCAAAATACTTACAAAATGCAAATGAGATCGAAAATACGTACAAAATGCAATTGAGGTTCAAAATACTTACAAAATGCAATTGAAATTGAAAACACAAAATACAATTCAGATTGAAATATCCCAGTTCCAATCCAAATTATTCACAAAGTGCAATTGAAATTCAAAATACTTACAAAATGCAATTGAAATTGAAAATGCTTACAAAATATACGGTAGATTCAAACGACTCATGTGGATTGACAATACTTACAAAATGCAATTTATATTGAAAATACTTGACAAAATGTAATTTAGATTCAAAATACCCACAAAATGCAATTGAGAATAAAAATATGTGCAAAATGCCCAAAAAACAAAATGCAATTTAGATTCAAAATTCGCGCGAAATGCGGTTTGGGTTGAAAATACTTACAAAATGCAATTGAAATTCAAAATACTCACTAAAAGGCCCGGCCACCTGCATTGAAAGACGTACTAAAAAGCAATTTAGATTGTCAATCTTTACAAAATGCAATTGAGGTTGAAAACAATAGCGAGATGCAATTTAGATCGAAAAAACTTACAAAATGCAACGTAGATTAAACATGCCTTAAAAATCGCTAAAAGGGAATTTAGATACATGGTGAACCAAGTAACAAAAACAGTGCGGGAATCTTAAAGAGAAAAGGAAATATAAGGAAAAGAGGATAGGAGAGGGGAGAGAGGCGCGGGTCCGCCCCAAAGGTAAGGGACAAAAGGGGAAAACGGACCCAGCTCAGGAATCCCTCGGGGTCACCAACTCCCGAACTCACCAGCTGTGAGCCCCTGAGGGTGTAGCATTATCTAGGGTGCACCAGAAGTGGTGGGGCTACATACACCCAGCCTCCTTAAGAGCCTTGAGCACAAGGCAGGAGGTAAAAGGAGAAGAAAAAGAAGGCTGACCACTCGCAGAAGGAGGGAATCAGAAAAGATGAGACAAGGGCCAATTAAGGCGGGAAAGGAAGAGACTCCCTAGGCCTCGGATACCCTAATACCTTCGGGGTCGGAAGAGAATAAGAGCTGACCAAGTGAGGTCGACAGGAAAGAAGACAGAGAGGAGCCCGACACAAGTAATTCTTACAACTTGATTATCATTAACTCATGATATAATAACGCAATTTGTGGGAAAATAGATGAGATAGGAGTATAATATAAAATACCTCGCTAGCAATACTCATAAGAATATCACTCTGAATATAGCGTGCAGTGGCCATCTTGAATTTATAGAATAAAACAGAAAATAAACCTATATATTTTAGGGATACAACGAAAATTACTACTAAAGTAGAACTGTTAATGGACTTTATACAGAGAACAGTCTCGCTATATATTCGAGACGTTGACTGAGCGTATTATCAAAACATCAAAATCAATAACTCAGGATCAAATTGCGCAATTAACACGAAACTTTGTAAGAGAGGAGTGTCATATAAGAGACCTCGTTAGCCATCGTCACAAGACTAACACACTGCATTCAGCCGCCATTGATAATCTGATGTACTGTGCCTAGGTATATTGCAGTTACAATGACGTAACACAGGTAGTATGTAGTCTTACATAAGAGGCTTTCTCTGCTGAGGCACAAGATCAATGATTCCGTACATTTATCAGGGTGGATGGACGTAATTTCCTAACGTAAGAATCAATTCAACTGGATGCAAGATTGGAATTACAACGATAATTAGTAAACGAGGGGTCTTACACGGGGTACAACTATTAACGTTCGTCACAAGACCATTCAATTACACTGAATAAAATGGAAATTGCAACACCATGAAGGCATTGGTCGTTTGTGTTGATTTTCAAGATATGGAACGATGCCATGTAGGTATGTAAACGATCAAAGTTTCAGACCCGTTGGATTGTTGCTACAGGTCTCCCCACGTGATTGGTCGCGGAGGAATCAACTCCATTATACGGACTCTGGTGTAGCGTAGTTGACTTGCAGTCTATGCAGTGAAGTTTTCCCCGTCAAACATGCCTCGACGACAGAGAAGAGCATGCTATCAACAACTGTCGCCGTTTGAGAGGGCACGGATAATTGGGTTGTTTGAGGCTGGATTATCGCTAAGGACTGTCGCTGCACGTGTTGGCCTACAGGCATCTACGGCACAACGTGTATGGCAGCAGTGGTCAAATGAAGGTACCCACACTCGTAGACCTGGCACAGGCCCAGCGCGACAGACAACTGTGAGAGAGGATCGCCGCATCATTCGGATGGCCCGGATGGAACTCCTTGCAACAGCAGCGCAAATTTGAGCAGCTGTGGCAAAACCCACGTTACACAACAAACAGTTGGTAATCGCCTGCGTGCAGCTGGCTTACGATCCTGTGTCCCTGCAGAAGGTGTTCCATTGACCCCACAACAGCGACGTGTAAGGCTGGCCTGGTGTCGAGAACGATCGACGTGGGTCGACGAATGGCATAGAGTCGTCTTTAGTGATGAATCGCACTTCTGTCTTGCCCGCAGTGATCGCCGGAATCGTGTGCGCCGACCTACCGGGGAGAGGGGCCGCCCAGACCTTATTGTCGAGAGGCACACAGGGCCAACACCAAGCATTATGGTCTGGGGAGCTATTGGCTTTAATGTGAAATCACAATTAGTGCTTGTTGAGGGCACTGTGACTGCTCGACAGTACGTTGATAGGGTACTCAATCCAGTGGTTTTCCCTATGATGGCGAACATTTCCAATGGGATGTTTCAGCAGGACAATGCCCGGGTTCACACTGCACGCATCTCCAGAGAAGCTCTCCACGACATGGCCCGTCAGATCCCCGGACCTCATTCCTATTGAGCATGTGTGGGACATGATGGGTCGACAACTGGCCAACCGTCCTCAACCACCCACAACTCTGGAACAACTGACCCGTGCAGTGCAGCAAGCATGGGCCACAATTCCTCAGGAAGCGATCCAGGGCCTTATTGACTCCATGCCTTGACGAATTCATAAATGTATTGCAGCTCGTTGTGGGCACATCCTGTATTGATTGTTGTCCAAACTTGCGATCAGAGGGACCTGAAAATGTAATCATCGAATCACAACCGAACACTCGTCCTGCATGTTCAATTGCAGCAATGTAGCACCACTCCTTCTGGGTGTTGCAATTTCCATTTTCTTCAGTGTATATTACTTGATAAAGATAATAATAATAATGTTATTGGTTTTACGTCCCTTTTAACTAGCGTGGCTTTTAGAGACGCCGGAGTGCCAGAATTTTGCTCCGAAGAGGATCTTGGACGTGCCAGCAAATCAAACTGACACGGCTCCCTCGCATTTGCGCACTCTCAAATGCCAGCTGACTGCGCCAAGATTCGATCCCGCAACCTTGGCATAGCAGGCGAGAACGTTACCGCTAATCTACGCAGCCAATAGTTGGTACAGAAAAAAGAGTTATTACTAATATATACGTTTAGGAGGAAGTAGACTATATGGTCTTTACTGAACATCTTGTTTTAGTTATATTTAAATACGTATATAAAAATATTTACATGATTTCACATTATAAAAAAAGAGAACTTTAAATGGACAACTTTTGACTTCAATATTTGTTGTTATTGTTTCTTCTTTTTATGATCATGTAGCCCCGTGTACTTAGGTGTGTGTACAATTTGTCTGACAAACTGGTGACTTTTCGTAGCTTTTCAGTCGGTCAACACGATTATGCCCAATGAATGGGCGGGGTACAAGATATAAATATAAAAAGGAAACTCCTGGAAAATATTACATGTATTAGTTAATATTCACAATTAAATTGGGCAATTGTGTTTGTGAATATTAATTAATACAAGTAATTTTTACCAGGAGTTTATTTTTATATATTTATATAGAGCCCGTATTCACATCTGCGATGTGACATCCATGGCTCATGAAGAGTGTAACTTCTATGAACGAACGGAGCACTTCCTTGGAGAAAGTATGAGTGACTCTCATTTGATGAACTACAAGTTGCCGCGCCGCCAATGTGAATTATATTTTATTTTTCTTGGAGGCTGAATTGTTATGAGTTATTTGTACATATTTCGATGCACTGGTAGATTGTTTGATTTTTGTTGATAATAAGAAATAGAGATGAAACCCCGCAGAGAATGTGATGAACATTTATAGTTGTACCTTTGACTGATGGCAGGATCGAGTATCCAGCATTTTTTTAAGCACCACTTCTATTGCAGGCGAGGTCCTGTTCAGACGTTGTTTTTGGTCGTCGTCTAAATCGACGAATATCACGTGTGGAAAGTATAATCATGTGAACTCTGATGTGCTCATGCACGCAGCAAGGCTACTAGATCGATTTATAACTATAATTTGAAGCAAATTCACTATATTCGTGGAATTAATAATTTTCCGCCACGCCGGAATCGAACACGCCGACAAGCACGTGTTTGCTAAACGCATACCATTTGTTCAAAGTGTTAAAGCATTGCCAGGTAAAAATGTACTGTGAATAATGCAAAGCAAAAGGTTTGCGAGTAAATAATTCGCCAGTTTTAGTGAACATAGTAGCATAAGCCACTACTTAAATTCTGTAAAAGGATGAACCCATGGTCATTTCTTGCACTAACCCGCTACTCAAGTGTAAAATCAGTGAGGATTGTAAATCGATACTTTAATCAAATTAGAGCCAGTGAAAACCACGGATATCTTATCACCATGGAGCTTACTTCATTTATTCTACATCCTGAAGACACGATTGCTATTCCGATTATAATGGAGTCTAGAATGGAATAGATACCACAAAATGGAGGGAATTAGTGATGGCTGAGACTTCCTGAAGGAAGGACGAAGTTCCTTGGCTAATTACCATCATGCCGCAGCATTTGCCACCGAGACCAGGCGAACGCATACACGATGGAGACGTGAAGGAAACACGTTCGTCCGACTGACAGTCGAACCTTTTTTATGTACGATCATGGTTAGGGGGATTAGTAATTGTAGACCTTACTCAGCACATTCCTAGGTAGGATTCATCGCTATATTTTTTAGTGGTTAGTTTACAACCACATTATTTCGTATAATTTGCCAGAGCTTGGGACAAACGCTCTTGGCCTTATTCTTGTAAATACACATTTTTGAGTTCGAAGCTGTGCATCAAACCAGAGCCCATTCACGTAGTGATATTTTTGTTATATAATCATGTCATAACTGCATTCCACTGGAACAGTTAACACAGTAACCACATGTTTGCCAAGGCCATAGCAAAGCCAATGTCATTTATGTCGATCTTGTAGTCGCGAACGCAACGCGCTCTTTAATACAGTGATATTATTTAGAAGGCAGTGAAGTGAGAGCTAGGCAACACCGCATGAAACCTGTTTCACGCTACATGAACACATGGGAGTGTTTCTTTTGTCTATTTTCAACATTGACAATCTGACGACTATGATACAATGCTGTAATTTGTAAGATGAACCAAGCAGGCTATCATGGGTTCGATGTGAGGGGTCATTTTGGAACTGTAAGAAAGACCCTGGTTTATTAACATATGTTTCTTGACTGTAGAAGTCTGATATAATTGCAATTCATGCACACTTTAAATACGTTTAGAAGGATATTCAAAATCCACAGCTGTTTTGTACAGCAGATTATGATCTTGTCCACAAGCTGGAATTGTATAAGGCTAGAGGAAACCATTGTTATATTTTTGGAAGCACTACAGAGGTAGGATCTGATTACCCTTAGTTGCAGAGTACAATTTTGGTACTATTTGAGCCGGTAACGTGTACGATTTTTGTGTCGTTAATTGAGCAAGTTGCCGATGGGCCAGTGTTATTGATAAGCACTTATAGGTGCGAATGAAAGTTTGGGAAGAGGTTTTTCTTCCAATTATGAGTCTGATATTGGATTGTTTTACACCAATTTTTCACACTTTTAGAGGTTAACATGGTCACTAAACCAATACAAAGAAACGGATAGGACTAAAAGATGATTTGATAAATAAGATTGTAATAATCAAATATCAGGATTTTTTATCTAAACTGAAACCTAAATGAAGTGTTAGGATATCTTATAAAACATAAATAAACCACTAAACTTAATGAAACCTTGATGACCAATGCTTAGATTTGATATTCTTCGACACATCTAAATACAATTATAGCTTTCCCTATTGTAAAACGACAATCAGTTAGTTACGTGTTTACGGTAGCTAACCTGATAATGCGACATTAGCCATGAATTGCTCATGCAGTCGCCGACGTAATTTTTCTCTCCCATACATTCATGACCCAACTTCA
This sequence comes from Meconema thalassinum, assembly GCA_946902985.2. Lineage (NCBI taxonomy): Eukaryota > Metazoa > Arthropoda > Insecta > Orthoptera > Tettigoniidae > Meconema > Meconema thalassinum. Next base: position 585,689,188 of record OX336389.2, on the reverse strand, counting down.
CAAAGAGTGGAGCTGTGAGTAGGCAGGTCGGTGGCGCCAACTGCGCATTATTGAAGGGTTATTTGTAATTCATTTGTGTTGTAATTTAGGATAGCTTTTTCTGTTATCTGTTAGGTTCAGAATGTGCTTAGATTTTGCTTGAAAATAAATTTTGGATGAAACGCTTCTCGCTTACAACGTTGCTACTGTTAACGTACGATAGGTATTAGCTTAACTTTCTGTAACGTTAAATGTTAGAGGTGACACCATCATAGCGTAGTTTTGAACTTATTGTGCAGCAAATGTAATGAATTCCTTGCATTGTAAACAAGTAAATATCCTTCCGTACTGTAGATACATGCTTGTATTATTATTATTGCATCTCCGAAGTAACTGTATAGGGAAGGATTATGTGTCATTCTCTTAGCTTTGTTTATTGACTTCTTCATTTTTAGTAGGACTTCGAGAGGCTTAAGTTTTAGGATTTTTCGCACGGAGACGAGTAAATTAATACCTCCATTGTTTAGCACGGATTAGCCGTTTTTACCTCTCTGAAGTAGGTTAGGGGTCTGCCACTTTTTGAATAAATCGAGTGCGATTTAAATGTAATCCTGGCCTCTTTATTGTATTTTGTGTTTGTATTCCTGTGGATTGGTAGTTTTGATCTCTCATTATACCCGACACCCCCGTGTTAAGTTTCCAGTCCAAGAATGCATTCCTCCCTGTCGTGTATGTCTTCTCGTTGGAGGAGGGTTCCGGAAGGGTCATTTAAGGTCTATGGCTCCCCGAAATCCTCGTCAAACGGACGCAATATCTTGTACCCCGCCCATTCATTGGGCACTATCGAGTTGACCGACTGAAAAGCTACAAAATGTCAATTTTTATAGGAAACACTGAAAAAGGAATGGCTTCAAATCTCTACATTGATAACCTGTGTCTCTGTGATGTCTGTACTAGCATGTGAATTTGTAATTAAGATAGAATTTGGGTAGAAAACCGCCGTGGTCTTAAATTAGGAACCACCCCGGCATTTGCCAAGAGCAGAAGTAGGAAACCACGGTAAACCTCTTCCAGGATAACTGCGGTAGGAATTGAAGCCGCCTTTTCTCAGTTCTGCCTCACGAGGCTGAGTGTACCACGTTGCAGAATTAAATTTCTTGGCAGAGCCTGGAATCCCGCCCAGGCCTCCGTGGTGACAGCCAAGAATACTAGCCACAACGCAACAAGGTGGACTTTGAATTTATCGAATTTATTAACATGATATAATCAGTGAAAATTCCTAGTATGGCCCAACGTCAACAAGTTTCACATAATGAGTAATACATCCAGACTACTCTTCCTTTCTAGTTACACCTCAGCTGTTTACTCCAGAAGCCACTATGGATATCCTGATAAGTTTGTGTAGAATAACTATTGAAGCATTCAAAAACTGTACAAATGCCAAAAATAAAGGTAAGCAGAAAGGCCCTGAGTTTCATTGAGATATGGGTCACTGTGATCAATGTGTTCATGCACTTCAGTGCATGTGGAATCTGTGTGATAACCTGTGTTTTTGTAGGTATTGTAAGTACCAATGTGGGTGCTTGTAACGTGGGCTAGAATTCTCAAGGTGACATGTGGCATTAAGCTATTCACCACCTTAAGATAGGAAAGTAACCATATGATTCTCACAGAAGTGGACACTTCCCTTCTGCCTTGAATTGTACGCCAGTCAATGCTTCTCCGTAACACTGATTAATGAAAATGAAAATCCACAGCCTGCGTCCAGTCTCCGACCGGGTCAGGAATGGAATGAATGAATCCCCCATCTAGCGGCGAGGATATGAACTGTGCCGGCTGCCGAGGCCTGACGCACTCCTCTGGGGCAATGATGAAATGAAATGATAGTGGAGAGTGTTGCTGGAATGAAATTTTGACAGGGAAAACCGGAGTACCCGGAGAAAAACCTGTCTGCCTCCGCTTAGTCCAGCACAGATCTCACATGGAGTGACCGGGATTTGAACCACGGACCCAGCGGTGAGAGGCCGGCGTGCTGCCGCCTAAGCCACGGAGGCTCCCAACACTGATTAATGATGACTGCAATTTATGAGAAAATATGTAGGCCCTACAAGGTACAAACATCGTGTTTAAGGATGAATTGAGAATCTTTACTGAATTAAATAATGCATATATTTTTCAATTTTTGTACACAAATGCATGCATATTAGACGCGTTTCTTAAATACCAATTTCTTTCAAAGACAACATTATTTTGCCGATCATTTTATTTCCTTTAGATCCTACACAACTTAAACCACTTATCCACTCCCTCCATTATTAAGGCATTTGTAATGAACCACCAATCGTTGTGTGCTTCCGTCATAGAATGTATGTACTCCCTCTTAGTCAACAAAACATTTGCAACAAGAAACTCCTCCAGATGAAGTAAAAGACGCCAACTCGACGACAGATAGTTGGCTGCTCTGCGATTTTTCATGCACATATCGACGATCTTAATGGAATTTCCATCTGACATTACCGGAATGTGGGGCTAGACCAAACAGGTATGGTAAAACCGAACATCGTTACGATTTTTTAAATTTCGTACCCCACCATCTAATACAAACCCCTGGGAAAGCTTTCAACAATGCTCGGGCAACAACTGTATTCCGATGACAAGTCGTAAGCCGGCAGGAGCATTATTATTAAGGCAATAATATCACTTAAACAGTGACACGCGCTAAAGAAACGTCTCTTAACGAAGTGCGCAAGGATTGTTTTCGATCATCAGTATTCGTAAGTAGAAGCCTTTTAACAAGAGTTACGAATAATTTATATATGAATTCTTAATATCCGGAAAGTTCCAGAGGTAAAAATGCTATTACTTCATTTTGTGGGGTAAAACCGATCATGCCGCAGGTGTACAAGGAGGAGTTGGGTCCGGGTGGAAAGAAGATGTACAACCCAATTTATCTTGAAAATGCTGTCCGTGAAGTGAAATCAGGCATGTGCAGCATGCGGGCAGCCTCCGAAAAATACTCTGTACCATACACAACTCTAAATGACTCATTACACGGGCGATACAAGCACAAATTAGGAAGGCTGCCAGTATTATCACAAGATGAAGAAAATCAGTCGGTGGAGTGTTTAGTGCAGTGCACTACCTGGGGGTTCTCATTAACGAATAGAGATATTCGGGGCTTGGTTAAAGATTATTTAAACCGCTTGGGGAAAGTTGAGCCCCGGTTCAAAGATAACCGTCCAGGGCCAGAGTGGCTGAAAAGATTCCTCAGTCGGCATCAAGAACTATCTGTGAGACTGGGACAAAACGTCGAGGAGAACCGTGCTACTGTGACGCGTAACACGATCAGAATGTGTTTTAATAACCTACTTGTTTCAATTGAAGGGCTCCCACCGTCGAATATTGTGAACTACGATGAAACCTATTTCACTGATGATCCAGGTCAGGTCAAGGTGATAGTCAAGCGTAGTGTCAAACATGCAGAAAGGATAATGGACACGTCCAAATTAAGTGTTAGTGTAATGGTCGCATGTGCTGCAGATGGAACAGTGCTGCCACCTTACACTGTACATAAATCCAAGCATTTGTATCCCACGTGGACTGAAGGGGGTATGACAGGAGCTGGATACAACCAAAATTCCAGTGGGTGGTACGATCTTGCCATTTTTGAGGAGTGGTTTATAACCATTTTGCTTCCCTACATGAAGAAACTCGGAGAAAAGAAGGTTATGATTTGAGATAACCTGTCGAGTCATCTTTCTTTAAATGTGATAAGACTGTGTCAGGAGCGCGATATTAGGTTTATTTTACTACCACCAAATTCAACTCACTTGTGCCACACCCTTGATGTGGCTTTTTTCTTCCGCCCCTTGAACTCATCGTGGAGGCAAGTGCTCGAAGAGTGGAAAAAATGTAACCCTGGCGTCCTGCCAAAGGCTGTATTTCCGAGTCTCCTGAAATCAGCCTTCGAAAAGGTTGGCCTAGCATCTTCCGCTAATGTCGTTAGTGAGTGCCACTAAACCCTGATAAAGTTTTGGAACAGATCCCAGAAAGTGGTGCGAATGCCGATAGTTCCTTAAATGAGACAGCCGGGACCGCTTAAAATGTTCATCATCTCAAGAAGGCACGACTCGGTGAACCAACAGCAACTGTTGTGCGGAGGAGAGGAAAGCGGCTGAACGTACCCCCCAGGAAGAAGTGTTGTAGTGAGCGACATTCAGCCGGACGAAGATGGAGATGATAATCAAAGCGAGGAAGATGGCGGCGATATGAGCGAGGGAGGCTGCATCCAGGTTGAACGTAACGATGTATTGGTTACAGTTCCTGAGTGTCCTCCACGGGAAGAAATTGAAGTGAACGACTTCGTGCTTGTTCAATTCCGAACAAACAAACGGCCACAATATTATATAGGCAGAGTTGAGAAGAAGGTTCGTGGAGAGAACTATGACGCGAGCTTCATGAGAAAGAAACAATTTTTCCCCCACTGTTCTTGACGTGCAAAGAATAACAACAGGCCAAATTGTTAAAAAATTGAAGGGTAGGGTTATTAGGCGTGGAAGGTATATTTTTACTGGTGTTAATGACTTTCAAGTTGATTAGAGGAGAGATTCAATGCTCTTGAACTCTCAAAAATTCTAGTTGAAAGTATTAGTACAATAATTGGATTTTACTATAGATTCATTGTTGTTCATCATGTCTTTAAGTATGTAATTTATGGTCTCTAATACATATTTTATTTATATTACTATAACCCTATATTATTTTAGTGTAATTTTGCTGTCTCTAATTTGTAAAACAACAACAAGCCCATTAATTGTAAGTGAAGACATTTGCTTATAAATAAAAATATTTAAGTACCGGTACCATTTTTTTACAATCTTGTACAGGAGATGTATAAACTAACACAATTACTGATCGGATTTAGATTGAGCGTGAACAAAACCGTTTAAAGTAAAAATTCGTGAAAGATCGGTTTTACCCTACATTGAGGGGTAAAACCGATCAAAGTTCAAAATTCGATAGTTGTCGGATTTTAAAACTTAAAAGCTCTCTAGTTGTATGGATATGTTGGGAAAATGTCAGATATATTAAATATAAATCTTCAGGAAAATCAATGAAAATGTAAACGGGAAAATCCACTACTAACTTCGAAAATTTATCGGTTTTACCTCGTTTCCCGGTACACTTTCACCATACAACCCACACACTTGGCGATGCATGCCAGCTGGTTTAATGGTTTGTGCATTCAAGAAACGAATCACAGACCACATCTTACGGACGGTGGACTGGTTGGTCTATTGTTTTGAAGATTTTAAACACTCACTGCAAAATGTCCACACTGTGAATATCTCTAATGTTGCATATGATGTGTGGACAGATAAAGGAAGCAATTGTGCATGTCTAACAACGCAACCGCAGCGTTGCATCGGAAATATATGAAACTAGCAGTAGTGCCCGGCTTCGCCCGGTGGATTCATTTGTTTTATGGATGATAATGAATCCTACTACAAAACTGGCGCATGATACTTAAACAGAAAAGGATATTTTAAAAATATAACATTTTGTGGTGGTGGTAGTGGGGGTGATAAGTAGTACAGTATAGTGGACGTAACATTCATGCCAATGTCCCCTAATGATAATGATAATAATGAATAGGGAAACGGTTATTTACTAACTACGGTAGGTACTTCCACATGTAATATACAAACGAATTGAAAAATATGATTCGAAAGAGGAGTACGTAAAATAAAAAGGGCCAATATCTCATTGGCTGTTAGAAAAGTAGAGATCAATTGTATCGTCTTTTGTCGCATAGCGCTGTAGGGGAATATGCAGAGCACTTTGGAAAACTTCGGCTGTCCCTCATGAGGTAGCAATACAGTAGTATCATTTATCGCCACATAGCGCTCGAGGATAAGGATCGGAATAAATGAAAGTAAATTTGAAAACACCAACGCTTATTGCAGCTGATAACCTCAATGCACTGCACCAACACCATCGCACTTATACAGAGGCATAATATTTTCATAATGATAACTGTTTTAAGGGGCTTGAGAAATCCTCTTGCACTAATTACTCCCCGTGACTGCAATTTATAAGCAGCGCAAGATGTACTGTAACTATTTTCGCTATTCTGCACCAGAACACTGGTAGGGTAGAGCCTAAATGCAGGGAATAGAGTGGTCTGTCCGAAATTTCAAGTAGACAGTGTAACTCGTCGGGTTCCAAAGGGTAAGTACATAAAGTTTGGTTCAGATCGGTGGAACGATTTGTGCCAATGGGCCTAAATGCAGGGAATGGAGTGGTCTGTCCCGCATTTCATGTAGACAGTGTTACTCGTCGGGTTCCAAGGGGTAAGTATAAAAAATTTGGTGCAGATCGGTGAAACGGTGTAGATTTGTGCCAAAGGGCCTAAATGCAGGGAATGGAGTAATCGGTCCGAAATTTCAAGCAGACAGTGTTACTCGTCGGGTTCCAAAGGGTAAGTATGTAAGATTTGCTTCAGATCGGTGAAGATTTGTTCCAAAGGGCCTAAATGCAGGGAATATCCGAAATATCAAGCAGACAGTGTTACTCGTCGGGTTCTAAAGGGTAAGTTGCCTATGGAACATTTGCTTGATATGGGTGAAACTGTGTAGATTTGTACTAAAGGGCCTAAATGCAGGGAATAGAGAGGTATGTCCGAAATTTCCAGCAGGGTGTTACTCGTCGAGTTTCCAAGGGTCAGTATAGAAATTTTCGTTCAGATCGGTGAAACGGTGTAGATTTATGCCAAAGGGCCTGAATGCAGGGAATGGAGTGGTCTGTCTGAAATTTAAAAGTTGACAGTGTTACCCTCAGGGTTCCAAAGGGTAAGTAGGCCTATACAAATTTTGGTTCAGATGGGTGAAACGGTGTAGATTTTTTCCAAAGGGCCTAAATGAAGGGAATTGAGTGGTCTGTCCGAAATTTAAAGTGGACAGTGTTACCCGCAGGGTTCCCAGGGGTAAGTATACAAATTATTGTTCAGATCGGTGCAACTGTGTAGATTTGTGCCAAAAGGCCTACATGTAGGGAATGTAGTGGTCTGTCCGAAATTTCAAGTAGTAGTGGTACTCGTCGGGTTCCAAAGGGTAAGTATGCACAATTTGTTCAGATCAGTGAAACGGTGTAGATTTTTGCCAAAGGGCCATAATGCAGGGAATGGAGTGGTCTGTCCGAAATTTCAAGCAGACAGTGTTACTCTTCGGGTTCCAAAGGGTAAGTATGTAAAATATGGTTCAGATCGGTGAAACGGTGCAGATTTGTGCTTAAGGGCCAAAATACAGGGAATGGAGTGGTCTGTCCGAAATTTCAAGCAGACAGTGTTACTCTTCGGGTTCCAAAGGGTAAGTATGTAAAATTGGGTTCAGATGGGTGAAACGGTGCAGATTTTTGCCAAAGGGCCTAAATGCAGGGAATTATGTGTTCTGTCCGAAATTTAATGTGGACTGTGTTACCCGCAGGGTTCCAAAGGGTAATTATAGAGATTTTGGTTCAGACAGTGAAACAGTGTAGATTTGTGCCAAAGGGCCTAAATGCAAGGAATGGAGTGGACTGTCCAAAATTAAAAGTGGACAGTGTTACTCATCAGGGTCTAAAGGGTAAGTATGCAAATTTTGGTTCAGATCGGTGAAACGGCGTAGATTTTGGCCAAAGGGCATAAATGCAGGGAATGGAGTGGTCTGTCCGAAATTTGAAGTAGACAGGGTTACCCGCAGGGTTCCAAAGTGTAAGTATACAAATTTTGGTTCAGATCGGTGAAACGGTGTAGATTTTAGCCAAAGGGCCCAAATGCAGGGAATGGAGTGGTCTGTCCGAAATTTAAAGTGAACAGTGTTACTCGTCGGGTTCTAAAGGGTAAGTATAAAAATTTTGGTTCAGATCGGTGAAACGGCGTAGATTTTTACCCAAGGGCCTAAATGCAGGGAATGGAGCGGTCTGTCCGAAATTTAAAGTAGACAGGGTTACCCGCAGGGTTCCAAAGTGTAAGTATACAAATTTTGGTTCAGATCGGTGAAACGTTGTAGATTTGTATAAATAACAGACAAAGAGACAAACATTGAGCTTTATATATATATATTAGCAACCCGCCCCGGCTTCGCCCGGGAACAGTTGTGAATGCATTACGTGATAGGCGCCTTTATTTTCGATGTCAATGAACTACGACCTATATCCGTTTTACGTCTCAGCATAATGGGTTAAAATCACTGACTGGACTATTAATTATATTATCATGGAGATGCATGTGCAATGAATTATTGTCAGACGTAATTAAGAATGGCGAGGTGCATGAAACTCAAATCCCCCTTCCGTCCAATCAAACACTTATAGTAGGCGATGTATTGAAGATAGAGATATGCCATCCCGGCATTTTTTGTAGAACCTTTCATGCTGAACAATTCTTACACTCATAGTATATTGATATTTTTAACGGTTTGAAAAGCGTAAGCTTAAAAAGCGCACAGACGCCAGGTTTTTCTTTCGACGTTTTCACTGAAATCGTCACTGATTGGCTTCCTTTGATCATAAATAAATTATTTTCTACAAAAACCTTCCTGGAGATATCCTTTACAGAACAGTGAAAACCACATCAAAATCCATCCAGTGGTTCTCAAGATTACCCATGACATCCAAGAATCGGGAACTTTGTTTTATACGAAGTAGAAATTATCCGCCAATCAGTATAATTTAATATAATATAATCCCCCTTCCGTCCAATCTTAAATTGACTGTGAATTTTGCGGAACGAAAAGTTCACAGGCTAAATAAGAGTTGCACGTCCAGGGAATGGCGAGGTGAATGAAACTCAAATCCCCCTTCCGTCCAATCTTAACTTGCATGTGTTTCACAGGCGAATTGAAGAATACCCGAGTTGCACTTCCAGGGAAACTCCAAACACAACCACCCTTCTCAGAAGTTTTAACTCAACACGACTGAACGGTTTGCTGCTGGCTGTATCTGGGGCAATAGGTTCGCCCGCTAGCTAGGCTGTAAAAGGGATGATAAACTCGCCCTTAACTAGATCGTAAACTGTCACCTCAGTAGTTGAATGGACATGGTTAGAAGAAAATAAAACGTAAAAACACTTATAGTGGGCGATGTATTGAAGATAGACATATGCTCTCGTGTATTTTTTTTGTGGAACATTTTATGCTGAATAATTATTACACTCATTGTATTTAGATATTTTTAATGGTTTGCCCAGCGTAAGCTTACAAAGTGCTCGGACGCCAGGTTTTTTTTTCGATTTTTCCACTGAAATCGTTACTGCTCGGCTTCCTTTGATCATAAATAAATAATTTTCTACAGAAATCATCCTCGAGATATCCTTTACAGAATGGTGAAAACCACATCACTTATTTAAAAAATAACGTGCCTTGTATTTTGGTAATATTTAATGCACTTATTTATTTATTTAATCGTGTCAGAAAACATACATCATAACTCACAAGGTATAAAAAGAAACAAGACAGCAAAATACAAAGAGGAATATTCCAAAATCTGGTACTATAAGCATTATCATTTCTGATGGCATGTAACAGCATAATTATACACTACACAAGCACAGATTTAATTAAATGTGGTGTGACCAGTATGTAGCCAATTCACGTGCTTCCTTGGTAGCGTCGATCACATCCTGGGGAGAGCATGTTGTTGGACACGAGTTGCAGACAAGGAGATGGCTCATTGTCTGTTCTTCACCACAGTCACATAGTGTGGAGTCGCAGGCAAATCCCCACTTTCTTATGTTGGTCTTCGTTCTTCCAACTCCGGAGCGCAGCCTGTTGAGCGTCTTCCAGGTAGACCAACATTCCTCGTGACCTGGAGGGAGGCTTTCGGAAGGGATCATCCATCCTGTAAGGTGGCTGGATCTGGAACGCCATGATTTCACTCTGAAATTCGATGGTGGTTCAGCAAGGCTCTCTGTTGAATGAAGAAAGCTTTTTCTTGACTTGAGCCTTTGGAATGCTGGTTGATACCCATATAAAGTATGGGTCCTCAGGTTCAATGCTTTAGATTTCTCCAGTCTGGATGCACACTCACGGCGAATATCTGGAGGTGGAATACCTGCTAGACAATAGACTTTATCAAGTGGTGCAGATCTCCAACATCCTGTAATGAGTCTGCAGGTCTCGTTTAAGGCGACATCCACTTGTTTAGCATGACTAGATCTGCACCAAACAGGGCAGGCGTATTATGCAGCTAAATAACAAAGGGCTATAGCTGAGGTTTTTAAGAGGAGAGGTTGCGTCCCCCAGGTTGTGCCCGATAATTTCCGGAGAATATTGTTCCTTGCAGATACTTTCCTTTTGGTGTTTAAGCAGTGTGCTCTATAGGTAAGTGCTCGGTCAAGCATTACTCCTAGATATATGGGAGTGGAGCAGTGTTCTAATTGTTTACCTTCCCAGGTCACTTGTAATTTTCTTTCTGCCTGTCGGTTTTTGAGGTGGAAGGCGCAGACTTGTGTTTTTGATGGATTTGGCTTTAGATGGTTCTCTTGGTAGTAACCACTTAGAATTTGTAGAGCATGTGAGAGCTTCTCTTCAGCAAGTTCAAACGTTTCCTCTTGAACTGCTAGAGCGACATCATCTGCATAAATAAAGATCTTTGTCCCTTGCGGGCAAGGCTGATCATTGGTGTAGATATTGAAAAGTATAGGAGCTAGCACGCTACCTTGTGGAAGGCCGTTCTTTAAGTTCCTCCATCTGCTTCTCTGACCTTGAAATTCAACAAAGAACCTTCTGTTCTGAAGAAAGCACTCAATCATTTGGGTGAGTTTATAGTCCTTAGTAATACTGTTCAATTTACGAAGCAGTATACGATGGTTAACTGTGTCGTAGGCTGATGTCAAGTCAACAAAAACTACCCCAGTGACTTTGTTGTTTTCATAGCCGTCTTCTATATATTGTGTGAGGTGCAGTACTTGGGAAGTACAACTTCTCCCTGGTCGAAAGCCGGCTTGTTCTGGTATGAGCAATGGGTCAACCACATCAGATAGTCTGTCCAAAATCATTCTTTCTAAGATTTTGTATAAATGACACAGCAAAGAGATTGGTCGGTAGTTCTTCGGATCACTTATGTTCTTGCCAGGCTTAAGTATTGCAATAACTCTAGCTTTTCTCCACAGTTTAGGGATTTTGCAGTGATTGATGCAATTGTTAAATAAGTTCAGGAGCCATTGCTTACTGACAGGACCAAATCTTTTGAGTTGCTCAATGCAGATGTCATCAAGACCTGCCGCCTTGCCATTTTTGCATTTGTTCAGCGCTCTATTTAGATCTTCCATAGCAAACCGGTTAGACAGAATGCTGTTTTCCTGATTAGCCAGCTTTTCCTCTTTTTGTTTTGATCTACATCCAGCTTCACCTGGTTTGCTGCTCTCCACGAGCTGGCTTGCAATTTGATTTGCTGAAACATTGCTATGTACTGAGGTCTTAGTTGTATCATTACTGAGGTGTTTAAGTAACCTCCACGCGTTGTAACTGTTTCTTCCCATATCCAGCTCTTCCATTAATTTAATCCATTGGTTGCGTTTGGATTCTGAAATGGAGGAAATAACACGCTGCCCGCTTAGGATAGTTTCTTCGCTGAAAGGATCTTTTTTGAATAGGTCTTGATATTCTTTCAGCAGGGTGGATGTTTCAGAGCTAAGACCTTGAATGTAACTGGTCCTGCAGCCTCTGGGAATAGTTTTTCTGGAGCAATACTGGACGGCTTCCAGAAACTCTTCATATGCCTCTGGGACGGGATCAATTGCTATAATCCTCTCATCAAGGATTGTGGTGAATTTTTGCCAGTTTGCCTTCTTGAAATTGTACCTTCGCCTGAAATGCACATTGTGTGGTCGGATTGCTGGTACCAACTGACACATAATTGGACGGTGTTGAGTGTGAGGAATCGGTGTACAAACTGATTTAATACATTGTTCAGCTAATTTCTCACTCACAAAAATAAGATCAGGGTTGTATCCACGTTGCCATCTGCCACTATTAAAAGATGGAGGAAGTTTATTATCGTGGATCAAAGATAGTCTATGCAGTTCTGCCCACTCTAGTACGGCATCTCCATTTGAATCATCTTGAGAGTATCCCCAAACAGTGCTATGGCTGTTGAAATCACCAACAATAACAGATGGTTTCTGACTATTGAAATTAGCGGGAGGGTTAAATGAAAATACCTCATTGGGAGGCTTGTAGTCAGAGGAAATCCCAAGGTTACTAACTTCTACAGTAATGATTTCAATGTTGTTTTGCTCTGTGATGGAGGTCGTAAGAATCTTAAGATCTGGTTTGGCAAAGATGGCACTGCCATACTGGCCATGAGGTCTTTCGGCCACTAATTTCATTCCTCGAATCTTAGGGCGTCGTTGGTGAATGTCCCTATGTGTTTCCTGTATGCATAGTAAATCACAGTTGTGGGTATAACAAAGGCTGTGCAATAGCTCTTCTTTACACGTTGATAGTCCTTCAATGTTTACAGAAACGATTGAAATGCTTGGTTCTGATACGAACTTTTCCCGATTGTTGGATGACATCTTAGTCATCTTGTATGGGATGGAATGTATGTTTCTGGAATGCTGATGCTCAGTTCAGTATTGGAAATCTATTCCAAGTACCTATGCAGGGGCACCGCGTGCAGGAATCAGCTTCACCCCCATTTAAATTATTTAATGCACTAACTCTTTAGAACTACTCAGTGTCATTACTTTTACTTGGATAGGTAGTGAGCAGATCAGCGAGGTCACCTGCCCCATAAACAGGCTTTCCCACCATTATCAGTTAGTTGGTGAACACCACTGTTTGCTATCTCAGCACAACACTCAAATGTCAGTGGATTGAACACAGGTTGGTGAAATCCTTGTTAAATAATTCCTTCAGGGCAAAATTATGGGACAAGACATCTCTTAAAACACAGCTATGAAGAGGACATTAATCCATTTTGTCCCACTGTTCCAAAAATGGAACGTTCAAATACACCTCTGGGATTTATTATTTTCAATAGTTGTCGGGCATTTTGCTATGAGTTAGTGAAGTTGGCATACCTGTCTTGCACCTCACCCAATTTTCAATTGTTACTATTACATTCACTTGTGGTTAGGATCGGTCGATGTGAGACCTTTTTCAGAGAGAACTAGAATTGATGCCTCTAGTTTAATAAATAAAAGAGCTTTACTAGATAGGGAATAAAAATAATTAATAAATCGTCATTAATATGAACAATTTGCCGGTAACAGTGGTATTTTTTCATAAACCTTCTAAAGAATAACAATAAACTTTGTAAATATATAAACATACTATAGAAACTAGAACACTGTATATGTTGTTAACCAACAATAAGTGGACAAGATTGAAGTTAATTTAAATGTCAATACCAACCGAATATAAATTGACAATAGGCATACAGAAACAAAGCAACAACTTCTTCATGGTTGAAGGTGGCCAAGTAACCTAATCCTAACACACCTTCAAAAATGAAAAAGACAAATTTTAAATGCAGGGCTTAATTTAACAGCGAATGATAACTGCATTGCACATTAATAGCTTAAAAGCTTGACTAGAAACATTCCTTAGAAAGACAAACGAAATGTTTGTTCTGAAAAGGATATTATAAACTGCTAGTGTGCTTAATTTAATCGCAGCAATATCGCAAGAGGGTAGAGGAAAATTAACATGGACAAGCATACTGGGAGTACATCCCGCAAGTCACACAATCAATGTAAAGCAAGATTGCTTTTGCTTGGTATGGGGGCGTTCCCAATACACATTGAAAAAGTAAGGAACAAGAGAGAAATCTCAGTTTCACCTTGTCATAAATACGCACTGGTGTCCATTCCAATGACGTAAGTAACGACAAGAATAAAGAACAAGAAGGTATGTCTTAAAATATCACAGACATGCGCGAGAGAGAACATGTTTCAACCTACAGTTAGAAAGCAGAATACTTGCTTCAAAAATCATCAATAGAAAGAAACAGGTTAGGTTAGACATAGCTTAACAGGATAAATATCATAACAAGAAATAAGCCGGAAAATATACACTTTGAAATAGAGTAATAGTGTTTATAAATATGTTAGGTTAGACTGACACTTAACTTGCTTCTTGGTTGGTGGTTTCGATGAATTTGCACATTGTCGAAATAGTGGTAACACTTTTGATCAATTTTATCGTTGTATTCCTTCTTTAGAAACAAATTCGAAGAAGAAATGTGTAAGAATTTTGTGTCCATCACTGAATTAGATTATATATCACATGAGCCAGGTGAAGGCCTAAATAGCCGATTGCAGTATTATCGATATTATATCGATTAATTAAAATTCGCTAGCGATGGTTTAAAATGAACTTGAAGGTAGATGCAATTTACCAGTACTAGGTAAAGAGGTACACTCGTAGAGTTGTAGAGTGACAGTATGCATGTCTTTTTATAGAAGTTTTGAAAAATGTTAAACAGGTTGAAGAAAGTGAAGAAAGAAGAATTGTTCCTTAACCAGCATGGTCAAGCGCTGCTCGAAGTTCACACGTAGAGTAAAGACGGCTGGAGACCAATGAAGACGAATGACGAAGAACGTAGGCAACGTTCAGGTATTTATACAGGTGATCATTGCAGGCAACGTAATGATGAAGGCAGGCTATTGGAGACTGCGACGGCAGCCAATCGGAGAGCGTAGAAACGTATGGACTGATTATAGTAGTGGCCAATCACAGGCGAAAAGTCATCTAGAACGATACTCGTGACCAAAAATTACTTCGGGAAAAATGTCAGTAACTTGAAGCACGTGGTAACTAGTGCAAACCGACTAATAATAATAATAATAATAATAATAATAATAATAATAATGTTATTGGTGTTACGTCCCTTTTAACAACTGCGGCTTTTAGAGATGCCGGGGTGCCGGAATTTCGCCCCGAAGGGGATCTTTAACGTGCCAGTAAATCTACGGACACGGCTCCCTCGCATTTGCGCACCCTCAAATGCCAGCTGACTGCGCCAGGATACGAACCTGCAACCTCGGGCCCAGCAAGCGAGAACGTTACCCCTGAGCCACGCAGCCAGCCAAAAAAAACGACTAATGGATTGACAGATAACAAAAGGTAAGAAATGAAGGAATTCTGAATGCAAATAAAAGCGGTTGCTCAAAGGGTTATGTTATACAACCAAATAAGTTTGGTTATTTCTCTTGATTAACATGAAGGCGAAAAAGAGAAAAAAAGACTTTGTACCATTCACTGAAAAGTGAATAACTTAAAACAGTGGGGAGCGGCATTTTGTAATGGTCTACTTTAGACAATGGTTTCCAAGGAGAAGCAAGTACTACAGTATTAAAAATACGGCTGAAAGATGAAGTGTTCATTCTTGAAGTTCTGTGTGGCCAAAATATTACATTCTCGTATTGCAGCAAATACATATTTGAACAGAAGTTATTCTAGAATGGTTTAAAAGTCCGTGTTCCAGAAATGGAACAGTGGTCACGAATGGTTCAGAGTTCTCACTTCTATAACATTTTATCATCTAGTCTACAAATTGTACACACGAGATGGAATATTGCAATAGTTATTTTGGATCCCTTCCTTCCATATATACAGTATATATATACTGTATTTATTTAGATCAAATTATGTTCATATCCTCAATATATCCACATAGATCACTTATCAAGGAACCAACTTCTCAGCGGTGCTGAAGCCGTCATCACATACAGTACTACAACAAAGGTGAAGTAACACACAATGAACTTGCTCCTAATAATTTCAGTCAGCCAACTAGCTCCACTGGGAATACAGATAGTTTTGATGTAACTGCAGGACCCAAAACAACCATAACAAAATTTCAGACGCAGACACAGACCTCCAACCCCAAAAGCTAACGTTTCATGTTTGTGGGCTATGATCAGTGAGACAGGGCTCAAATGTTATCATCGTGATCCTGAAAGAAACAGATTCTCTTAACGAATACCAACATGGGTTTCTACCTGGACATTTCTGTACAACGCTACTCACTTCAGCTGTGGACGACTGGCAACAAACTTTGGAGACAATACCAGGCGGTGAAGTGGATCTCGTTACACTCGATTGGACCAAGGCTTTTGATCAGGTTCCCCATTCACATCTCCTTGATAAACTGCGCTACTACAGCCTCGATGGTAAACTAGTGGGATGGCTGACTGACTTCTTTACAAACCGGCATCAGAGAGTAGTCTTCCAAGACGCTCATTCCTCTACCGTTTCCGTCCCATCTGGTGTCCCTCAAGGATCTGCCCTTGGTTCTCTACTTTTCAACATATGCATGTTGGATCTTCCCCATGCGGTCTCCTCAAACATCTACCAACATGCCGACGACACAACCCTCTATCGCAAGATCAAAGCCAATAGTGACCTCACCGCCCTGCAGGAGGATCTAAATAACATCAGTGTCTGGTGCAAAATTAACGGCTTAGCTGTCAATTCCTCCAAACGTAATATATCTCCCTAACCCGTAATCGAATGCCAACGGCGATCCCTTATCACTTTGAAAACACTCAGATTCCCCGTGTGCAGTGCGTCAAACTTCTTGGACTCAACATCACTTCCGACCTGACATGGAACACCCACACCGACGCAGTGAGGAACCAAGCTGCCCGGCAACTGGGTATGCTAAGCAGAAGTCTACGTGGTTGCCGCACCAAAGTGAAGAGGACCGCCTACCTGAGCCTAGTGCGACCACTAATAATTCACGCGTGCCCTTCATGGAGCCCCGGTACCAAGGGAAATATCCTCAAGCTAGAACAGATACAGAATCGTGTCACTAAATTCATTCTTTCGAAACATTCCGACTTAAACTCTAAAATCAGACGCCAAAAATGAAGCCATCCATCTATTGAGAATCTCTTTACCCAAATTGATTTGTTATACCTGAGAAAACTTTTTAATAATACAGACTCATCTGTTATTTTAGACAAGATTTCCCTTGGCTACCGATCAGCTCAGAAGGACCGCGGAGTTACGCTTCACGCCCCACTACTGAGTCGTACAAACTGGGTTTTGTAAATAGATCTATTTGTGCATGGAACAGCCTACCGTGTTCCCTGAAGGCCAGCAACAATAATGCCGTACAGTTTAAGAGGAAGCTGCGGCATTATTTGTTCAACAAGTAGGTTGTTCTTCATAAATTATGCCCCGATTCATGGTTGTGCTAGTGTTTCCCGTGAATCTCTATTTGCAATATTTATTTGATCTCTTCTCTTGTTGTTCCTCCCTTATCCTATGTAAATGTGCATTTACCATCCCCCTAATATATACTGTAAATAATGCAATCATAGCTCGATTCTCACTAATTGCCATGTTGTGTACATATGTAAATATAACCCAGTTTATATAGTGGTGGCTCTGACGCATCCCGAATGCCAAGTGGAGCTTTGCTCTTTTCAGAGACTCCCTTCAGTGTACTGTAAATATAGTGTAAGGCACTGATGAATAAATATGAAATGAAATGAAGGCATGGTGCCATATTGTGGGAGAGACAGTGCCAAGCAGCATATAAAAGGGAAACCAATCCACTTTGGCTAGAGTGTCTGGTGCCTGTGCGATAGAGTTGCTTATCTTATTCAGGACCAGCCTTATACGACGGTCGAGCACGTAGTAATCATGATCCTAACTTTGGCGTGTGTGCATTAGTTGTGATAAATCTGTATGACAAAATGCCTCAAGAGTACAAGCTGAATGTTTTCATTTAGAATTTACGTATTGATGAACTGTGTAGTCGTGGGAACAGCGGTGCAGGAAAAATTCGAAAATATCGAGGGGAGAATGCACCACTCATGGTTCCCAAAGAAGTATCAAAATGTGCCCGAGAAGTCTATCAAGTGACAGATGTATCAAATTGTACAACACTAATCAGGCATGATGATAACAGTGTTGGCACAGTCACCTGCAACCTGACAGGTTCTAGGCCAGTAGAGAAAGCCATGAGATGGAGCAATGCCCTAAAGAAGAAGATAGAGATCGATCAACCAGCAATATTTGGACTACAGAATACATACATAGGTGGCTGTGATCGGATAGAAGAGAATGTAGACAGTGTAAGGGTTGGTATTCGTTCAGAAAAAGGTAATGGCAGTTTCTTGAATTGTTTATCGTGTAAGTAAAACTGGGCAATGTGAGCCGCTAATGCCTTCTGGGCTTCAGTAGGAGAATTACCCTTTCCCATCTGCATATGTGTATTCAATGTCGTGTTCATTCAGTAATACGCGCAGCTGATAAAGGCGTCTCGATGGAAGTGCGACCTGATGGAAGGATGAGTGGTTATTGTGTCGGATTACTAATCCCAAGCTTGCAGGTTCGCTCCTGGCTGTGGAAAGTGATTTTTGAAAGGCGGCAAAGATGACGACACGCATTGGAAAGATGTTGGAATGTTAAAGAATCCATTTGAATTCAGTAGGCCGTGTTCACAATGGCAAAATTAATTTCGGGATTTTCCGCCAACACAAAATTCCTCATTTCTCTCGTAGAAAGCACTATAAAGTCAAGGAGCTTAGATATCTAACCTCCTTGACTTTCATAGTGCTTCAAGGAACAACGAAATTCGACATGCAAGCTGCCCTCTGGGTGTCAAATAACAAAGCTTGCACCCGGCATCCGAGGCCATACGATATTATTATTATTATTATTATTACTACATGCATTGGAAAACAGAGATGTGATCCAAGTGCAACATTCTGCTTTGCAGTCCTTTATAATAAATGAAGTGTTGAGGTACAACCTGCTCGTGAAAAGTGAAGAGGGAAGTAAGGGTTCACAAAACAGAATGTATTTCAAAATTCTTGATCTTTACTTTTATTTCTGTTTCAGTTCCCCTATACAATTTTTTTTAGATATTGTTTCCCATCATGATTCCATCATTATGTCATAAAATAAAATGAACAATTATTTTGTATAAATGACATGTGCTGTTAACGTGAGCTACTTGGACCCTTAAGGTGTTACTTGGACCCACACGAAAAATGTATTACCGGTACCATCGTATGATCTTATCTTATGGAATGGGAAATAATTTCCAGGTCTAGTAAAGAGCACAAGCAAGGATGGTGCCACCGTAGATTGTATGGAGCCTACCAAGAAAGCTTGGAAATGGCCAAAAGAGGACACACTTTTGTACAAATGGTGTGACATTAAGTTTAAGATTAATCCTCCCAAGTTAATTATAAGAGGCTTGTTTTCACACCAGGTGTAAGGCTACGCAAATTAACTAATATGCTTGGAAGTCCCATATAGATATGTTACCTTTAGATTTTAAATATTACGAACTATCGAATATGAAAGAATTGAATATGAATTAATGGAATGACTGTATTAAATTGAAATCAATTAGTATAATTTCAATGGTAAAATCCATTTATTGCAGCAAGTATGGTCTAATTAAATTATTTTGTTTGTTTAAAAATATTGATGTGGATAGGGGCAGATGACCTCGCTGTTGTTAAGGATGTTTGATTGGTGCCTTAACCACCATTTTTGTTAAGGATGTTTGATTGTTTAACCCGCGCCTCCCCCATTTTTGTTAAGGATGTTTGATTGGTGCCTTAACCACCATTTAAAAGGGGTGTTGATTACTGGGCATCCTTGCATCTACGGGGATTTACTAGGATGTCTTATGGAGAACTGCGGACGCATACTTACCAGACTTACCGGGAGCGCCTTAGCAGGCCAAACACCTGCGAGTCGTCTTCGGGTACTGCCTGACAGCATGGCGCAGCGGGAAATACTGGATCTTAACCTAACTACAAACTAAGGGGGTGGGGTTTTACGACTACTACGTGCAATGAAAAGATAGAGCCTTTGACTGTGAGAGAGGGATTTATTGTAAGCTACTGATGGGTGGCACTTCGGTCTAGATGAAAGGGGGGATGATTACTAGAGGGAAAAGGAATTTAGCAGACACACATTACTCACTCTACCGATGATACCCGTCCTCCATGATGTCGTGTTGGGACCGCGGCAATGGCAGCGCCCTACCAGTCTCGCGTAGCACTGATACCTCGACTAGTGATGATCCAAGAAGAAAGGAGAGCCCCAGAGCCCGAGAGGAAAGAGGGATGAAAGAGGCCCGCCGCGTGTGCGTCCTCTGTATTTGTAGGTTTTTAAGTAGGTCGGCCATGTCAGCGATATGTCGATGTGTTGTGTTATTATTACATAAGTCTGCCGGCTTGCAGTACTTACGAATGTAGGTCGCTGTTGGCCTACCAGTTCGGTATGTCCTACAGCCCAAATTATATCTTCCATTATAACTTCCCTTTGCTAGGCATAATTATAGGCACAACCCTTATCGAGGGTTGGTGGCTGTACAAGACCTCGCTCGGTTTTAATTGTCGTCCTCG
Organism: Meconema thalassinum; assembly: GCA_946902985.2. Lineage (NCBI taxonomy): Eukaryota > Metazoa > Arthropoda > Insecta > Orthoptera > Tettigoniidae > Meconema > Meconema thalassinum. The sequence continues at coordinate 585,668,841 of OX336389.2, read as the reverse complement.
ACAATTGCAGTGGTCCCGCGATGTTAAAGTAGAATATTTCCTCTTATTGCAGTTTTTTTTGTTCATCTTCTTTCGAATCTTCTTTTCTTCCGTTCTTCTTTTTCTTCTGCTTCTGTTTGCTCGTTGTAGGGTGGGTAAGTGTGTCGTGCCAGGGGTTGGTAGGCGTGGCAGGGGTGGAATATGGTGTTATACAGTCATTTGATACTTCCTTACATTTTGCTTTGCAATGTTGACATGATCACTTTAAATTGTCTGTGATAATCTTGTTCATTTGATCTGATATTATTGTTAAGAGTATCGATCAATTAATGAGATAATTAAATAGTTAATTAAAGATCAAATTAGAAATTAGTGACTCTCTGAGGTTAATTATGAAAGAAATTCACATTAAGACGTTTGGTGAAGAAAGATAAAAGAAATGGTGTATAGGAAATTTAGGTTGTAGTCACTCCTCCCGGACTAGTTCATGAGCTGCGTTTACAACGCCCATCATGTACTGTCTTGAGGGTGCGTGTACGACTGTAATTTTCCTATTATGTATGGATGATGATGTATGGAGTTTAAAGTATAGTTAGCCCTCTCAGCTTAGCCTGTGCCTCTGAAGCGTAGTGTAGTGAAAAGGAAAAAAAAAGTGTGTTGTGTAAGTGTAATGCTTCACTAGGCCAAGTGTACCGCGAGGGTGCACTGATATCCTTAATCTCCTTACCACGTGGGAATGAAAATATAGAGAGTCTAGGCTTTGCTACCCTTGCGGAACCCGTCCACGGACTGCGTAAAGCTACGTCATTCTGTGTGCGGTCGTGGGGGTACATGTGCCCTGTTAACCTCCCTATGACATGGGGGATGATTTATAATTTTACCTAAGAGAGTTATGCTGTTACGGTTCATCTCTGATAAAACATGAGTTTAGAAAAAGAGCTAGATTTTAAGGTTAACCTGCCTATAAAATGGCTGTACATGCTACTATTTTGTTCTCTTCGATTTTCTGTTTCGGAGTCTGTTGGTTCTTCTTTCTTGGTCCATGGTCACCTTGTTTACACCTTGTCCTCCCGTTCTACAATGGGGAGTATAGGAATTGTCATCTTATCATTATTCTGAAATCAGAAAGTATTGTTAACGTCTGTTCTTATTGAGGCGCTTTCCCGATTTTTTTTTCTACGCTTTGCGAAAGAGTTTTACTAATAATGTCTGCATTTTTGAATCTGTGTACTAATATCTCTTACATACTACTTTGTGATATATGCTCCTTCATATATCTATAGAACCTCAATATATATTTATACCACTTTGTAACCTCAGGGCATTGGCCATCCTGGGCTACTACATTCAACAGGGAATGAACCTTCCTGCATACATAACTATTTCACATTATAACCTCAGGGCATTGACCATCCTGGGCTACTACACTCAACAGGGAATGAACCTTCCTGCAATTACATTCTTCCACCGTGTTTACTTCTGAACGTATTTAAATGCAGACATTGTGTTAGTAAACTTCTTACTACGCGTTTATGTTTAATTGTGACGCTTTGAGTTACTTTAAAGTGGTGACAGTATTATATTCAACTATGAAAATATTATTGTCTCCATGGACTGATTGGACAATGATTAGGTAGCTTAGACGGTTGTTTAACCGCAATTCTGATATATCTTATGAACCGTATACATTTTTATTTAATTTATTGACTGAGCTGTTAACACTTCCTGAAAAATAACATTGTTATTAACATATGCGTTTTATACCCTTGTAAAATATGCCACTATATATAGGGGGAAGAAATGGGGTTTTATTTGTGCTTGGAGTTCCATCAGTTCTTAACTCTAGTCCCTGCTCCTAAATCTAATATGAATAAATTTACTTTAGTATGTATGGTATTTACAGGTGGTGGGGGTGGTCTGTGTGTCTGAAGGGTGGATATTTAATGGAAAAATCCCTTGAAAAAAATGGGGGTATTTACCTTTGAACGTTAATTATATAAAGTTTAGTCTTTCCCTAGTGCCTACCCATATATCTATGTCCTATATCCTATATCTATAAGATTCGATAACCCATGTTTGCAGACTGGTTGATGGCATTTGAAACTGCACTGGTCTGCAGTGCCGTTAATAAAATATTACCCTTTACTCTTATGACATAAATAGATGGTTTCCCCTTTCTGACCAGCTTGTATTATGTTTGGATATTATTCCTCTTTACTTGGTTTTTCGATGTTATTATCCCTTGAAAGTTTTGAATTAATTGTTGAAATGTAGCGTAATTGTGCTTTGTTCAATTATGCGTTGTAGTATATCTTTCGGCGTGATTTTCTCAGCTGCTCTTAAGTATCTGATTCGCGTTGCTTATCTCCCTATATTCTTATCATCTTACCAATATAATACCTTCAAGCTATCGCTTTAGTTCCAAAAATGTATTTATTTATCTTTCACTCCTAACCGTCCTATAGTATAATATCATAGAAATACCGTCTGTTGGCAGGCTGACTGTACTCCGATACAAATCGCATCCCAAGAGACGTTATTAGATCTAACATGTACATTATATATAATCCTATCAATAGTTTATCATAATACCATAGAAATATCGCCTGTCAATAGTCTAATTGTACACCGATACAAATGAGTTTTGACGGACGTTAGATCTAACATGTATTGAGTTTGAGCATATACTAATTTATCGCTTCTTGGTGGACTCTTCTTTTAAAGAATGGGAATAAAATATCTTCATGCGCGCTCTCATGAATAACGTTACTGAAATTCTAATATGCATATATTTGCTTATAGGCGTTTGGCACAGTGGTGGCAACGATTGTGATAAATTATGACAGTAGTTATAAACGTAATAATCTTAAAATTCTTCATGCATCGTATCTCTACCTTCTCATCTCATGGCCAGGTAATATCATTTCATTCCTGCCACAAGACACTTAATAACTAACTTCACTACTTACTCAGTACTTCTGCTCTGAGGGTAGGTAACAACCTTCGTTCCTCCCTTATAATAATTCACTTCAAAAATCAACTTCTTCTATACTTATCTCATGGTCAGGGAATATCATCTCCTTCCTGCCGCAAGACACTTAAAAACTAACTTCTTCTTTAAGGGTTGGGTAACGCCCTTCGTTCCTCCCTTGTAAAAACTCACTTCAAAAATCGACTTCTTCTACTCATATATTATTCTCATAATAACTTACCTCATAAGAACAACCTCTTCCGTTCCTATCTTCCTCTTCCGAATGCATGACATTATGGTATTAATAATAATAATCATATAATATAACTATCACTGTCGTGTGCCCACCAAGCTGAAGTTACGCCGTATTTAAACTTTTGCCGTTCGTTTGTCAGCATCTGATGCTCTTGATAATTGCTCATACTCATGTCCTGTAGGACTTCGTGAGGGTACGCTTTCTGAAGATACTACTTTTACTGCAACGTGAATTATATTTCCTAAAAAAAAATAACGCATGTTATGGGAGCATGACTGAATGCTTACTAGAAATTTCCTTGCTACATTACGCTTTCATTACATTGAGGGATGTGCTCTGAAATGCTAAATCTGTTTATGCTAGTCTCACTGTTATATGCCTACGCTAGGCTCTGAACCCGTAATCTCTTACTTCCGCTAGCAGACATGTGTTTTGCTTATCTGGACGTTTACAGTCTTATATATCCTGTCTGGCTGCCAGCTGTATGTCGCGTGCCTAGTTTGCTGATAATCATAATTGTAAGGACTGTTCGCTGAGCTGAGTCAGTACGGTGTCCCCTGATGCTACTTGTAAACAAAGACTGAGCTGTGCCACCTTCCTGTATCGTCATTGTCGTGTCTGTGAAAGTGTAGTGTAAAGGTAGCTCGCTCCTCCTGTCTACTCATATTACCAAGGTTGCTGTTCCCTCGGTCACTCGAATATTTCCTAACTAACTTATGATCTACAACAATATGTACACTGTAATGTCACTGCTGAAAAAAAATGCCTGGGTTAATAGGTAACACTGTCTTATTCTAGGGGAATTAATCTGAGGGAATAAGCTGTCTTCTATTAGAGTGGGGTAATTATCTGTACTTCGTTACCATTTCTATAAACTGCTATGGGTTAATTCCTACTACCTACTAGGGTGGTAAAAGCTTATTTAACTTTAAGGGCCGGGGAGGGTGGGTATTAAATATTTATATCTACTTCTCTAGTTAGGGGTTGCTAAAATCTTAAAACGCTTATCTGCAAGAGGATTCTACTGCATTCTCTCTTGTCAATCGACGTTAAAGCTGGGTTGGGGGGGTGATATAATTATCATGGATAGCAAAAATTATCCTCTACGTGATTCTTCTGGGGGGAAAAATTTTCCTCACTTGGCTTAGCTAGAGGTTTATGGCGATCTAGTCACGGAATCTCGTTGTATGAGTTCCCTTAATACGTGACTACCAGCGCGTCCACCATTTTTGTTAAGGATGTTTGATTGGTGCCTTAACCACCATTTTTGTTAAGGATGTTTGATTGTTTAACCCGCGCCTCCCCCATTTTTGTTAAGGATGTTTGATTGGTGCCTTAACCACCATTTAAAAGGGGTGTTGATTACTGGGCATCCTTGCATCTACGGGGATTTACTAGGATGTCTTATGGAGAACTGCGGACGCATACTTACCAGACTTACCGGGAGCGCCTTAGCAGGCCAAACACCTGCGAGTCGTCTTCGGGTACTGCCTGACAGCATGGCGCAGCGGGAAATACTGGATCTTAACCTAACTACAAACTAAGGGGGTGGGGTTTTACGACTACTACGTGCAATGAAAAGATAGAGCCTTTGACTGTGAGAGAGGGATTTATTGTAAGCTACTGATGGGTGGCACTTCGGTCTAGATGAAAGGGGGGATGATTACTAGAGGGAAAAGGAATTTAGCAGACACACATTACTCACTCTACCGATGATACCCGTCCTCCATGATGTCGTGTTGGGACCGCGGCAATGGCAGCGCCCTACCAGTCTCGCGTAGCACTGATACCTCGACTAGTGATGATCCAAGAAGAAAGGAGAGCCCCAGAGCCCGAGAGGAAAGAGGGATGAAAGAGGCCCGCCGCGTGTGCGTCCTCTGTATTTGTAGGTTTTTAAGTAGGTCGGCCATGTCAGCGATATGTCGATGTGTTGTGTTATTATTACATAAGTCTGCCGGCTTGCAGTACTTACGAATGTAGGTCGCTGTTGGCCTACCAGTTCGGTATGTCCTACAGCCCAAATTATATCTTCCATTATAACTTCCCTTTGCTAGGCATAATTATAGGCACAACCCTTATCGAGGGTTGGTGGCTGTACACTGTTCTGACCCTTAAAACAACAATAAATTTAAATGTGGTCTTAATGTTTATTAAAATGTTTTCTTTCTGGGTTTTCTAGTTTAAGCAAATGTTGTTATTAGAAAACCTAACCCCTACTTGGACGAGAAATTATAGCAGGGGTTCAAGTAGCCCGAACATGAGTGTTACTTGGAACCAATCTTTAAAAAATTCCCCCCTTATTTTGAGTTTCATACATGCAATTATAAGCACTCTTGAGACTTAAAATACAGTTTCATAGAATACAATTTAGAAGCCCCATTTCAATTTTTAGTCAACTTATAAAACAAAAATGGAAAGAATATACAAATTTGGTCCAAGTAACCCTTGTTGACGGTACCCATTCGTGTCCACTGTTCCAAAAAATGGAACACTGTGATTATGGCACTTCCCATTAGATTTAGATTCTGATTATATTACTGCAGTTTATATAACTGCCAAGAAGACAGGTGATACAAAAAAAACATTTTAAAAATTCTTAAAAGAAAAATTGGGCACTAATGGGTCAAAAAGGTATCAATCTAAAGGAATGTGAGGTTCAAAATTCTTACCGAAAAGTGAATGCATCCACATCATTCTATCAAATATAATAGTCAACTTGCAGAAAGACACTTGACAACTAACATATCACAACCTCTATAAGAACGGATATAGGGGGCAAATGACCTCACTGTCCGCCCCTTAAAACAACACTCATCATCATCATCATCATCATCATCATAACTGATAAACACATTCTAACCAAACATTAGGGAAATTCTTCTGGGTTAACATCATAATCTTTCATAAGTACAGGAAGTCTCCACCATTTTCCAAAGAAGCCAACATCAATAACACGAGACGGAAAAGAAACAATCTGGGGTTGTAGATAAGAACACTTTGCTTCATATATCCCAGAATCGTCATCATAATCACTAATCCACATGAAAGAGAAGACCCCAAGGCTAAGCCAGTGGATGGTTCCTTCGTTATAACACCTCTCAATGAACTGGCATTCCTTCACAGGAACTGGATTCATCAATGACGGGGGAAGCAACACGATATTTTCAACACTGGACAAGAACTCTTCACGGTAGCTCTTTTCATCAGGATTCAACTTGGCACAAAGAGCCAGCATACCACAACCTGAAAAATAAAAGACATATATTTAGCACACCAACGTAACATAATTCATGTATTTAAATGTACATAGGTAAAATATTAATAAATATCATGTTTATCACATTTGGTCCATATTGACTAAATATAACAAACACACATGTTAAAAACTTCTTTCCCTTTTTAAGGGTGTAAACATCAAAATTTAAAAAAAATTAAACATGTAATATGGAATGTTTTTAATGTAGAAATCCTTGATGATGTTGGCAAACAGCTGAAGAAGGGTCAGATTTAAACACGAAATATGCAATGTTAAAGGTTAAAATTTTAATTTGTACTGACTAAGGCGGAAAAGCAGTGCCTATATGTGTGAATAACCTTTGATGTTTCCAAATGTTCAGTCGCTCAAACAAAGAATGCGCACAAACTTGGTAAATGCACAGTTTCTGTTTCTTTCTTGTTTACAAAACTCCAAGGAATGAGTAGAGTAACCTTGAAATATACACGTACAGTATAATCCCTGTCACCGCTGTAAATGTTCTTGTGTAAACCCGCCATTGGAACTTGGCCAAAACAGTTACCAAGAGTGCACGTATTCTTTGTTTGAGTGACAGTACATGTTATGGTAAATGTGAATAAAAGGTAAAGATATATACCGCTGGCAAATTACACTGAAGAAAATGGAAATTGCAACACCCAGAAGGAGTGGTGCTACATTGCTGCAATTGAACATGCAGGACGAGTGTTCGGTTGTGATTCGATGATTACACTTTCAGGTCCCTCTGACCGCAAGTTTTGACAACAATCAATACAGGATGTGCCCACCACGAGCTGCAATACATTGATGCATTCGGCGAGGCATGGAGTCAATAAGGCCCTGGATCGCTTCCTGAGGAATTGTGGCCTATGCTTGCTGCACTGCACGGGTCAGTTCCTCCAGAGTTGTGGGTGGCTGAGGACGGTTGGCCAGTTGTCGACCCATCATGTCCCACACATGCTCAATATGACTGAGGTCCGGGGATCTGGCAGGCCATTCTAAGGTTGTGATGTGGAGAGCTTCTCTGGAGATGCGTGCAGTGTGAACCCGGGCATTGTCCTGCTGAAACATCCCATTAGCAATATTCGCCATCATAGGGACAGCCGCGAGCCTCCGTGGCTTAGGCGGCAGCACGCCGGCCTCTCACCGCTGAGTCCGTGGTTCAAATCCCGGTCACTCCATGTGAGATCTGTGCTGGACAGAACGGAGGCAGACAGGTTTTTCTCCGGGTACTCCGGTTTTCCCTGTCAAAATTTCATTCCAGCAACACTCTCCACTATCATTTCATTTCATCTATCATTCATTTAATCATTGCCCCAGAGGAGTGCGTCAGGCCTCGGCAGCCGGCACAGTTCATATCCTCGCCGCTAGATAGGGGCTTCATTCATTCCATTCCTGACCCGGTCGGAGACTGGAAGCAGGCTGTGGATTTTCATTTTCATAGGGACAGCCACTGGATTGAGTACCCTATCAACGTACTGTCGAGAAGTCATAGTGCCCTCAACAAGCACTAATTGTGATTTCACATTAAAGCCAATAGCTCCCCAGACCATAATGCTTGGTGTTGGCCCTGTGTGCCTCTCGACAATAAGGTCTGGGCGGCCCCTCTCCCCGGTACTTCGGCGCACACGATTCCAGCGATCATTGCGGGCAAGACAGAAGCGCGATTCATCACTTAAGACGACCCTATGCCATTCGTCGACCCACGTCGATCGTTCTCGACACCAGGCCAGCCTTAAACGTCGCTGTTGTGGGGTCAATGGAACACCTTCTGCAGGGACACGGGATCGTAAGCCAGCTGCACGCAGGCGATTACCAACTGCCTGTTGTGTAACGTGGGGTGCCACAGCTGCTCGAATTTGCGCTGCTGTTGCAAGGGGTTCCATCCGGGCCATCCGAATCATGCGGCGATCCTCTCTCACAGTTGTCTGTCGCGCTGGGCCTGTGCCCGGTCTATGAGTGGGGGTACCTTCATTTGACCACTGCTGTCATACACGTTGTACCGTAGATGCCTGTCGGCCAACACGTGCAGCGACAGTCCTTAGCGATAATCCAGCCTCACACAGCCCAATTATCCGAGCCCTCTCAAACGGCGACAGTTGTTGATAGGGTGCTCTTCTCTGTCGTCGAGGCATGTTTGACGGGGAACTCTTCACTGCACAGACTGCAAGTCAACTACGCTACACCACAGTCCGTATACTGGAGTTGATTCCTCCGCGACCAATCACGTGGGGAGACCTGTAGCAAAAATCCAATGGGTCTGAAACTTTGATCGGTTACATACCTACATGGCATCGTTCCATATCTTGAAAATCAACACAAATGACCGATGCCTTCATGGTGTTGCAATTTCCATTTTCTTCAGTGTACAATGGCAACTATCAGGGGCGGCTCCTGACTATAATTTGAGGGTGAGCCAGATGATACTATTGTTGTTTCATATTTGGCATTTATTGTTGCAAACATTGCCATTATCATCATTCCACACAACACAACATTTCAAACAAGTTTCAATAAAAATTCCATGGCGGCTTCGGTGGCGTAGTCGGTAGCATGCTGAGCTTCTATGCCCAAGATCGCGGGTTCAAATCCGGCCGAAGTCGTCGGATTTTTTAAGAGCGTTAAAATCCCTCAGTATGCCTTCCTTCGGAGGGGAAGTAAAACCGGCGGTCCCATGTCATAGATTTATGGCATGTTAAAGAACCTTCCAGTAATTATACCTGTGTGAAGCTAAATTGTTTAGGTTAAGAATGCAAACAACGCTCTTAGGTGCCTACTTTCGTTGCCAAGAGCCGACTGCGGTGACGTCTGGTAGCTAAGTTCTGAACTAGAGTCGTTGACGGTGGCGTTTGCCGGCAAAAGTAGGAACTACTTGAGAATTGATCGTTTGCAGTCCTTACTTGAATTAAAACAGATACACACACTAATACAGTCATCACAATTAACACCGGTTATCAGACAGATTCTACACACACCCAAAGTACACGGGGCTAGATGACCGCGTTGTCGCAGCCCCTAAACTTAAGAACCAACCAACCAAAAATTCCATGTATATAAAACTGTACTCACATAGCTCCTTATTGGTAAATAAATTCTCCTCTCCTGTACTTGGATGAAGGAAATTTATCTATCAGCTTGGTTGATGAGAACCATATTTTTTAATTTCTAACTTTGTGTTCAACGGTATAGAAGGAAATATAATTGTTAACAAAAACTCCACTTTCATTTTCCTATGTCGCACACAACCAGCATATTAAATAACTACGTACTGTGCCACAAAAGTTAAAATCACATTTATACAGTAGACATTAACGTTATCCACTGAACTCACTAACACATCTGTACTGTACTTGGAACACCAGACAACTGGAAATGTATAAATATATTTTTGTCTAATGTCAGCAAGCTGCGAACAATAGCTGAATACCTGTTTAAGGGCGTGGAGTGGGGTGGACCCTTCTCCCAGAGACAGAAGCGGGAAGTGAAATGATCTTATATTTCGCTTCAAAGCAACGCTATGGGCCCATTCTGCAGGCCCTTGAAGAGAGAGAGAGAAATTCCTTCATAGCACAGAAGAATTCGCGTACAAGACAGAGCTATGTCCACAGTTTTCTCACCTGGCCCATCAAGCCATATATTTTACATGGGAGTTTCTGTGGAGCAGCCCTCGCTATGAAAATACACCGTACGAGGCTGTCAGGATGTTAAACTAGAGATGAGTATGTATACGGAATTCTTTTTAGAGATTCTAGAAGGGAAAACCATTTATTTGAAGTAGATTATCTGTCATTTAAAGTAATTTTTTTAAAGTCTTTAATCAAACCGACTTTGTGCAATACGGCCTAACGGCCCTGGGTGAGAAAGGCCCTTTCGGCCCTTAATGACAAACTGCTCCTGGCAACTATGATAAATTTACTTGAACTATTCACCATGAAGGTTCATGGTGTGGGTAACTGCAGTCAGGCCCTAGTTCATAAGCAATGGCCGAGTGGCCTAATAGGTGGTCCTGCCAGTCAGGAAACCAGTTACTACGGAATAGTAGTTGTCATCTTGGACATATTTTGTGTCATGGCTCTGTGTGTGCACAGATAGCTAGGACTACCCAATTCACCGGTTTGTTCCCTGAACTGTCGGAGGTAAATTTCATGAGGCCCTGTGTACCTAGGTAAATAACGCTAGCAACCTAGTTCAATTGTACTTTCTGTAAACCTGCTATAACAATATTTAGAGCAAGCCTCGGACGTATGAGAGTGATAGAGTTCCACTTCCACCCTTGGAAACGAACAGGCAATCAAACTGGTCCTCAATGGGGTGCTATTAATATAGAGGGGGGAGGTTATGGAAGGAAAAATTTAGAACTAGCTGAGTCAGCAAGTAGGATGGGATAAGTGAGGCTCAGATGGAGAGAGAGAGAGAGAGAGAGAGAGAGAGAGAGAGTAGGAGACAATAACATGTACTGAACCTGTCAGACGTAAAAAGAGCAGGGCAGAGTGGGGGAGTAGGGCTGCATGTCAAGAAAATTATTAAACTTAACTGAGTTGCTGCTAGGAATGTAAATGAATGATTGATGCCATCGACGTCTATATAATTCTCAAGCCGTGCTGTTGGTAGAATTGGCAAAACTGTGGCGAGGCCCTAAGGTGTGTAAAACACGCTAAGCTCACGTGCTAACGTTCGTTCATAAATACAGTTTATTTTAATAAGGCAGCATTTAAAATCAGTTGTTATTTATTCTTTCAACACCCGTGTAATTCCTCTAGGTCAATCAGACTTGCTGAAAGTTGTAGAAGTGAGTATTTCCTGTATTAAGTTATATGTAAAACCAATGCCTAGTAATGAATGTAACAAACACATTCTTCACTGATGCAAATTACTGTGAAATTAAATGGTTACGTTACAATGTTTTCCTCCCCTAGAGACGAGGTAGGAGTGTTTGTGCACACCACATTGAAGGAAAGGACGTAGTAGCTTTTGAAGATTGAATACAACCAAGGGCGGTGCATCATGAAGGGCCGAAAGGGCCCCACCCACCCAGGGCCATTAGGCCATATTGCACAAAATTTGTTTAATGTCTTTAAAAATTACTTAAAATTACAGATATTCTAATAAAAATAAGTGGGTTTCCCTTCTAGAATCTCTAAAAAGAATTCAGTATACATAACTCATCCCTAGCCGAAGTTCCTGACGTTCCCGTACGGTGTACTGTCATAGCGAGCGCCGCTCTACAGAAAGTCCCACGTAAAGTGCATGGCTTGATGGGACGGGTGTGGAAACAGTGCACATGCGAATTCCTCCGTGCTATGAAGGGATTTTACTTTCTCTTCAAGGGCCTGGGGAATGGGCCCATAGCAATGCTTTGATGCGAAATAGAAGATCTCTCCATTACACTTCCTGCTTCTGTCTCTGAGATTCAAACCACATTACCGGAGAAGGGTCCACCCCATCCCCTTAAACAGGTATTCAGCCATTGTTTACAGCTTGCTGACTAATAAGCAAACCTTCTGTTCGGGGCAGAATAAACTGGTACATATTTTTTTCTCTCATCATTCTTAGGATGTCGAAATATGTGCTCTCACAAATTTTGGCTACAGGAGGGCGATTATTGTGGGAGATACATGGCATTCGATGAGGTGAGATGTTATGAGTATTTGTAGGTTGTGAGTTATTTGTACGGGAAACAACAATATTCTTGAAATAGGGTTAGTCTGGAACAAGCAATAGTCGCTAAAAGTGCGTAAAACATAACCTCTCTGTACATCTAATTATTTTTGCCGCGCAAAATTTATTACACTGACCCCTCAAATTCTAGAAACAAAAATCCGTAGTATTATGAAAAATGTGTGAGAGTTTCTTTCAGTTAATCCATACATACTGAAGAGCGTGCTTGAAGTGCGAAGAAAGGATCTGCTGGAATGCTAGAGACTGCAGTTTTAGGATGTTATCCCACTGCTGCAAAATAGCAGGTGACTGCGACTCGTCGTGTGTGAGAGCTTGCTTATCATGTACTGTATTTACACATTCGGAACAAGAATCGATCACGGGGATGAAGTTCATACATTGTGTTGTCCTGTATTTTTTTCTTCTAGGATTTTTCTGACATTTGCAGAGTCCCTGTGGACATCGTGCGACTCTAAAAACAGCAGGTTTCTTGCACTTGAAAATGGCAGGAAAGCATCTTTTAAAAATGTAGTGAACAACTGCTTTGTAATTTTTCCTGACGAACTCCATTGCACAATTAACTTGTCTGACTTGCAGATTTTTTCCCGAATTTGTTTAATACTATTGGTTCGTATAAAATCATACATAATTCTGGCATTAGCATTCCCGTTGAAGACGCTAGAAGCACGACTGTGTTGTTACCCCTTTCGATTGCATTGCTCCGTTTATGTCGCATGTACCTTTGCACTCTAAACTTATCATGACTGCATAATTACTTCTCTGTCATTTTTAAAACTTGTATTATATGCTCTTGTCTGATAGCCTGCATTTATGTGATGACTGTAGTAGTGTGTGTAACTGTAATAGGGACAGGGATGGGGTAGGTGCCCCGGGATTTGAAACAAGGTATTAACCCGGCATTGGACTGGAGGAAGTGTGGAAGATTACGAGAAAAACCACACTGAATATAGCCATTGTTAGCACAGTGATTCCAACCTCCGATCTCCTGACTTGCTGCAGCTGCATTCGCACCCATGGTGCATGATCTAATGATTCCAACTTCACAGATCTGATGACCAAGATATCCTAATCACCTTAAATGAATTAATAACTACAATATCTGCTTTTGTTGCAATATATCTTTAACTTGCCATGTTGTTACCAATGATGTTATTTTACGGCTTACTGTATTATATAGTTTTTTTAAACGATGCTCCCAAGATGAACTAGCCTTGAACTTGCTTTTGTCAATTTGTGATTCGCGACACTTGAATGTCGTAAATTTTGTTGAGTCACGTTCTTCCACAATTTGATTCACTGCACGCCGTCCGGGAATTCTTCAAATGTGCACTCATTAACTACCTTTATTTTGTTAGTAAAATTCCGTCCTTATTCAGTAAATTCCTTCATTTTGTACAACTGGCATTCACTCATTAACCACGCAAATTTATTTTCTTTGATGACCATGATCGGTGATTAAACTTTTACTTGAGGTATTGCGTGTTTCTGGAAGCGGCCAACAATTCACGACTTGAACCTTTTCTGCTGTAGAAAGTTCTCTGAGGGTTTTTGGTTTTTGTTTCATTTAGTTCACCCTCTTCATCTTTATCTTGCTGTAGTTAATGCTATAGCAAATCAAACACTTCCTCGGCAATTTCATTTTATGTTCATGAAATACAACAAATTTCATAGCCTTACTATTCCAATGCCAGTTGTACAAAATGAAGGAATTTACTGAACAGGGACGGAATTTTACTGACAAAATGAAGGTAGTTAATGAGTGCACATTTGAAGAATTCCGAGAGTGACGTGCAGTGAAACAAATTATGAAAGAATGTTACTTACCAAAATTTGCGACATTCAAGTGTCGCGAATTACAAATTGGCGAAAGCTAGTTCAAGGCTAGTTTATCTTGGGAGCATCGTTTAAAACAACGCTATAATATAGTAAGCCGTAAAATAACATCATTTGTAACAACATGGCAAGTTAAAGATATATTGCAACAAGAGCAGATATTGTAGTTATTAATTCATTTAAGGTGCTTAGGACATCTTGGGCAGATCTGTGTAGTTGGAATCGTTAAATCGTGCACCATGGCTTCGAGGGCAGCTGCAGCAAGTCAGGCGATCGGATATTGGAATCTCTGTGCTAACAATGGCTATATTCAGTGTGGTTTTTCCCGTATTCTTCCACACTCCCTCCAGTCAAATGCCGGGATAGTACCTTTCTTCAAGTCCCGGGGCACCTACCCCATCCCTGTCCCTATTACAGTTACACACACTACTACAGTCATCACATAAATGCAGGCTATCAGACAAAAGCAGATAATACAAGTTTTAAAAATGACAGAGAAGTAATTATGCAGTCATGATAAGTTTAGAGTGCAAAGGTACATGCGACATAAAGGGAGCAGTGCAATCGAAAGGGGCAACAACACAGTCGTGCTTCTAGCGTCTTCAACGGGAATGCTAATGCCATAATTATGTATGCTTTTATACGAACCAATAGTATTAAACAAATTCGGGAAAAAATCTGCAAGTCAGACAAGTTAATTGTGCAATAGAGTTCGTCAGGAAAAATTACAAAGCAGTTGTTCACTACATTTTTAAAAGATGCTTTCCTGCCATTTTCAAGTGCAAGAAACCTGCTGTTTTTAGAGTCGCACGATGTCCACAGAGACTCTGCAAATGTCAGAAAAATCCTAGAAGAAAAAAATACAGGACAACACAATGTATGAACTTCATCCCCGTGATCGATTCTTGTTCCGAATGTGTAAATACAGTACATGATAAGCAAGCTCTAACACACGACGAGTCGCAGTCACCTGCTATCTTGCAGCAGTGGGATAACGTCCTAAAACTGCAGTCTCTAGCATTCCAGCAGATCCTTTCTTCGCACTTCAAGCACGCTCTTCAGTATGTATGGATTAACTGAAAGAAATTCACACATTTTTCATAATACTACAGATTTTTATTTCAAGAATTTGAGAGGTCACTGTAATAAATTAAATGCGTCAGCAATAATTAGATGAACAGAGAGGTTATGTTTTACGCAATTTTAGAGACTACTGCTTGTTCCAGACTAACCCTATTTCATGAAAATTGTTGTTTCTCGTACAAACAACTCACAACCTACAAATACTCATAACATCCCACCTCATTCATTGCCATGTATCTCCAACAATAATCGCCCTCCTGTAGCCAAAATTTGTGAGAGCGCTTATTTCGAGATCCTAAGCGTGATGAGAGAAAAAAAAACAAGTTTATTCTGCCCCGAACAGAAGGTTTGCTGGATAGACAAAAATATATTTATACATTTTCAGTTGTCTCGTGTTCCAAGTACAGTACAAGTCAAGTGTCTTAGCGAGTTCTGTGGATGAAATTAAGTTCTATAAATTAATGTGTTTTTAACTTTTGTGATACGGTGCGTAGTTATTTAATATGCTGATTGTGTGCGACATAGGAAAAAGAAAGTGGTATTTTAATTTACACATCCAATTTCTTCTATACCACTAAACACAAAGTTAGAAATTTTAAAAAATAGGACCTAATGAACCAAGCTGAGAGATAAATTTGCTTTATGAAAGCACAGAAGTGGAGAATATATTAACAAATAAGGAGCCATGTGAGTTCAGTATATAATGCATGAACTATTTATTAAAACTTGTTTCAAATGTTGCATTGTGTAGAATGACAATAATAGCAATATTGGCAACAATGAATGTCAAGTATAAAACAATATTTAATATGAAACAACAATAATATCAGGCCCACACTAAAATTTTAGTCACGAGCTGCCCCTGGATACAACCATATGGTACAGTTGCACAACTGGCTCTGAGATCTCCCAAATTAACAGAAGATGCAGTGCCCTGGAAGTTTCCGAATACCCCTTTGTACCTCAGTACTAGTGCACCCAATGATTTTTCAAAGGATTTTCTTACATCTATATTCATATGTTTGCTGGACAAAATGTTTCTCTTAGTCATAAATGCCTGTTTTGCCAATGCAATCCTACTCTTCACTTCCATTAAGCGGTATGTGATTATGTTTCACACAATGTAGGTAAGGTTTTAAATTCTGATATTTGTATTGGTTTGTTAAGAAAGGGAAAGGGAATGGAAGTTGGTGATGTATATTTTGTTCATTTATAGCATGGAGGACTGTCAGTGTCAAGTAATTCAGTTTTGGGTATATATCCTCAAGTGACCTCTATATTCCAAATTTTTACGAACTCTACTAAGTTGGAAAGTACATTCTTCAAATTAACTGACCAGTGGAACATTCTTGTTAGACTGTCAACTAGAGCCGGGCAAATTTGCTCTAGTTCCGATCGGTAGCGTAAGTTGCCGCATGGTCAGAATCGTCCCCCACCAAGCGCAGTCAAGGCCAGGTTTCTCAACTGAATGAGAATCTTAAGTTTTGACAATACCGGTACTGAGTGGGAACCTTCAGTCTCGATAATACCGGAACTCCTCAATTCTCGGCGTTATCGACAGTATCTATTAAAAAGAAAAAGCAGACTCACTCAAGCCGCTGCACGTGTGAAGTCAAACCCCTCTGTAGCTCTGGAATGTGAACCATTCCTAGGTTGGCCAGACGTTCCGTATTACCCGGAACAATTCCCTTTTTTCTTGTTTTGTTCCACGTTGCGTTTCAATCTTTAACGGAACGCCAAATATTCTGTTTTTTGGTTAATTTGATAATATATTCAATTTCGCACCAATTTTCAAATGTCCCGATTCAGAGATGATTGTATTATCTAGCTTGTTTTCTGGTGATACAGGGGCAAGTTTGAAAGAGAAAATGATTTCTATGTCTGTGTCAGATAAATGGGTACATGTTATAGATTTATTATGGGCAACAAAATTAACGAATATCTTACGAAGGAACGGTACGAAGTCGGACGGCGAATTTTGATTCAATGTTTACATAGACGTGAAGGTCCTTTTACGCTGAAACAGGTAGTGGAGGTCTAATTTTTCGCTGGTCCCTTTTAAGGGAGCTCCAAGTTGGCGGTGCGCGCTCTGAATCCTACAGTACATGCCGGCACACGTCAGCACGCACAGCCAGCGGCTGTTTTGCCTCGCCTACTCTCTCCCCTCGTTCAGTTCTCCACTATTGTCCAGCACATACGGTTGCCTACAGTTGTGTATTTTTTTTATTTTACACAGGATGGGGGTTAAAACTGACGTTAGTTGGGTTATTTTATTTACAATGATGAATTCATTATGGAGTATAGAAACAAAAACAATGGTTTACAAATCATATACAGTAATACATAATCATTAATCACATATCATCTTCATCATCATGCCGTTCAAACTGTTCAATATACACCTTTATTCTAACACAGTCTGGCATGTGTGCATTGTTCATGGCATGATAGTGAAAATCTAACACAAAATATGAATAACAAAACATAAGAAAGCAATGTGCTCACCTTATAAAAGAAAAATTGGTGCACTCATTTCCAGCACACTTTTTAGCAGTCAAATTATGAAAATTAGATTGCGAGACAATATGAAATTGTAGTAGATTGTCAGTAATGGAATAACTACCCGCATTCCAAGCATATTTGAGCATTGGTACAAAATAATGAGCTAGTAATTGGTTATGCGCTAGCATGTGACTAGTTATAATGAAAAGTCTGTTCTTGGGTTTTAATTTTGACTGGCCGTATAAATTCCTTACTCGGCAAATGTTTTCCATTCGATGTACTAAACATTTTAGTTGTCAGAAGATTCCAAGATCACACGGCTGGCAAAGATGCGTAGTTCCTATCGGTATGTATTCAATGTGTACATGTTTGTACGTCAGAGATTCAAGTTGTGCATTTTTGCCCTGGCCACTGAATGAATCTAGGAGAAGATGATTTCGTGCGTCGTCCTGTAATTGCGGATGAAAACGTTTCCGATCCAGGCACGTACATGATGATGGTATGTGATTATGTATTATATGATTTGTAAACCATTGTTTTTGTTTCTATACTCCATAATGAATTCATCATTGTAAATAAAATATCCCGACTAATGCCAGTTTTAACCCCCATCCTGTGTAAAATTCAAAAAATACACAACTGTAGGCAGCCGTATGTGCTGGTCAATAGTGGAGAACTGAACGAGGGGAGAGACGTAGGTCAATGTTTGATACGCGTGGCTTCAGGTGGTGAGTCACAAGACAGTTTGCACCTGTCTTGAATATTCGACAGAGAGCTAAGATAAAGAGTGACGAGGAAGGAGATACAAGTACAGTGAAACATCTCTAAAAGACCACCACTCTTAAAGACAGATTTTTCTTGGAACCGATTTAAAACCTCCTAAGGTCAATGTATTTGTTACCTCTATTTAAGGACCACCCCTCTCCCCGACCAAGGACCAGGCATTTTCTCAGTCTGACCTCTTTCAAAAGACCACTTCTCGTCTGCCTTCCCATTGAAGATGGTGATGAGGGTCATGATGTAAACAATGGTTCTGTTGGCACAGAACTGCATCGGCATACCAAGTCATTTGAAAAAGTGTTAAGTAATGTATAAAAAAATACAAAAAACGCCTCTCCTAGAAGATTGTTCGAACCCAGAACAAATTAATGGACTTTCGAACTCATTCAGAGATATGCTAGAAAGTGAAATTGTTAAAAAAAAGATGTGCTAATCTGAAACAGAGATCAATTCGTGACTTTTTAAATGACAGAGCTCAGAAAATATTTAATTGTAATTAATTTGTACTAAATGTGAACCAATGCAGATAAATTGTAATCAAGTATGTTTTCCAACTGTACTGTTAATAATGCAGTATAAAATTATTTTTAATGCCTACCCCTATTAAGAGACCACCCCTCTAAAAGACCAGTTTTCCATGCAACCGTCACTGATCTCTTAATGGAGGTTTCACTGTACGTCAGAATGTAGGAGGAGCTTCCATGTTACGCGTAGCGATCGGAACTTGAATCTACGAATGAGAATTGGGACGCTGTTTTAGCCCGGGAATATTAGCGTGCTATTGATTTGGAGGGAAACGGATTTTTATGAGATCCACGAACGAATGGGATTCCGCCGACCTGATTCATAACCTGTGCAATTAGAGATTTTCAATGAAATTAGTTGCAAGTCTGTAGCTCAAATACTTGGAATTATTTATATTTTTATGTCCCCTCCACCCGAAATTATCCCAGTTCTGTATAAATGTCGCCACGCTGGTTGTAGGAAACACAAATTTTCGAGGTGTCGTGGGTGACACTTGACACAACATTTCGAGGTCTCTGTGGGGACGTGTGTGAGACTTTATAACTTCGAAACTCTGAGGAGTTTTCAAATCATTAAGTATTCGGCAGAGAGTCATGTGTATTTTTGCGTGTGAATCTTAGAAGCTATCATGCTTAAAAATATTTAGGGAAAGTATTCATCGCATAAATTGCTTAGGATTTTGAGTGGATATAGCAACCCATATTAGCAATTTTAGGAGTTAATTAGTGAACTGTGTATTTAAATTGAACATTTCTACTTCGAAGAAATCAGCAAGATGTCAGGAACCAGGATGCAGTTCAGAAGGATGACCATATACCACGACGGTGTAGATGTCCGAGTAAAGAAACTGCAGGGTCATGAATGGCGACATAACCTAAAGGTGTTTGACAGAAGGAATAAGTACAAAATATTGATTATTCAATTTTAGTCGTAGTTAGATTGGTATGGGAACTATGTAAATATTTTTCTTGTTTCTTTAATGTAGTGTTTGGTTTTTATTCGTGTACCGACATTCGGATGTAATGTTGAGAGTGGCTACTTTTTTATTTTGTTTGTATTCTTGTAACGTAAGTTGTAATTACACAATGCGTGTACATGTTGGGTAGATTATTAGCTTGGGATTAACCTAACCCCTAAGGGAAGATGCTGAAGAAAAAGAAGTGGGTTTCGGACTGGAGAAATAGGACGAGAGTCCAACAGAAGTTATAATTTTAACTTTAAGTATACTCAAAGGCAGCTGCCACTGCAAATCCGCTTTCCGATACCTAAAGTGGGTAGGGACCTGGGCGAAGCTAACAGGAAACGCAGCTGGAACTTGGGCTATTCGCAAGAAAGTTGCTATAGCGTATTCCCTCTCAAGCATAAAGATACCTACTATGGGGAAGGGTGGTGGTCTGGCAAGACAAAGAGTAACAGATTTATTGTGTATCTGTTCAAAGGAGTTTGTTTCTAAACGAGAATATTAGAAGAATGCAACTAATTTGAATCAGCCGTGATATTTTAGTTCTTGAAATTGTAGAATTTCTAAAGAGCGACCGAATGCATCCAAGAAGGATAGGGATAAAGCAATTATACCCTTGGGAATAATTTTGGTAAGAATACCAATAGTTGCATTTAGAAATGACTAAGCTTTTACCCAGCAAGACGCCGACTAAAAGTTTAGACAATGAGAAACACTTAAATGTTGAAAAAACAACCATAAGTGGTAGAGAGAATCTCCACAAGCAGGAAGCTAGCGTAGCGAGCTATGCTTGCCATACTGGCCAGTTAGAATTAGCTATCAAAGCTAAGAGAGACTTTAATAAGTTAATAACTAAGAGTTCTTGCTCATCTGCAACAAGTAGTGAAAACCTTATCAATGGATTTATTTTTATTAAAGAGGGCATAAACCTAGGAAGAGTCAGGGAAAACAGGATCTTGCCTAACCGTTATTTTAGAGAAATGATAAAGCAAAGAAAGAAATCTTGATTTATTTAACAATGTAAAAAGAAGTAGTTTATGTAACAAATATATAATTTTGATTTTGTGAACAATTGGGGTCGCAGACCTCCGAAAACATCTAAAGCTTGCGCCAGGCAATTGACAATTCTTTTGGTTTTAAACCTTTTATATGCTTTAAAATCTTCGTAAGATTTTGAAATGTTGTTAAGATTAACAAATGGGAAATTTAAAGATAATTGACGTAATTAAGGTTAAACAATAAATCAAGTACAAGATGTGTACTTTAAGAATTTCTAGATAGGTATCTTAGAAATATGAACAAATAACAACTTCGAAAGTAACAACAAAAAACAGGAAGAAATGAAATAGAAGTTTCTATAACTTCTTGTATTAATACAGAGCTACATTTGGCGATTATACAAATAGGGCAGGTCACTTATTGTGAAACCTGAAGAGAAAAATTGAAAGGAAGTTTCTAGAACTCCTATGTGGGTAGGGATCACGAGAAAAATAGGGCAAATTTCCCTTTCGTGAAACCTAGAGATAACTCACTTTTGAGTAAAAAGAATTGGATTCCCTCATCAGAAGGGAGAAACAATATAATTTAAGGCGTGTACTAGACACGAAGTTTTACAGACATTCGTTATACGTAGAGCAAGTAAGGGAGGGCACTTATTGAGAGTGACACCTCATTGAAGAAAGACCTAAAGTAACAATTTTATTATTCTAGTTTGTTAGTAAAGGGTTTGGGAAAGATCAAATGGGATTGTGGAAGAGTGTTCATGGCCGTATTTATTGTACTCGGACGAGCGCGACGCGGATGAAAAGTTGAACAGGCACTGTTTTCACTATAGTCTGTTGATATAGTTGAAAAGTTCACTGTAGTAGCACAAAAAGTTGATGGCAAAGAAAGTTATTGCAATCGTGGAAAATAACTAGTTACACTAGATTTGCGAGAGTCTATTGCTTGAAAAACTTGTAGGTTATAGTTGAATGCACCAGAAAAATCCCAACGGAGGAAGACAAATTAGATATTGATTAGCAGTTAATAAGGAAGATTCCTTAGTTTGAAAAAGTATTCCCATATGTGAGTGGAAAGTACTAGAAGGTTTAACTCGTAGATAAATTGTTCGGCATGGAAAATTCCAGAACAATCATGACTGAAGAATAGGGCAAAAGTTAGTCCAGCGGTGGAACGAGCTAAGTATTTTATAGACAGTGGGTAATTTGAAGGTGTCCCACGTTGTGAGAAAATCTCTCATTTAATAAGCATAAGAAATGCTGCTTCATGTTAAGATTGGCTTAGATAGACAAAAGCCCAACATAGAAAATCCCGCGAAGGATGATTATTGCCCACATAAGAAATCTCACACTGCCTATAAAATGGTCATTAAAAAGCATGTAGCTATTTAAAATCAATTA
Organism: Meconema thalassinum; assembly: GCA_946902985.2. Classification (NCBI taxonomy): domain Eukaryota; kingdom Metazoa; phylum Arthropoda; class Insecta; order Orthoptera; family Tettigoniidae; genus Meconema; species Meconema thalassinum. The sequence continues at coordinate 585,646,617 of OX336389.2, read as the reverse complement.
AAATAAGTTGAAGAACGTTGAAGTAGTACTTAGCTCATTTCTGATAAACGGCGAATCCTTAGGTGACCGTTAGTCAGGAATTCACAACATGGCGAATATTTGAAAGTTTGTCTCTCGAGGTGAGGAGACGAGCTTTAGTAAAGCTCCGACTGACTAGTTTGACTTCAGACGCACAAGTGAGACCAGCTCAACGGAGCGCGAAGAGACCAGGGAAGGGAAAAAGGTGGGGGGTAGGAGACAAAAGGAATACATATAAGAATAGCCAACATAACAGAAAAAAAATTCTTGATGAAATGGTCTTCAAAGAGTTGATAGCAGGCGTCACTAGCGCAGCTTGGTGGGTGAAAAAGTAGACGAAGTTCTCTTGATCACGGAGATGATAGCTGGCGATAGCGACGAGATCTGGTGGCTAGATTGGTAAGGAAGTCCTCTTGTGCAGGGAAAATCGAGGAACTTCAGAGATTCGCTGCTAGATGACGCTAGGTGGGTCACGGAAGATATATATCTAGAACAGACTTACAGGTAGTGTAAGAAACGTATACCAACAAAGAGAAATCAGGAGATCACTGTTAGTGTTTGCGAAAAAAGTAAGGGATGAACTAAAGCAAAGAGAAGCAAAAGCTTACTCTGTCTTACCGTGTATTCCAAAGAATACACCAGGCTGGGAGGGACAAACACCAACAGAGAACACAGACATGAAATTAAAAGCTTAAAGGTAAAGGAGCAATTAAAGAAAGTGGTCTTATAATATGCCCATTAGTGGTCAAGATCTTTGCTACCCTAACTCTCCCATTACAGGATAACACTCGGTCACTCTACCAGAGATCCAGACCAAGGGAGGAGAAACATCCCTAACCAGAACCAAGTCCCCCACCTTAATGTCGGGATTGGAAAGAAACCACTTCTGTCTCCGTTGCAAGGAACTTAAGTATTCCAAATTCCACCTCTTCCAGAAAGAATTACGGAGGGCTTCAAGTTAACGCCAAACAATAGGTAAATTAGAATCCCTGTAAGAGTTGGGAAGGGGAGGAGGGGCAGAAAGAGAAGTGCCTATAAGGAAGTGACCAGGTGTGAGTGGAAGCAGGTCATCAGGGTCATTGGAAAGCGGAGTTACAGGGCGAGAATTAACAACACCTTCAATCAGAACAGAGAATGAATTAAATTCTTCATAAGTCAGAATGCGATTACCTAAAACCTTTCTTAAGTGACGTTTAGTGAGCTTTACGCAGGATTCCCACCTACCACCGTGATGAGGAGCGTAGGGAGGTATAAAACGCCATTTGAAACTCTTTGCGTAGGAAAAATTAGAAATCTGTTCCAAGGCAGGAGAAGATGTGAGAGCTTTCTTCCACAAGGAAGCTGCGCCTTGAAAAGTGGAAGCGTTATCAGAGAACATCTCCGAAGGAACACCACGCCTAGCAGCGAAGCGAGAGACAGCTGATAAAAAGTAAGAAGTAGAGGCATTCGTTGCTAGTTCCAAATGGATCGCGCCAGTAACCATGCAAACAAAGAGAGAAACATAGAGCTTAACAAACAATTTGCGTTTAGCTTCAGGGGAATTACGTTGATATTGGAACGGACCCATATAGTCCACACCAGTTAGAGCAAATGGACGTATAGGAGAAGAGCGAAAGGAGGGCAGATCGCTCATTAATTGAGTATTGACTTTAGGTTTAGCTTTGAAGCAAGGAAAGCATTTGTGAATTACAGAGGAAACTTCATGAATTTCATTTATAATCCAGTACTTTTCCCTCAAGAGGCAAAGCAGTGTGCGTGTACCAACATGCAGATTACGATAATGAAAGTCACGTATGATTAAAGAAGTTACGTGAGGTTTAGAAGGCAAAATAACAGGATGCTTTTTGTCCTCAGAAAGCAAAGATTGCGAGAGCCTACCACCTACCCGGAGTAACCTATTGTCATCAAGGAACGGGGCTAAGGCACGAAGACGACTGGATTTGGGAAGATCCTTTTTAGAAGAAAGTAAAGAGAATTCAGAAGAAAAGGCTTCTTGCTGTGTTAGTTGCAAGACAGACAGACACAAGGTGTGGTTTGGGGAGAAGAGGTTGGTCAACCACAAGATATTTCCATCTGAGAAGATAGGCAACAATTCGAATTAATTTGAGAACGGAAGAATAGCGGGACAACAAGGGATGAGAAACATTGGAAACAAGACACGAAGCAGTAGATTTAGATACTTTAGCGTCAGGCAAGTTGGAGTTTGTAGCTGGAGGTTTAGAAGGCCAAAAAGAAGAGTCTTCGATTAACCACGAGGGCCCATGCCAGTACAACTGAGAAGCTGCCAATTGAGAGGGTAAACATCCACGAGAAATGATGTTGGCGGGGTTGTCAGCGCTGGGCACATGTCTCCATTGTCATCCCGAAAAAAGAGTTTGAATTTCGAAAACCCTGTTTGCAACAAAAGTTTGCCAATGAACGGAGTTTTTGGCGATCCAAGAAAGGGTAACCATGGAATCGCTCCAGAGATAGATTTGCGAAAATATGACTTTAAGGACTCCCGTAATTTCTTAACAAGTTCTGCGGCCATGAGTGCAGCACACAATTCAAGCCTAGGCAAAGTGATAGTTTTAAGAGGAGCCACCTTCGATTTGGCACAAACAAGGTTGAAAACTGAAGATCCATTTAATGAACCGCGATAAACCAAATATGCACAGCAACCCTAAGCTTTTTCGGAACTGTCCGCAAACACATGAAGGAAAAAAGATGCATTAGGATGAGCGTTAATTTAATTCCTGGGAATTTCAATAAGGGAAAGATCAAGCAAATTGCTGCGAAAAGAAAGCCTTCTGTTAAGAAAAGAAAGGGGAACAGTGTCGTCACATTCACATTTGAGCGACCATAGCTCTTGCATGAAAAGTTTGGCTATAACAATAACTGGGGCAAGGAATTGAAGCGGATCAAAAATGTTTGCAAATTCAGAGATAATTTGTCTTTTTGTGTTAGGGAGCTCTTCTGCAAGCGAAACTTTATAAATGAGAGTGTCAATGTTAGGGCACCAATGAACTCCACGAGTTTTTATGGATTCGGAATTTCCACAAATTTCGACAGAAGAGGGGTCTACATCTTCAATAGGAAACTGGGCGAGAAACTCATGGGAGTTGGAATTCCACTTATGAAGTGGGAATCCTCCATTCTTTTACAATGCTTGAAGTTCTAGTGACACGAAAGAAGCTTCCTCCAGAGTGGGGAAGGACTGCAAGTAATCGTCAACATAGAATGATGTAGTTAGTGCTTCGGAAGCTTTAGAATCAAATAAATGACCATCTTGAGAGGCTAACAAATGTAGGGATCGGATAGCAAAGAAAGCGGAAGGTTTTAAACCATAAGTAACCATCTTTAAGCGAAATACCTTAAAGGGCTTGCTGATTTCGTCGCGCCACAAGATTCTTTGGAGATCTCGTTGTTCAGGCTGAATTAAAACCTGACGGTACATCTGTTTTATATCCGCTATAACAGCTATGGGAAATAATCGAAAGTTTAAGAGTATAGCCGATAAATATGACTGAATAGCAGGACCAGAGTAAAGAGTATCGTTAAGACTGTTGCCATTAACGTCAGGTGATGAACCATTTAAAACGACTCGGATTTTATCCTTTACAAGAGGGTTTTCCCACACGGGATGATGATTTAAGAAAACCGTTTCAATTGGGGGGTGCAATTCGTCATCAGATTTGCTAACAACTTCCATATGATCTAAGCTTTCATACTCATCCATGAAATCAGTATACTGCTGTTTAACGAGAGGTTCTATCTTGAATTTGCTCTCGATAGCAAAGAGAGCTTTTCGAGCTTTGGGTTGAGAATTAATAAGTTTAGGGGCATTGTATAGTCTTGGCATCTGAACGATGAACCGGCCATCAGGAGAACGAGTGGTGGTGTTCAGAAAAAGTTGCTCACAGAATTCGTTTTCTGAAGAGGTCAAGTTAGGAGAATCAACGCTTTCAAGCCTCCAGAACTGTTCCAAGTCAGTATTAGCGAAATAACATTGCGGTGCGGGTTGGGGAGAATAATGGGGAAGTTGACCGGTGACTATCCATCCAAAATTAGTGTCTCTGGCAACCACGTTTGAGGATAACTTGCGAACCTGTTTACGAAGACAATTCCAGAAAACATTGGCACTAAAGAGTATGTCAATGGGGTTTTGTAAATTGAACAGAGGATCGGCTAGCCTTAAATGCGAGGGAATGCTTAAACCTGAAATATCAACAGAGTGACTTGGAGTATCTTCTCCTATGCTATTGAGAATGAGACAATTCAGTTTGAGAAAGTTATTTCTGTGACAAATGTCTCTTATGGTTAGCTTTGAAAACTGTAAAGCTTGCGATTTTGAGCTGTTAATGCCCGATACGTTAATAGAAGTGGGGTTTACAGGTAGGCCTAGTTTTTTGATTAATGAATTAGAAACGAAATCGTGGGTTGCCGCCGAATCAAGAAGACCGCGTGCACGGAACCAGTTGCCAAAGTTATCCTGAACTTCGATTTGGACAGTGGACAATAGTACTTGGGCACTACGTATGGACTTGGCACTTTGAATGTAAGATTAAGCATTGGAACTGTTAGCATTGCCACTTTTCTGAGAAGTAGATGCGGTCGATGACCTTGCTTGATCATGACGATGTAGTAAAGTCATGGCGACCGAGATGCATCGTGCGTAAAAGTGCTCCGTAGAATACCTGCCGAAACCGCAACATAACTCACAAATAGAGTCTGCTAGGGTGTGTATTATTAACTATATACAACTTAGTGAATATTTAGTCAACAGTCATGACCCTAAAAGCCGTCAATCAAAGAATTTCAGCGTTTGAAGAAAAGCTCAAAGTATTTCAAACTCGCCTAGAGGGAGCCACCACAGCTGGAACGAGCACTTCTACCAACCTCAACTCCGTGAAAGTGGAAACCCTTGCTTCGGAGTTCGAGACTTTTCGCCTTGAAGTCATAACGGAGCTAAGTGACTTAAAAAAGGATTTGAATGACCAGATTGTGAAGCAAGAACTTCGAATTGATGAGGCAGAACAGTACAGCCGCCGGAACTGCCTACTGCAACATGGGGTAAGTGAAACTCCAAACGAAGACGTGTACGCTAGAGTAACGGAGGTACTTAAGGACAAGCTTAATATAGAACTGACTATGATGAGCATCGATCGGTGTCATCGATTGGGGAAACCAAAGAGATCGTCTGCGGATGTGGTGGTTACCGGTAGAAGACCAATTATTGTCAAGTTCACCCGCTACCACGAGAGGGAACGTGTCTGGCGCGCCAAGAGACTTCTAAAAGGAACTCCTATCCTCATAACTGAGTCCCTCACAGCATCGCGCAAGGACATGCTCAACAAGGCCAGGGATCACTTTGGAGCAAGGAACACCTTCACTCTGGATGGGCGAATAGTGATAGTGGATTCTGACGGTAAAAAACATTACGTTAACACTCCAGCAGAACTTGCCTGCTTAATGAAAGGGCAGGTATCGGAAGTTAAGTGAACAGCTTAATGTGTGTAATTGTGAGTGTGTGTTTAATATGTTATTTTAATTTTAGTGTGAGTGATTGCATAAGTGATAGGTGGTTTAATTTTAAATTCAGTGAGAGTGGTTGTTTAACTGCTTCTAGTGGCTTGTGCATACATGAGGAAACAATGGTAAGTTGCATGCTCCCTTCTGTTTTATGGCCAGTGTAGTTGGTACCGTTACATTCAGTCCCGACAGAGATAATGACCTTCACCTTGACAATGAGCCTCCCAGCCCTCCCCAACCCCTGTCTTCGTCTCCCCCCACCCGCAATCATCTGGAAAGGGAATTTTCCGCATTCCCCCGTTCACTGCTGTGTGCACATGTTAATGCCCAGTCCATAATAGCACATCACGCTGAGCTCCAAGCTATTTTTGAAGGAAGCGTGGTAAACGTTGTAGCAATTAGTGAAAGCTGGATGAGAGACTCTGTCCCTTTAAACATGATAAGTCTAGTAGGGTACAATTCGCTCTTTCACAACCGACTGAAGCGTCGAGGAGGAGGAGTAGCTTTATTCTATAAAAACAATTTGGCGGCAAAGATTATAAAAACATCGAACCTATCTACTGACCCCTTGACCGAATATATGTTTGTTGAGCTCACTGTTGACGTGACTAAAGTGCTTATTGGTGTAGTATATAAACCACCTAAAGAAGGGAACTTCATGGATTTAAAGAAACTCTACTAAGACTGTTACCTACCTACGAACACGTACTTATATTTGGTGACTTTAACACAAACATATTAATAGACTCCAATGACGCGAATCGTTTACGGAATATGTTTACCTCTTGTAACATGACAATATTACCACTCGGTCCTACTCACCACGTACACACCCCCCAAGGATCTTCACGCACTCTAATTGATTTAATTATCACAAATAACCCACAGAAAATACTAAAACACGGACAGATTTCAGTACCTGGCATATCTTTACACGACCTGATTTATTTAGCTTATTCTCTAAAAACTCCAAAATTTGCACCTAAATACATAACATATAGAGACATGAAAAGATTGAACCTTCAAGAACTAACACAAGACGCAATTCTCTGTCCATGGAACGATATACTACACTTGACTGACGTTGATGAAAAGGTGAGCAGATTTAACAAAATACTGCTGGAACTATATGACAAACATGCACCTAAACGAACAGCAAAAGTCACTCGTAAAGCTGCCCCCTGGCTATCAAGTGACATTAAATCCGCAATGGCCGAACGGGACGCATTTCACAGACGTTATAAGCAGACCTTATCAAGTGACGATTTTGAAAAATATCGTGTGCTTAGAAATCGAGTTAAACAAATGATTCGAAATAAAAAAGTATGCCTACTTCCAACAGCTAGCCGGCAACTTGAATGCTAGGAGCACCTGGCAGCAACTCAGGTCGGTAGGTATTGGGAGGCGCACTAAAAACACCAATGAGCAGGATATTAATCCTAATGAATTAAATGCTCACTTTGCTCGAGAAATAATTAGTACTGATCCCCAAATAATACAAACAACAATAAATACACTGCAATGTGTCCCACTACCTCACCGACCGTTATTCAAGTTTCGTAAAATAGATGATACTGTAGTAAGAAAAAAAATAATATCTATCAAATCACAAGCAGTCGGAATAGATGACATCCCAATTTCCTTTATCGTTAACCTGATAGAAGTATTACTACCAATTATTACGCACATTTGTAACACATGTCTTTTAGAAGGTTTCTTCCCAACAATATGGAAAGATGCTTTAGTTATTCCAGTTCCGAAAAATTCTCTTGCAAATTCTCCATCCGACTATCGACCTGTAAGCATACTTTCCTCAATTTCCAAAATACTAGAAAAACTTATGCATGAACAACTTCTTCAGTACTTGACGCAATACTCACTACTTGATCCGTTACAATCTGGATTTAAGAAAGGACACAGCACATCTACTGCACTCATTAAGATCACTGATGACGTAAGACGAGCAATGGATGAGCGTAATGTGACAATACTCATTCTCCTAGACTTCAGCAGTGCATTCGACACCATTAACACGGACATACTTATGGCTAAATTGCAATCCTTCCATCTTAGCCCCGTTGCTCTCAAATTATTCGCCTCCTATCTTCATAACCGAAGACAACGTGTACTCCTTAATGAAAACATAACTGATTGGAAGTTCAAAATAAATGGAGTACCTCAGGGTTCAATTCTCGGCCCCCTTATATTCATTTTATATCTGAACGACATCTCTTCGAAACTGGAAAACTGCAATTACCATCTATATGCTGATGACCTTCAGATATATTGCCACACAAAAGTAAATGACATAGATGCGGCAATTGAAAATATGAATCTAAATCTAAAGAGGATCAGCCGCTATGCAACTGAAAATTCTCTTGCCATCAACCCAATTAAAACACAAGCTATCGTAATAGGGCAGACTAAATTGCTTTTACATTTACACAGTAGACCGCTTTCTTTAATTCAACTAAATGGTGTTGCTATCCCGTTCTCTAAATCGGTAAAAAGTCTTGGAGTCACACTAAATGAAACTTTGAATTGGGATGGGCACGTTACTAATACATGCAGGAAAGTTTACTCGTCACTTCATCCACTTAAGATTCACCAGTCCGTTCTACCCCGTAACTTGAAAATAAAACTCGTCCAAACCTTGATACTCCCTATATTTAACTACTGTGATGTTGTATTAGTAGATGCTACCGGTGAACAAAACAAGAAACTTCAGAGAGCTTTAAATTCCTGCATTAGGTTTATTTTCTCCTTGAAATTTTCCTCACATGTGTCTCCTTTTTATGATCTACTTTCCTGGCTAAAAGTAGAACAACAAAGGAACCTGCACATATGTACCCTCATCTATCGACTTCTCAATGAAAGTACTCCTCACTATCTCTCTTGTAATTTTCGTTTTCTTTCTTCCTTTCATGATCGTCACACGCGATCTGGATCTATAATTGCAATTCCTCTACATCATTCTTCTGCCTTCAGCAACTCTTTCCTCGTGTCGGGAACTAGAATTTGGAATAATTGTCCTCGTGACGTCAGAAATTGTACATCCCTTACAACTTTCAAACGTGCATGTAAAGATTTCCTCTTGAATTCGTAGGCCAACTGGAACAATTTGTGTATGAATGTGTGAGTGAATGACCATAGTATAATTTTGTTAAAAATGTATGTCATGTAAATTGTATAGCTTAGCTAATATCACGCAGTCGCCAATTTAATTTAATTTTATTTAATTTTATTTTAATTTTATTTTATTTTATTTTATTCTAGTATTTAAGGTTTTCCTAGTATTTAAGTTTGGTAGGTTAAGAATAACATATGTGAGTATTCATGTAAGTTGCACTGTGTGTGGTTAAGTGTAAGAGAGGGCCTAGAGCCCTAACTTCGCCACAATAAAGGCACCAATAAATAAAATAAATAAATAAATAAAGTGTGATGAGCTTTTTCACAATGGAAGCAAAGTCTCGTGGACTTGCAATTTGAAGCAGAATGCGTGGGTGCTAGGCAGTTGAAGCAATGTTTATTCTGGGAAACAAATTTTCTTCTGTCGTAGACTGACAGTTCTTTGAAAGATTTACATAGATATAAGGCGTGGGAATCTTTACAAAGTATGCACTTTAATGGTTCATTTAAACTCTTACGGGGTTCGCTTTGAGTGTTGAAAACGAGAGAACTAGCAATACGGCGTTAACTAGACCTAGTTGGGTAACCAGTGGCGTTTGACTTGAGTTTAGATGAGCTGGACCCAGGTTTTTGGGTACTAGACGCTATGTGTTCGCTTTTATGTTTAAGAGACATTGATTCAAATTTAGAACTAGGGGGTGAGGGTTCAGTTTGATTAGCTAAAGCAGTTAAGAGTTGGCATCTAGCATTTATGAAAGTGACTAAATGCTCGTAAGAGTAATCGTCTTCTCTGGAAAGTTCAATCTCCCAAGCTTTGAGGGTAGCAACATCGACTTTAGAAACCACTAAGTGTATTAGGAAAGTGTCCCAGTGTTCAGTGGGTTGATCTAATTGGGATAGAGCTTTAACGTGAATTTGTGTTGTATCAATGAGAGTACGCAAACTAGTGACGTCATTGTGCTGTGACGCAGGTAAGTTAAATAGAGCCTTCATATGGCGTTGAATACGTAACCGTGAATTACCGTATCTTTCTTTCAACAAGTTAAAGGCAATGGGGTAGTATTCGGCACTTAATGGGAGTGCTTCAACTAACTGCAGAGCTTGACCTTGTACAATAGATCTCAAATAATGAAACTTGTAGATGACTTGAATGTCTTCATTGTCATGAACAAGAGAACAAAATAATTCATAGAAAGAATCCCAAGTAGATTCGTCTCCAGAGATGTGGGGTGAATCAATCTTAGGTAGGATTGGTTTTGGCTTGTGAGTGCCCTCACGAAAAGAGGTTTGTTGTTCGTGAAGGGAACCAAGAACAGAACGGTCTTTTTTTCTGTTCTTCTTCGAGTTGGCGTATTATTTTAAAAGCAGAACCTGTACCTTCATAATATTGATTTTCTACTTCGACTAGATCATCAGTTTGATTGAGCATACAAGTTTCGATTTCAGTTTGGATGTTACAATAATTTTCATATGAACGTCCAAAATCCTTTACGCGATGTTTTAACAAATCTAATTGAGCTTCTGAGGGATCTAGCTCTTTGATGTATTTTCTAAATCGGGTAATTTACCCTTTAAAGGATGCTCGTTTAGAAGTGAGTTTTTCATCCTTAACCTTTTCTGTAGGAGCCATGACAAAATAGGTAAATTAAAGTATAACTTACGAAACTGTGGAACCTTGGAAATGCTGTCAGACTGGCAGCAGCAAATAAGCTGAAAGAAAGGGACACACCAAAGGAGACAGGAGCGGCCTCTTTCTCCTTCAAAGGCTTTGCACGGTGAAGCTATGGCTGAAAAATTCAAAGAAGATATTAATTATTTGCAAAATATTGGCAAATAACCCTTGACAAATAAAGTCTGATAAGTAAAGTGTCATAAATGGACCCTCCCGGGTTTCTGGGACCAAATTTTGGGTAGATTATTAGCTTGGGAATAACCTAACCCCCAAGGGAAGATGATGAAGAAAAAGAAGTGGGTTTCGGACTAGAGAAAAAGGATGGAGAAATAGGACGAGTGTCCAACAGAAGTTATAATTTTAACTTTAAGTATACTCAAAGGCAGCTGCCACTGCAAATCCGCTTTCCGATACCTAAAGTGGGTAGGGACCTGGGCGAAGCTAACAGGAAACGCAGCTGGAACTTGGGCTATTCGCAAGAAAGTTGCTATAGCATATTCCCTCTCAAGCATAAAGATACCTACTATGGGGAAGGGTGGTGGTCTGGCAAGACAAAAAGTAACAGATTTATTGTGTATCTGTTCAAAGGAGTTTGTTTCTAAACGAGAATATTAGAAGAATACAACTAATTTAATCAGCCGTGATATTTTAGTTCTTGAAATTGTAGAATTTCTAAAGAGCGACCGAATGCTTCCAAGAAGGATAGGGATAAAGCAATTATACCATTGGGAATAATTTTGGTAAGAATACCAATAGTTGCATTTAGAAATGACTAAGCTTTTACCCAGCAAGACGCCGACTAAAAGTTTAGACAATGAGAAACACTTTAATGTTGAAAAACCAACCATAAGTGGTAGAGAGAATCTCCACAAGCAGGAAGCTGGCGTAGCGAGCTATGCTTGCCTTACTGGCCAGTTAGAATTAGCTATCAAAGCTAAGAGAGACTTTAATAACTTATCAATGGATTTATTTTTATTAAAGAGGGCATAAACCTAGGAAGAATCAGGGAAAACAGGATCTTGCCTAACCGTTATTTTAGAGAAATGATAAAGCAAAGAAATAAATCTTGATTTATTTAACAATGTAAAAAGACGTAGTTTATGTAACAAATATATAATTTTGATTTTGTAAACAATTGGGGTAGCAGACCTCCGAAAACATCTAAAGCTTGCGCCAGGCAATTGACAATTCTTTTGGTTTTAAACCTTTTATATGCTTTAAAATCTTCGTAAGATTTTGAAATGTTGTTAAGATTAACAAATGGGAAATTTAAAGATAATTGACGTAATTAAGGTTAAACAATAAATCAAGTACAAGATGTGTACTTTTAAGGATTTCTAGATAGGTATCTTAGAAATATGAACAAATAACAACTTCGAAAGTAACAACAAAAACAGGAAGAAATGAAATAGAAGTTTCTATAACTTCTTGTATTAATACAGAGCTACATTTGGCGATTATACAAATAGGGCAGGTCACTTATTGTGAAACCTGAAGAGAAAAATTGAAAGGAAGTTTCTAGAACTCCTATGTGGGTAGGGATCACGAGAAAAATAGGGCAAATTTCCCTTTCGTGAAACCTAGAGATAACTCACTTTTGAGTAAAAAGAATTGGATTCCCTCATTAGAAGGGAGAAACAATATAATTTAAGGCGTGTACTAGACACGAAGTTTTACAGACATTAATTCGTTATACGTAGAGCAAGTTAGGGAGGGCACTTATTGAGAGTGACACCTCATTGAAAAAAGACCTAAAGTAACAATTTTATTATTCTAGTTTGTTAGTAAAGGGTTTGGGAAAGATCAAATGGGATTGTGGATGAGTGTTCATGGCCGTATTTATTGTACTCGGACGAGCGCGGCGCGGATTAAAGTTGAACAGGCACTGTTTTCACTATAGTCTGTTGATATAGTTGAAAAGTTCACTGTAGTAGCACAAAAAGTTGATGGCAAAGAAATTTATTGCAATGGTGGAAAATAACTAGTTACACTAGATTTGCGAGAGTCTATTGCTTGAAAAACTTGTAGGTTATAGTTGAATGCACCAGAAAAATCCCAACGGAGGAAGACAAATTAGATATTGATTAGCAGTTAATAAGGAAGATTCCTTAGTTTGAAAAAGTATTCCCATATGTGAGTGGAAAGTACTAGAAGGTTTAACTCGTAGATAAATTGTTCGGCATGGAAAATTCCAGAACAATCATGACTGAAGAATAGGGCAAAAGTTAGTCCAGCGGTGGAACGAGCTAAGTATTTTATAGACAGTGGGTAATTTACAGGTGTCCCACGTTGTGAGAAAATCTCTCATTTAATAAGCATAAGAAATGCTGCTTCATGTTAAGATTGGCTTTAGATAGACAAAAGCCCAACATAGAAAATCCCGCGAAGGATGAGTATTGCCCACATAAGAAATCTCACACTGCCTATAAAATGGTCATTAAAAAGCATGTAGCTATTTAAAATCAATTAAAATAAGTTGAAGAACGTTGAAGTAGTACTTAGCTCATTTCTGATGAACGGCGAATCCTTAGGTGACCGTTAGTCAGGAATTCACAACATGGCGAAGATTTGAAAGTTTGTCTCTCGAGGTGAGGAGACGAGCTTTAGTAAAGCTCCGACTGACTAGTTTGACTTCAGACGCACAAGTGAGACCAGCTCAACGGAGCGCGAAGAGACCAGGGAAGGGAAAAAGGTGGGGGTAGGAGACAAAAGGAATACATATAAGAATAGCCAACATAACAGAAAAAAAATTCTTGATGAAATGGTCTTCAAAGAGTTGATAGCAGGCGCCACTAGAGCAGCTTGGTGGGTGAAAAAGTAGACGAAGTTCTCTTGATCCCGGAGATGATAGCTGGCGATAGCGACTAGATCTGGTGGCTAGATTGGTAAGGAAGTCCTCTTGTGCAGGGAAAATTGAGGAACTTCAGAGATTCGCTGCTAGATGACGCTAGGTGGGCCATGGAAAATATATATCTAGAACAGACTTACAGGTAGTGTAAGAAACGTATACCAACAAAGAGAAATCAGGAGATCACTGTTGGTGTTTGCGAAAAAAGGAAGGGATGAACTAGAGCAAAGAGAAGCAAAAGCTTACTTTGTCTTACCGTGTATTCCAAAGAATACACCACATGTATGATATGTTTCAAATCGCTTGAGGAGGATTTATGGTTTGAGCGATAAATGGTGCTGTAGTAAAAGTAACGATAAAACTAGAAGTTGGGGGTAACGATTACCTTTTGTGCTTTGAGTTAAACGGGCTTTATTTTGTGATTTGCCTAGTGCAATTTTATTTGCGGGGAACCATATTTCTCTGAGTAAGCTGTACAAAATTAATGAAGTTAATGATTTTAATGATCTTTGGGAAAGTATTTGAAGTCTTTCCGTGTCGTCTTAGATCTGTATCGTATTTTAGGTGGAGAGATGGGGAGATGAAGTCATTACCCAGCAGTGTGTTATGTGTGTTTATGTGTGTTTACTTGCGCGGGGAACATCGTGGTGATCTGACCATGGTTCTGGACTGCAGCAGTATATTATGACGGCAGTACGTACTCCGAGGAGGCAACTGGCCAGAGCGACGTGTCTTGTAATTCTAGAGATAATTATCGGGACAAAATTGTATTTTACACACATGTTTTTCAGGATTACAAAGGTATTTCAGTGATCGCGAGCCGCTGTGAGCGAGCTCTCGATGTTGTTGAACACACTGGGTTTTAAATGACATGTGGCTACGACGAGACGAACAGATTTAAGATAACACACTAATTACGTATGAGGTGGGCGAGTCCGTGACCTCGATTCTTAATGTGAGATAGGCCTGTATGATATAACTTGTGCTGATTTAAAGGGGAGTTCACCATACTCAAACTATAACTTCCTGCGTTAAGTTGAAAATAATAATTTGTGTTGTTGTTAATTATGTGCCACTGGGCGCAGTGCTGATTATGTTGTATTATAATTTTCATTTTGATGGTTTTTGTTGTTGTATAGTTAGTAAATGACGGACGGTTATTTCCATGTTAATTTTTAAGTAGTCACGTACTCTTGTTTTGATTTGTGAAGACCTACTTGGGGCACTTGTCGTGCCCTGGGCACGTTGTCAAGATCTCGTCCGGAGATCTATTTTTGTAATTTAAAGAGTAGTGAGTGTCGGGAAATTCTTAATGATGTTTATTTTTAGTGTGTTCCCTGAGCCAATCAAATTCACGCAGAATTACGGATTCGTTGCCTGACGAGTAAAACCATATGGTCACGAATCACGTAATCAGTACTTATTTCCTTCAACCCAGTCAAACATCGTCACGCGTTCACAAGTGTATAGTTTTGAGAAGAGACGTATTGCTGTAAAACGTCCTTTATTTGACAATCTCTCCCGAGATGATTATTTGTTTATAAATTAAATGGTAAATTGTGGATGTATTGCACACCACTTGATGTGCATAGAAGTAGACACAACATAGGGTTTGCAACTGTGATCTGAGTAGAGTTGTGAGAGTAAATTCGAGGAGTTGTTGTTTTTATTAATTTTATTGATTTTGGTTATTAAACTTGCTTTATTTAGTATACTGGTTCACCTCCTTTCTTTAGTATATGATCTGCCCTATGTTACCTTGTAAATTGTGAGAAGCAAATTTAACTGCACGCCTAACATGAACCGAAACACTTCCCCGAAACTGAGTCTTGTTACGCATGGTGGCTCAGCGGTCTAGCTGTATGCCTCTCACCAAGGCGGTCCGGGTTCGATTCCCGGTCAATGCATGTGAGATTTTCGAAGTGAAATGCCATGTCCTGTGGTTCGGATTCCACGTAAAAAGGAGGTCCCGTGGCTTATAATCACAAGATTCACGGTCACGTAAAACTACAATCTTCCTTTTTTGCTTCTGTACAAGGGTTCAATATGTGTATTATATTACAGCATTTAACAACCTTGATAAAGAAAAACAATGTTTTGGGACGTGATTCCATTTTTGAAATATGGCAACCCTAACAAATTTAAAGCAGTATGAAGGGATCCTCTTACGTGGAAGACCCTATTGTATTGAGTTCGTTATATTCTTACCATGACTTCTCTCACTAAAGATATGGTAGGAGAGAAATTAGCAGATGGAAGTACGAAGTTATTAGAAATATCAGTTACTGATCGAATAAGCGCCTGCTGGACGAAATTTCACGTAGGGTTACTATTATACAGTAAAAAAATAAAGTGCAATTAATTTTCAAATCGTAATCATCTACTCCAGGCCAATATAAACAGATTAAGTTCTTGGTCATATTCACACGGTGAAGTAGGATGGACGATTACACGAGGGAAGAGTTTTCACAAATTAACGGTGTATTATTATTATTTATTTCCTGACGTGTGCACCATCAGTTAAATGCTTTGTTTATAACATATAAATACCGGTAACTTGTGTTGTCCTGTGGCTGTTGTACCCAACCCCTTCAATTATAAATAGGCCAAACTATGAAATGAAAATGAAAATTAATTTAGGAATTCAGAAACTTTAGGCAAAATACTCTCATTTTTCATCACATCGTTTACAACCAATTTCACCCTTCAAATCGTTTTCCTTCACCCCTATTATTATTATTATCATTCTTATCGTTCTTCTTAGTATTATTATTCAACTAAGGAGCGTGATTAAACCTATTTCACAGATGAATTCCAATTACGGTAGCTTTCTTCTCTTCCCATAATCTCTTCATTATCTCACTATGATTTTTCTTCCTTTCTGCTGTCCATGCAGTGGTGGCTCTCATTCGGTGGTTTGCAGCAAAATGGTGTTTGTTATTATTATCATTATAAATATAAATATTGGAAAGAATATTCCAGCGAGCTGTTGAAGGTGAGACGTCAGGCATGCGGAGAAGTTACGCAAACAGCCAAAACGGTGGAGGAAAAAATTGAAGAAGAACCAGACATTATTATGGCAGAACTGGAATGGGCAGTTAGGAAGATGAAGATGGGAAAAGCTAGAACAAAAGTTTGGGAAAGCTTAACAAATAGGGGGATAGGCAAGGAACTGAGAGACATGATAAATGGAATGTGCATGGATTGATACAGTAGTGTGAAGACTAGAGTCGGGATATCGGAATGGTTTAAAATTGACACTGGATTAAAGCAAGGAAGTGTGTTGTTACCCTTATTGTTCTTAATGGTGATGGATGACATCATGAAGGCAGCAATGAAAGACTATAGTAGGGCGAAGATGAAGGTAATGTTGTTTGCAGACGATGTTGTGATCTGGGACGTAATAAATGAAAAGATTGAGCAATGGGCATTGAATATAAATGTGGAGAAGGGTAAAACAGTGGTGATGAGTAGAGCTAAGAAAGAAGGAAAACTAGTAATCAAAGTAGGAGATAAGGAATTGGAAGTGGTGAAACACTTCAAATACTTGGGAAGTGAACTGACTGAAAATGGAAGACTAGATTTGGAAATTAGCAGAAGAATACAACTCGGGAGTGCTTTCTAGCAACAGTTACGGAGACTAGTATGGAACAAGGATATACCAATTAAGGCTAAATAAGTTAATGTACCTACAAAGCATATTATGTTCCTTTAATGACATATGCAGCAGAAACTTGGACAATGACTAAGAGGGATGAGAGCAGAGTACAGGCAGCTGAGATGAGATTCCTGAGAAGTATTGTCCAGAAACCGAGGAGAGATAGAGTGAGAAATGAAGATATACGGAAAGAACTGGGAGTACAGAAACTAAATGACAAACTGGAGCAAAACAGATTGAGATGGTTTGGACATGTCAAACGGATGAATGAAGAAAGGCTACTAAGACGAGCACTAGAACGACGGATGACAGGGAAGAGAGGACGAGGAAGACCAAGAATGCGTTGGATGGACTCGTTGAAGTATAGCATTAGAAAACGGAACCTGGATTGGAACACCTTGTCGGAAGAGGAATGGTGGAACGACAGAACTAAGTGGAGAGGAACCATATTTGCCCCACCCAGTGTCAGCTGGAAAAGGGGAAATGAAAATGAATGAATTATCATTATTATTATTAATTATATTAATAATAATAATAATAATAATAATAATAATAATAATGGGGTTGTTGTTATATAGGAAATCAAATTCTGTTTCGTATCCACAGTGTGATATATTTTGAAATGATCAACGACCTATAAAAATATAATTTTATATATGATACTTGCCACTCGGAGTTGAGAGTAGTTCATGTTTCCATTTAGTACTTTTTGTAATCCTTTCGTTAAATTTTTTTTATAACGAGTAGGCCCTAAAGTTTAAAAAAACTCAAATATCGGCGTCGCAGAGTACCAAACGAAAGTCTCACATGCATGGCTCATGAACTATTAGCCCTACTGATTAGGAATTTGCTTTAAAGAATACTTTCAACCTTATTACCCACCTTGTAATTCGTTGTGCTTCGAGGCAATTATTGTCCAAAAATTGGTTACAACTGTGAAAATACTCTTGCAAAATATTTCGCTTAAAACGTTTCAGCTAATTACATCTACTAAAAAGCTCTGATTTTGTGCTTGAAAGCAATTCCAGTTTGTGTCATGCGGCATAATAATCATGCCAGTACAAATACCTCACTGATTAGTCAATAAATGCCAAAGATAAGACAGTTTTGAGTGACAAGAATACGACGGCAGTTAACTGAGAACTCATTACCGTGGGAATGTCGCTTGGTCCGATACTCCAGTCTCGTTCGGTATTTTCTATTCTCTTCTGTTCACAAGGTAATGTATCGCTACCCATAATGCAACGTGTGAGATCGTGCCTAGGGATGCGATTGAAATGGCGGTAGCTCAAGCATATTTCAAAGCTATCATAACTAAAGAAAATCAACCTTATTCTTGAAGTTGAACATTTTTTTCGTATGCCCGAAAACTAGAGAATATTATTCGAACTGTTAGGAGCATTTTAGATAAAGAGAGTCAAGTATCCAACGCAAAAGTTCTCACTCTGTATGTTTGTGACATTTTCTCCCCGAGTATGAGAGTCTCCGTGGCTGAATTGGTTACGCGTTGGACTCGTGAATGAAAGGACTGGGGTTCGATACTTGGTAGGGGGTAATTTAAAATTTGTTTTCGCAACGTTTTATTGTTTGTGTCGATCGCTTTTCCAGTATCTTGCTACAAAAATGATACAACAGAACACAGTTGCATCACAGGGGCAGTAGTAATATAGCGAGTGCATGAATTTTCAGGTTCGATTACGAGAAAATTACATGGTGCTTGAATGTGACATTACACGAAAAAATCTTGATATGTACACGTCAAATAGAATTTTCTTTTGTTGAAATTTAATGAACAAATAATACCGACTGACGATCAAAATCTCCTTTGATATGTCATTAGGATGATATGCACAATATAGTCTGTTAATATGATACCGTTGAAGTTGAGTGGATTCTTCAAATTCGCAGACTCCAGTCAACGGAATGAACAATTCCCATTGAATCCTTATACAACAAGCCTCAGTGACTTCAGGCAGCGCCATATTACCCAAGCGAGAACGAGCGAGAATGCCGAGAATAATCGTTATCGAGCCACATTACCGGTAATATCAGTTCCGGAACCAGTAGGCTGCTTCCCCCACCATGAGACCAAGCAGCGAAGTGCTAGCCACATTCTGCATAGTCCGCGATCAAATTTATGCCGTACTCCTGCTAAGATTGCTGTTACATATTAACTGCATTACCACTAATAACTGCTTCATATGTAAGGCTCAAGCCCTTGGGTTTGAATAGGGAGAACGGTGCATGAAAAAACAAAGCATGAAGCTCTCATAAGTGATGTATTTTCCATTTAATAATCTCTGACTTAGTATTCCATGGGTATTAGGGAATACAGTAATTCGCATACATATTCGTGTAATGAAATGCAATCAACATAAATTACGCAACTGTCTACATGCTTTCGCCTTTTAAAAATAGTTATACTGCTTTAAAAATGACTCTTTTTTTCTCAGGCACTTGCCATTAACAAGTACTATAATTAAACCAAAATATCTTGGAGGTTTTGTTTATCTATGTTGCACAAAATGAAGGTATTGTAACATGTTGTAGATAAAAGTAATTTTGTTTACTCACATGTGAAAAGAAATCACTGGCTTCTTGCCAGCATATCTTGCTTTACAGCCGTAACACACTGCATATTTACTGTTCACGGAGATCACACCGAGTACAACTACTGAGTGTCGTCTATGCAGAACTGACACATTAACATACATCACTCAACACAAGCCACACAGCGGCAAAAGAGCAGACTAGGCTTGGCGATAACGTAAGAGTGGGGGTAGCCTGCTTCAGCCGCGTGTCGGCTGTGCCGCCTCTAATATTCTCTGTAGTCGTTGGGTCCTGTGACCAAATGCGAAGAGCTGAGTGATTATTTCGTATGGACCGCATACATTTTGGCGGTCGAGCCTAATTGACCCGCATGGCCACCTCACCACGGTGCCATGATGTGACAGGAGGAAGATTTATGCGTCAGAATTTACCCGCGGTCGCAGACGTGATAGCGTCACGCTAACAAACATTATTTAAGCCCACGGCTTAGGGGGATATGGTCATTCCTCATTTCCACGAGTTGCACTCCACATTCGTTCCAGTTCAAGTTTCGAGTTGCATTCTACAGTCAAGATCGTCATTCGTTTGAAATTCTCTCAGTCGAGATTGTCACTTACATCTTCAGTATTCATTACTTGCCATGATACTGGTGAAAGTATGTACATGTAGTACACCGTATACTTGGACAGATATACGACTCTGCATCTAAATTATTCCATCAGGTGTAGCAAGTGTTTCAAGGTCACTAAACATGCGTTAATGTGGGACCTCGCGCTCTAAGAACAGTAATTAGCCTACAGCCCCAGACGAAAGCAGGATGGCCTTTAGCCCACATGGTTAACCATAACAGAAACAAGGTAGTTGACATCGGATGAGCAAGCAACGTGTTCTCATCTCCAGGAGATCTTTCAAGCCAAAGTCAAACACGTCAAATGTCTCGCAAATTACGTTGGGAATCAGTATATATACTGTATGTTGTATCAGCTCAAAGCCTCATTAATTGTGGATATTTTAAGAAAAGAACTAAAGAATCACGCTTTATGTCGTGTTATTTCTTTACAGTAGTTTGATCAAATTCAATTTAAAAGTTAGGAATGCAAAAAGTTTATAATGAACAAATTGTATTGTCTCACACCCGACACCAGAGTTACGTTTTCAAAGAAGGAGTCTGCCGAGGCATAACTAGGTTAATTATCACTAATAAAGTGACTGGCGCCCATTAACCTAGTCGAGGATATTTAAAGTGTACGTATGTCGTCTGTTTATCCAGGCTAATATAGAAAGGCATTTGTGAGAGTAGTGACATTTACAAATGACGTCCCAAGTATGGAGGTGGGTGTAGCCGTTATAAGTACATGGCTTGCTAATATTTATCCTTCATTTGTAATATCTATGTGTGGATTTAGCGGGCATAATGTTCTGTTGTATTTTCGGAAACATTTCGCGTCAAAATCTGCGGATATAGCGGATGTAATTGTCTGTTGTATTATCGGAAATATTTCGCATCAAAATCTATGTGATTACTTAGTATTAGAAATTACGTTGTGCTTGCTTTAGGCCTACTGGATGGCAGGTGGGCGGTATTGCCAAGCGTAATTCCACGGCTTGTAAGTGTAGAAGGCGATGTTAATGTGGATAGAATATCAGGAACTGGGGCCAGGATTGTTTCCATGTAAAGGGTCGAATCAAAATGAAGTAGACAATTTTTTTGATGCACTGAGTGACGCGATAGTAAGAGTTAACTCATGTTGACTCTTCTCTTCCAAGGTTATGAACATTTCTCGCCACTATGCTATGCTATAGCATCAGCATACGCGTAGGTCTGTTTGGACTTGAAGACTATTGTCCCCTCCAATCTCAACTCCTTCATTGCCTCATGCAAAACCAGATTAAAGAGCACCGCAGCGAGTGAATCTCCCCACCTCACACCAGTTGTCACCTCAAACGCTCCACTAGTCTTACTTCCTATGAGGGCCTTGGCATAGGATCCCTGTATGGTCATTTCAATCAGTTTGATCAGCTTGTGTGGTATTCCAAATCCCTCCATGGCATTAAGCATCTGATCATCATCATCATCTTGGACAGTTTCCAGCCACTGGCCGGGTCTGTTTGGAACATAAGCCTCTCCATCGTCTTCTGTTTTCCCACCATCTATCCGTCACCACCTTGGTCCAGTCTTCTCCTTTCTTTCGCACGCAGTCCTCCACACCCTTCAGCCACTTATCTCTTGGCCTTCCTCTTGGTCTTTTCCCCCCTATTTTCATCTTGTGTATCTTCCTGAGTAAACTCCTCCCATCCATTCGCTTAACATGCCCATACCATTTGAGCCTTGATTCCTCTATCCTATCCTGTAATGCTCCCTCCTTGACTAATTCTCTCATCTTCTCATTTCTTAACCTGTCCACCTTTGTCACCCCAATACTGCTTCTCAAGAATTTCATCTCACTAGCCTTTATTCTGCTTCACTCCCTTCCTTTCATAACCCTGGTCTCCGAGGCATACGTCAGGATTGGAAAGTAGTACGTCCTATATATGACCCTTTTGCTGTTTTGAGGGACATACTTACTCCATACCAGGCTCCTAACACTTTTCCTGAATAATTCTGCTTGCCTCCCCCGCTCATTTATTTCTCTGTCGTTTCTTCCATCATACTTCCCAGATACTTGAAGCTCTTTACTTTCCTCAATTCTTCCCCACCAATTGTTGTTCCCGTTGTGACTCTCTCCTTCCTGGTTGTGATCATCCACTCGCTTTTGCTTATGCTAAACTTCATCCCATATCCATGTACTATTTGTTCCAATACATCCAACTGCTCCTGTACTTCCTCCTCCTTGTTTCCCCAGATCATCAAATCATCTGCAAACGCCATTACTTTCATTCTCCAATCACTTCCGCCACTCCGGTCATTATATCGCCCGTCACTACAATGAAGAGTAGCGGTGAAAGTGCACTTCCTAGCTTCAAGGCATTCTTCTGTTCCAGCCAATCTGATCTCTCTCCTCCTACTTTCACACAGCTTATACTTCCATTGTACATTTCCCTTATCCTCCATATAGTCTACTTTCCTACTCCTCTCTTCTCCAAAACCTTCCATACCTTACTTCTACGTACACTATCATATGCTTTTTCAATGTCCAGGAAGGCCATCAGTAGGTCTATTCCATATTCATCAAGTTTTTTCTGCAACTGTCTTACAGTAAGAAATATATCTACTGTGAACCTTCCTGCTCTGAAGCCTTGTTGTTCTTCTATCATCTTTCGTTCTATTTTTGCCCGAATTCTCTTTTCCAAAACTTTCTCAAAGATCTTCGCACAATGGCTCATCAATGTAATCCCCGATAATTCTTGCACTCCTTTCTGCTATCTTTCTTGAAGATTGGGACAATTATTCCCTTCTTCCAGTCCTCAGGGGTCCTCCTCTTTCCAAACAGTCCTCATTACTCGATGTAGCCATTGCATCCCCACCTCTCCTGCCGCTCTCAGCATCTCTACACATATCTCGTCCAGACCTGGTGCCTTCCCTCTTTTCATCTTCCTCACTGCGTCCTCCACTTCCCTCCATGTTTAAGTCTTTTTCTGTTCCTGGTGACTCCCCTCCTTTCATCGTCCTCACTGCATCCTCCTCTTCCCGCCATGTTGTCCTCTTCTGTTTCCAGTTCCTCTATTTCTTCATCAGGGTCACCATTCGGGTTCAAGAGTTCTTCAAAGTACTCCCTCCACATGATCTTGAGTTCTTCCTTATTCCCTACTTCTCGACCACTTTAGTTCACCATTCGAACGTAGTCCGTCATATCATTCCTCCTCTTACTTTTAACCATCCCATATAGGACTTTTTTGGTACCTTCACTATCCTCCTCCATCATCCCTATACACTCTTCATTCCACTTTCTTCTCTCCTCAGCCACCACTCTATTCACTTCCTTCTTTCGTATTTGGTACTCTTTTTCTTGTCCCTATTGTCCTATTTTGGAACCACGCCCTCAAGGCTATATTCTTTTTCTGCACTATATATTGTACAGTCCCCCAGGGGTATGCACCCCCTGGAGGCCATCCCCCCATCATCTATTTAAATCACCTCTAACTGGCAAATCTTGTAAGTCCAGAACAACATCTATTAACACCGCAAGGGCAGCTAACCAGTCTGGAAAGCTTACCCAATAATTGCATCACTACCACAAACAGCGACACACAATTAACTGGGGCACCTATGCCATCGGAATGTCGACGAAGCAACGCCGAAGACTATAAGAGGGAACCTTAAGGAGTACAAGCTCTCTCTCAATTACCAGTCTTACAGTGCGTCGGCCGGAGGCTATCGCTGTTATCATCAGGTGAGTCAGCAGTGTTCAGAATCCTGTACTTTGTAACCTTTACCCACAAATTGTATACACAAGTTTGTACACTTACATTGCAACATTTACTACATCCCCTAGAAGGGACTCATAATTCCATATTACTGACCAATAAATACTTGGTCAGTACACTACACTTGTATTACTGTTTTACACGCTTCTTTACGCCCTAACTCCCTTCCTGAATCCTCCGTCACGATTAGACGTGACACACAGTAGCCAGGCACTTGCTAGCTCAGGTAGCATTGTATTCACGCAGCGGCCCGACTACCAGAGGCAGCGTGCCGCTGTATAGCTGACGCGAGCACGTCGGTTATATAACCAGCCAGCCAGCTGTAAGACCAGCGCGTTGACCTGTACGCTAAGTTCCATCCCCTAAAATACACCTACATCTTTTATAGGAGCGCCCCCTAGTTCCTAACACTAAACAACACTCTACACTGGTCAGCTTGCCCGACTACGGGAAGCTACCCCCTTTTAGGCACTTCCTTATAAATTAACACAATAACTCTTCCGTTTTAGATCCAACCACCCCCCAATAAGGGATCTAAAACAGATGGTGGAGGCCGGGTACCACGCACAGTAAAATAGGACTCATACAACGAGTTCTCGTGGTCAAAAGGGCCCGTACCGCATATAGCCAAGGGAGACTGAATTTTTTTTCTTTCCTCTCAGACAGAAAGCAGTTTTTTTCCCTTTGCGCTAGCTACACAGGGAATTTTTTCTCCCAAACCAACCCCCCAGCCCCAGAAAGAATCAGAGAGACACAGGATACACTGACAAACACGCACAGTCTTTTTTTTCTTTTTCTTAGAAGACGCATACATTTCATTTAGAATGGCACCTCATACAGAAACAACAGAGATAGTAAGCCATAGAGCCAATAGGGGTACAACAATACTACTTACATTACTACTCACCCTCATGGTTAGCGGGATCCTCACAAGCGCCTTAAAACAAGCCCCAAGAGGGTCGAGAGTAAAAATTACCCCCGGCGTGCATTGGAAACACATACGGGGGCAGACGGTTTATCAGGCCAATATACCCATCACCTATGACGTGCCGGTAAAACAAGAATACGTACCGGTACCGTCGCCTACACTAGAGGATGGCCACAAATCCCAAATATACTCACTATGGGAGGCCATCGAACAGACACTCAACATACACGGCGATACAGCACAACTCCAAGGGACATCCACCCCCGTGCAGACTATGCGGGGGAGGGATAGGAGAGAACTAACATTTATAGGGAACTTTTTACAGTATTGCTGCGGCGTTGCTACAGAGGAGGATAGTAAAACGTTACGAATGACGCAGCAGCAAATCGCGAGCTACACAGACAACTTAGGTAAAATGATCCACGCGAACCACAAGGACTTAACCGAGACCACACTTAAGTTAAACAATTGGACACATACGGTACACGACTCTATTGCCACAATCACTGAACAAATAAAAACACTTGCGAATGCGACCCGAGCAGACAAAGAAGCGCAAGACACTATACTGGCTTCCACGGCTCAGATGGCTATGGGAAATGCCATAAGTATTTACAATGCCATCATGAGCATGCACAGACAGCAAGATTTAATGGCATGCAGACAACACAAAATACCGGAAAACACTATACACATAAGCATCCTGCGCGATGATCTAACTAGGCTCCAACACAAACTCGAAAAACACAATTACCAACTAGCCACTTCCATCGAACAAATAAGCTGGTATTACACGAAGCCAATATGCTCGTGCATATACCATGCTAACAGATTACACATTAAAATCAACATACCTATAATCGAGGAAAACGCGCGGTGGAATCTATTTGAATACATTCCCATACCGTACAAGTGGCTAGGGGGTACATGCACATTGATACACGAACCGACGTTGCTGGCAGTTAATGGCCACGACATTCGGGTACTAACAGGGAATGCGCTACATGACTGCATTACGCAGATAAATGCACTCTGTTACATACCTCGGTTCCAAGAGGTGACCACAATCCAGCCTGCTTGTGCCGTCAACCTTTACAATAACGCGCCAACTGACAAAATACTGGAATCCTGCGCATATAGATGCGACGAAGGATCGCAGACAGCCCTTATCACACAGATTGATATGGATAAGTTTATTGTTACAAATCCTACGGCGGAAATGGGTATCCAATGCCCAGAAGGAAGGACAACCCTACCGCACCCACACACGGAGGCACCGCCAGGGGCTCTAGAGATACACCTCCCATGCGATTGCCAACTCATAGAGGGCGACATCATCCTGATACCCCAGGCGTTTCCGTGTGACGCCAAAATGGTAAAGGAATTAGCCATTACACACACACTGCCGGCGGCATGGACTAAACAAATACAACTGCAACCACACGACTTTGAGCCCTTACAGACGAAGCCGTTATGGTATGATAACATAACGGCCATACTTAATTCCAACTGGTCATCAGTCATTCCGACATTTAATGTAACGGAAATACCTTTTAGACATCACAAACAGCCCCTACAAATACCAGGACTTCACAAATCCTGGTATGACCTAGATACAACAACAACTTCCACTATAGCATGGAACGCCGGAATGACCGTGGTAATTATTTACATGTTAGCCAGACAGATGGCAATGGCTAGAGACATCCGGCGGTTACACGCGCCTGGAGCAAATACATGAAACGGAACACACTCGAATACACACACGATTAATAGGCGAAAACCCTGGTTGAGGTAACTAACATGGGTGTCCCTCTTACACAGATAGGCAAACACAATGGCAGGAGTCTGCCGTGGCCACAGGCCAGGAAGCGGTCAGACTGCACGCCACCACATTGCCAGGGCAGAGACAGGCAATTAAGAGGCCTTTACCGCCAGTTCAAAGGGCAAGTTTGCCAGAACGGAGGCGAACACCGGCCATGCATAAGAGGGTGTTGCATTCAGGCCCTCAGGATGCACAATATACGCCTGCACATTTTGACCAGGCACTAACACACGGTACACGAGGTATAGGAGAGGTGTTATTACCTACCCCACAAAACCACTCAGGCAAAAATACACACAAACCCGTAAACTCTACTAGGGTAGCGCAGAGCGCAATTAGGCCCTCGAATACAGGCACACTCAAACCTACAGACACGCGCTACGGTGGAAGTAGGCCCAGGCTTACTTTGCTACAAACTCCCCCGAAAAATGGCAAAGAAGCGCCCCAATGGGTGTCGAGGGCCTATACCCTCGTAACAGGGCGGAAGTCTTCACCTTTCCGAGCAAGGACGCTCGGACAGGAATAACAACTTCCACCAGGGACACAGAAATAAACTAATAACACGTGCACCTATATTAGGGACACACATAAGCTCGTTTACACGGGAGAAATACGGCAATAAACACATAAAGACTCACTAACGTAAACGGCACATTTTTTTATGTATATGCAGTGCAACATGGCTAAACCAAAGGTGTATAAGTCTAAATTCTTCGTGATTTTTTTTTTGGCCCCTACCATTTTTTTTTCACAGGCCATCCATGGTTATTGAGCATGGTTGGTCCATATTATAACTGGGATAACGTAAGGTTTCTAATATGCAAAGCCAAGCGGAAGCCCATCAGGTGAGCCACGCGGCTTAAGGCCGGAAAGAGATATTCCGAACACAGCTTAAGCATCAAATCACAGCATAGAGCTTAAGCGGGTCTTTCTAGGTGGAAATGACTAAATGTTCTATGATCCAGTCCCACAGTTTGATAGATTCTCTTGTGGCGG
This sequence comes from Meconema thalassinum, assembly GCA_946902985.2. NCBI lineage: Eukaryota > Metazoa > Arthropoda > Insecta > Orthoptera > Tettigoniidae > Meconema > Meconema thalassinum. Next base: position 585,619,117 of record OX336389.2, on the reverse strand, counting down.
GCGAGAGCCCTGATTGTAGCAAGAATTAAGAATCTCAAACTATTTTTCAACAGTGGTAGATTCCCCTGAGACGTAAATAGATTACTGTAGTACTAACGTCACCAAATAGGTGGATAGTACGCTCAGGTCCTACTTACCATTTTTAAACATTTTTCATATTGCTTACGACAAAATTTTTACAGACTATCGCCACCTGCCAACCCACTTTAATAAGCATACAGCAGTGGGCAGGCGACATACAATATATCTTCTATACCCTTTCCAAAGTGCTCTCTTAATTCGGAGCGGGGCATAACTCTTTTTTTTTTGCCTCACGCACTAATCCCGAGAAAGGAAGGTGGCCAAGTTGAACTGTATGTATTTAATCCATAGACATACGTGACACGTTACACTGCCTATAACACGACTTTTTCTCACCTCCATAACAACACGCAAGCTAAAACGCAAACACACCATAGGGTGAAAATCCCAGACTTTGGGAAACCCTACATATTTTTGGAAGTCACACAGACAATTTACATTGCCACATGACAGTAAAACACTACCAAAAGAAAAGGAAATGATCCCACTGGCAGACTTGGAAAGAAGGCCAAGAAATAGCCTTCGGACCTCACTGACCGCACCGGGATACGATCCTAACACTCGACAGAACTGTCCCGGAGACACAACCTGGAATGGCACCAGAAACAATTACTCTGGGTAAAGACCGTCTCAAAACCCGCAACCTTCTGAATACCAGGAATGTCAGGTCGGGTAGCTATCCAGTTGTAGGATAGAAAAGTAGGAAGCTAAAACAGATTGGGACAGTTCCACTAACAGACGTTCATAAATGAAAAACAACAAAATCGCCTCCGGCACCTAGTCACCAAACACGCGACTAGCGGCCCGGCGACACTCGTGTATAACGACATTTTGTACAAGGGATAGGGGCATATTCGACCCACGTTCCAGTTAACACAAAACTTGGAGACACAAATGTAGTTAGTGAGAGGTTCTTTTACAGTGCGGAAAGGCTCACCCGCAATCACAGAGAGCAAGCCGATTAGACACACACGTGCCAGACACAGAGCATTGTCAAGCAACTAACAAGATAACGCACACGGGGGTGAAACTCGAGACTATCGCGTCAGCGATAACGCACTCACCGTGGGCGACCTTTGCTGGCACAGACAGACTGGGAGCGCTACAGACGAACCTGGGAAATAAACGTTCATTTAAGCCGAGTTCAGAACCACACAACTCCCCAAATTACACTACGAGGAGAATTCAAAAACACACAAACTCTTCACAGGAATGCGTATTCCCATCTGCGCATTTCAAATACACGGTACATGTGCCATAATATATACGGCACAAATAGCGTCGTAACAAGTCTTTACAGTAAGCCGGGTCCGAACCCATGATCACACACCACACTCGTACCAAAAACTAACTAACCAACGGTATTTTTGGTACGAGAGACACAAGCAAAAAAAACCACACTGAGGACACCTCAATCCCTGAAACACAACGCAGACATAGAACACAGAGAATGACATGAGATCACGGGTCCAAATCCCAGCGAAAATTGGACACCATGGAAAACAACTATCCAGGCTTCCAATCACACCGAAATTGGCCCATACAACTACAGAACCAGATAATACCACATTTCCTTCGGCCAAAAGCCAGGCATAACATTTCAATTACACCTGACATGGAAAATACATTTCCCAGACACAGGTATAGAAATTTCGTAAGACAAAGGTCTTATGGAATAGTGGCCACACAACAGTAGTAGCTAAATAGGACAAATTGCCCGGAATCTAGAACAATGACAACACTCGCATACGTGCAAGAAAGCACGTGCCGGCAGCTGACATACATAACGTCCGAGCCTGCCATTACACATACAAACCGCTGACTTGCAGATTTCGTCACATTGCAATACTGTTGGTGACAGACACTATTGTTGTATCGGCATTGACCATGAAATTACAAGCACAAAGCAATCATAATGCCATACATTTTTTTAACACGCAAAAACAATTGTGACATTTAGCAATGGACAGACGTGACAGACCGGAACTTATCTTGGGCCCATAGGAGCACGTTCTCAAAGACGTTGACAGGCCACGGGCACCTCCTGCCCATACCCGCGATACATATTAGGACTTAGCCTATAACAGACCAACCGTCCGCGTGGTGTAGCGGAACATAGTCACACACACACGCGCTCACTAATCAGGAGCGAACACAGACAGGGGCTCTGAGGAAACAAGACCTCCCCCCTAATAACTTCCTTTCGCAATTTTATTTCTAAAAGAAATCATTCCAGGCGATTAGGACATGGCCAGTCGCACTACGACCACTGGCCACATTCACACTACAAATGGCAGACCAGATTAAGGTGTGACGTCACAGCGTCACGACGCTTTACTATCCCAAGAAGCGGATAGAGAGCAGACATGGACCAAGGGAGGATGACAGGAGCACAGGCTACCATCGTACCACCTTCCTCCCCTTCCATAACCTTCCCACGTCCAACATGACCAACGCAGACACATGAACACGATGAAAACAGCTACACTACAATACAAAGTATACACAGGGGTTGATAGACTTCATGCGTTTAAAAAGAGGGCTTACTACGCCTTGGATCTCGATGCTACCACCTGAGTATTAGGGGTGGGTCGGCAAACATCAATTAAGCATAATGCACATCTCCAAATGAGAGATGAGGCCACAATCATATATTAACCATTTTTTGTTAATTAAATACTCCCGCATGACAGGGAAATATTATTATTACGCCTCACCCTACACCTATCCTTACATGAGTGCGGATGCCTCATATCCAGATACATGCATGAGTATCCCATCCACTTACCAACGGTATCACTATCAAACCTGCATGGAATTTTCATATTTTTGCAATCCCGGGAATTACCCGCCCCAGTCCACTCATTGTAAGAGCAATCCTAGCAGCATTACCGGCTCAAGGCCACCATTTATTTGAGCCCAAAGATGCGCAACCTCTTCCTACCATGCTTTCAGCCCACTCTACGAATAACTACCCCCAGATCCTAATAACAGGGTACCTGACGCCATAGACCCTACTAACACCTCCATTAAGGTAAACAGAGCATTATCGCTGGACAGCCGACGTAGCAATAGTAGACCTAAAGTAGTCTATGCACTTAGAAGCTCTACAACCCCACAACACTTGAAAAATTTTACATTTTTAAATTATTTACACAGGTTACGCCCATATTTTTTTTATTACATGAAAAGGAATCTGAAACACTCTGATTGGTGATAACGGCATAAGCCGAAGGCAAAAGGCACCATACAGAAGCAGAGCGGGTAAGGCGATATTGAGCCTTACCCTAATTAACATACTGACCCGACCGAACAGACGAACCACGTAAGGTCGAGGCACTCGCGATCTGGCACGGGCAAGCTCTGGAATCCTAGGTGCGCCTAAACTGCCCCTGGGAGGAAGGGATGCTACACCCACTATGTGCCACGGTCATCGACGCCAAGACCTGCAGGGAAGACTTTCTGAGGATGGTGGGAGAAATAGCTCACTCCGCGCCGAACTCAGGGGCTGACCCTAGGGACGACCCAAATTATGACTAGACTTGTAGCTAAATTTAAGTAGGTAGGGCTTCTACAGCGGGAAGCAAGACTCCTGTGCGCTGGAGTGAAGCACTATTGCGGCCAACAGTGGCGAAGAGAATATTATTGCGGCCAACAGTGGCGAAGAGAATATAATTGCGGCCAACAGTGGCGAAGAGAATATAATTGCGGCCAACAGTGGCGAAGAGAACATAATTGCGGCCAACAGTGGCGAAGAGAATATAATTGCGGCCAATAAAGGCGAAGAGATTATTACTACTGCGTAAAGCATACTACGGTTGCCAATAAAGGCGAAGATAATATTATGCCATTGGACAATGTCCAATGCCCACATAAATGGCGACGCAGCGGGCAGTCAAGGGCATTAAATAGACAAGCAACGAGCTGTCTAGAGGGGTTACAGTGGGCAGACCCAACTACGACTACATACGCAAAGGCAAAGGTAAAGAGCTGATAAATACAGCGGGCGAAACGGTTTGCTTTGTGGCACCGTAAGCCGCCTGTGACTAGGTTAATACTAGTTCAAAATCATTTAGCATAGATGTCGACAATTAGGATTAAAACGGAGGGGACTACGAGGCATTGTTGGGTTCCGGTCCCAACAATGTACTACAAGGGCACCCCCGCGAGAGAAATCGAACGGACAGCCTCCATCTAAATTTTAGTATTTAAGTCATAGTGCCATTTTTAAGGTCACTTAGATGTAAGCAAATTCAACAAGCGCTGTTGCTACAATTGGGCACAGCACATTTCGGCTTTAGAATAAGGTCTACTCGGCTTGTACATACAGCATAGTTTTACAATTAAGGCAAATTTTTTTTTTAGATTAAGGTAGAATATATCGGCACCCGGTACCCAAAATTCCGCTACCGGGGTAAGACCGACAACACATTAAGAAACGACATTACGGCACCGTATAGGGTAAGCCCGGCCATACATCGATTAACACTAACCATGCCATTTTTTTTCACAGGTCAAAAGAGCTTCAGACTGTGGACACACTACCACAGGAAGCGGCATAGAAAATAGGCAATATTTAAATGTTTTATTAACCTCTCCATTTTTTTCAGGAACGTCACCAGGAATATGGCACTGGTGACTATGATTTTGCTGCCATATAGCAGCAGCATGCTATTAATGCCGTCTTACTATTGTATTACACCTGTGCGCACTAATTTATATTTAATATTCATCTTCACTTACAGGCTCACCACATTTTTACAGCTACACTCTAAAAATCTGCACAGCACGACTGATACCTGTGGGGTATCAGGCTCGCTGGCAGATCAACGTACACAAGAAACATAAAGCGTCAAAAATGCGGCGCAAATTACGGCAATGAGGGCGCAACCGATTTGTGGCGGCGACTCTCATTGTCAAGTGTGAAAGCATTCACCCACAGGGAATGCTTCACAGATTAAGGATTAAGGATACATTTCAAGCGGTACGACCACTAAACCATAACAGGAAGTGGCCGTACAGGATTAGCCGTGAGACGGCAAGCGTACGTACAAACGAGTAGCGTGCACGCGAGGTACCAAAAATTAGAATCATAAGAGATTAGCGCGCTTAAGTTAGATATAAGATCATTGTAATTGATAATTTTAAAGAGTAACTTAATACAAATTCATGCGCCCACGGGCAATTATTCCACTAGAAATCAATATATATATAATACTTCGCAACCCCACATTGTCGGCGGAGGTGATCAATAATATTCCTAAATGTTAACATATGAACATCGCAACATACCACATTAAACGGTATACTTTTTTGTTTGTTTGTTAAAATCACATGTACACAATGTCTATGATTCGTTTTCTTTCATTTTTCTTTCTTCTAACTTCCCAATTTGTCAGGGTGTTCCGTTTTACCCCAAATTAATAAATGCATTTTGAACATTTCCCTTAAATTATACCCTGGAACACCCATTTTTGTCTATTCTTCTATCTTTCTCATTTCAGGGAGCACTTTTTCCCTAAGATAGGGCGGACGACGCAATCATCCGTCCAGTCCTGGGTTTTTTTTCCTCCCTGCACAACAATGTACCGAATAACTATCAGCACCATGTATTTTTTTTTCTTCAAACTTTCAATATGTCAATATCGATTTTTTTTCATGCACTATTTTTATAATGTCTATGCCAATGTCAATGTTATATATATATGTATATCCCATAACCCACCCCACTGAACACGAGCTGATCTCACACCTACACATCAACACGACATCACCACATCATACGACGACGAAGAGGACACCAACAGGAGATACGAGGGGGCTTCAAGAACAACCACATCAACTATATCTACTACATCAACATCCCAACCTCAAGTTCCGTTCCCGTTCGCGGGGACGCGAACTAAATAGGGGAAGAGGCTTGTACAGTCCCCCAGGGGTATGCACCCCCTGGAGGCCATCCCCCCATCATCTATTTAAATCACCTCTAACTGGCAAATCTTGTATGTCCAGAACAACATCTATTAACACCGCAAGGGCAGCTAACCAGTCTGGAAAGCTTACCCAATAATTGCATCACTACCACAAACAGCGACACACAATTAACTGGGGCACCTATGCCATCGGAATGTCGACGAAGCAACGCCGAAGACTATAAGAGGGAACCTTAAGGAGTACAAGCTCTCTCAATTACCAGTCTTACAGTGCGTCGGCCGGAGGCTATCGCTGTTATCATCAGGTGAGTCAGCAGTGTTCAGAATCCTGTACTTTGTAACCTTTACCCACAAATTGTATACACAAGTTTGTACACTTACATTGCAACATTTACTACATCCCCTAGAAGGGACTCATAATTCCATATTACTGACCAATAAATACTTGGTCAGTACACTACACTTGTATTACTGTTTTACACGCTTCTTTACGCCCTAACTCCCTTCCTGAATCCTCCGTCACGATTAGACGTGACACACAGTAGCCAGGCACTTGCTAGCTCAGGTAGCATTGTATTCACGCAGCGGCCCGACTACCAGAGGCAGCGTGCCGCTGTATAGCTGACGCGAGCACGTCGGTTATATAACCAGCCAGCCAGCTGTAAGACCAGCGCGTTGACCTGTACGCTAAGTTCCATCCCCTAAAATACACCTACATCTTTTATAGGAGCGCCCCCTAGTTCCTAACACTAAACAACACTCTACACTGGTCAGCTTGCCCGACTACGGGAAGCTACCCCCTTTTAGGCACTTCCTTATAAATTAACACAATAACTCTTCCGTTTTAGATCCAACCACCCCCCAATAAGGGATCTAAAACAATATTTTGTTTCCTGATTCCACCATGGAGTTTCTTTCCATCTCTTCTTGTGGCTTGTCCTTCCACATACTGCTTCTGCCGTCCTTACTAGTGCCCCCTGGAATCTACCCCATTCCTCTTCTACTGTCTTCGGTTCATCATTTGGGATACTTTCCTTCACGATTCTTAGGTATTCTACCCTGTTTTCTTCACCTCTCAACATCTGTCTATCATCATTTTCTGCCCCTTTCTTATCCTTGGTCTCTCTCAGGTTCATTACGAACAGTCGGTGGTCACTATCGAAGGCCTCTGATAGAATTACCTTGATGTCTATGATGTTTCTATTCATATCACTATCGAACAGGATATAGTCAACTACCGACCTTCTAGTCAGGTCATTGCTATACCAGGTAATCTTGTGGCTCTCTCTTTTCTTTAACCAGAAGTTTCCCACCTACAAGCCATTCCTTTTACAAAAATCCCACAATCTTTCATTTTCCTCACTTCAACTGCCCCAACCCTCTGGTCAAAGCACATTTTCATACCCTTGGCTTTCACTTCCAACATGCGCATTTAAATCTCCCATTATAAACACATTCTTTCCTCCCAAGTGTTCCTGCATTTCCTCTTCAAATTCTTGTTTCTTTTCTTCAGTCTGGCCTACCTGTGGGGCATACACTATTAGTACTGTCCCCGTTATCCGGATAGTAGGCTGTCAGATATCCGCCCCCTCAATCGGATTGCCAATAATCAAACGCACCGGCACAGCTACATCAATGAAAATGGCACTGACAGATACTATCGAGATTAGAGCACAATAGTTAACAAGAAATTATTGTGGACCACACCAAAATATACGGGGGTTCATACTTACCTTTTACTTACCTTTTAAATTTATCTCGGGGATGGGTTGTCAACTGGATCACTTAAAGTATGCCCTCACAATAACCTCCACCATGATATTTAAAATGAACCACAACGAAGACGAGAAACTTTAAACTGCACAATAATTTATTTCACATAAAGAATGAATTTAACAAAAATAAAACAACAAAATCCACGTGGCAATCAGAAGCCATCGACCACATAACCATGTCCTCCTGTAGAACTTGTATACTCTACATACAATGTTTCAGCTTTCTCAAGCTCAAAATAACGTAATTATAATAATGCACTTGGAATGGAAACGGGATTTGGGACGAGACACATATATCAATTGTTTTGCGTGTTTATATACTTCACATTTTATTTATAGCCACAAGGCTATTATGTAAACGTCCTTGGCCTCTATCATACAGTTGTCCGGGCCAGCTGCAATGCACCTGCATCGTCAAAGTGGACTCACCTGTCCGTTCAACCCTAGCATAAGCGAGTTACATCAGAGCTTAGCTCTCCCTTTCAAAACACGTTAAATGTCCACATCTCAACTGAAATATTATCACGCAAATCTTTTAAATGCTCCATTCAAACACCAGTGGAATACTCCAATAATCCTAAATCATGTTTAATTGTTCAATCCACTTGTTTAATTAGCGTTGTTTAGAGTATAATAACAAAACTCTTAATGTTAATAACAAAAGTTCATTAATTATTTATAACAATAATAAATTGTTTATAACAATGTCAAACGACAATTGAAAATTTTATACACGCCTCTATTAATCCCTTTCATTACAAATTGTTTAACAAAGATATTTACAAAATTATTTACAATATTAATATTGTTTATATTATTTATACAAGAAATACATTAAACCACACGTTTATCCGGTTGATAATTACTCAAATCGTGATGATATAATCGACCAATGAAGGTTAGTTATATTTAACTGTCAAATTCAGGTTTAATAAGGTTTAATAATTATTATTAATATTTGTGACGGTAACCTCCATTCAAAATCTTCATCTCAAATTATTTAACACTCTTGTTAACTTTAACAGTATCTTCACATGAATAACTTTCAAAGAACCAGGACAATACATTCAGCGGAAAAATACTTCGCTCAAAACGCACAAAATTGCTCAACAATAGGCCCAGAATTCATCATATATCTTCATATATATGGCATCAAAATCTTCCAAATTACATACAAAAACCTCCACTCATAAATTCAACAACTTCATTTATTACTGTGGGAACCTCCTTCATTATTCAAGGGCATTACTCATCAGCGACTTTTACAGGTCCACTGAACTAACGATTATACATACATTGTTCCTCTTCAAAAATTCTTATATTCATCAATTGTATTAATGTCTGTTATTATTTAACCTTCGTGGGTTTCATTCATGAATCGATATGAAGTAAAAATTTGCCAATCACAAATAAATTTAATAGCAAATACGATTAGACACTCCTCCCTGGTCTATCAAAATTGAGATTAATATCATCAAAGTAACGCAGTATAAAAATACTATCTTCAATCAAAGTTCATCTAAACTGCATAAATAGTCGAATAGAATACAATTAGACTGTGGAATGCAAACATTATTGTTCCAATCTATAATTGAGAAAAACTCCTATCAAATGTTCATTACTATAGTGTATTCAATAAATCGTAATCAAAGTTCATATTTCATAAAATTGTCTATAATGCAATGATAAATGTCTATGTTGCAATCATGTTCATAAGACGACTAGTATTTCAAAGATCGTCGATAACGTATTAGATTTTAACGCTCTAAAATCATTTAATCATTCTTCTTTCTTGAGGATGACAGAAAATTGGTCAAAGTAATTTACTGAATAGAATTACTTTAATAAAATTGACACGCTGTCTGAATTCAAATCTGCCATAGCAAATCATTAACTTTACAGTCAAATCGTGACTACAAAAATATGCAAATTATTGAAAGAATCTAAATTATCAGTCTCAACTGATCCAAAATTATTTAACTATGCCAATGACATAACAATGTCTCAACAAAACGTAGAAAAAGGCATAAATCATCGAAGTGTACTGAGTACAGAAATATCCAGAAAATGGGGCAAAAGATAGGACAAAAAATATGGGAAAATGGTTGCTCAGATATCGCTACATGACTCAAATAATACAAGAAACGTTCACGACTACCTTATCTGTTGATTGAAGTTCTAGAGGAAAGTTTTCAAAGAAAACTGCTGTTGGTTCCATTTCACCAGCGTAAAGATGTGCTCCGTCCTCGAACCTGGAATCAGCGTCCTCGGAGAATCGAACTGCTTCCTCCTCCGGAAATTGCACTGCTCCATGTATACGAAAGACATCCCTCTGGCAAAACTCTTCTTTATGAGCCGGGTCCACCCTGGCCTCTCTTGAAAGTTCCCTGAAGTTCCAGTCGTAATTCGCCATGAAGTGTATTGCAGTTATTTCCGCAGAAATATTCATAATGGTGGAGTATGAAAATATTTCCACTGTCATCTGATATAATTCAGCGATGGATTCACGATGCATGAGTGTAGTTGGATGTTCACTACATGCTCGCTTTTGTAGAATGACGATTAACGAAGTTTCATGCTGTTACTTCACTCCATCGATATATGTCCCAATTGCATTAAAGCCTTAGCCTTCCATCTCAACTTCTGTTATAATCATTGAAAGCACTGCAAGATTATAATGTTCCATAGTAGAATGTATCGTTGTATTACCAAACGTATTCTCCAATATCACGGTTGTAACACGTGTCAGCCGTAGTGTATACTGTGGAAATTTAAAAGTGCCTCTCAGGTGGCGAGAAAATCACTTTTGTCTGCAGCCTTAAAATGTCAATATCTTTCAAAGTATAACTGTGAAATTGTTCGAATGTTCTACACACCTCAATGTTGTACTGCCCAATTGAATTATAATAAAGGCAGAAGTTAACTCTTTATATCTTATCTGGTAGAAACGTTAATGTGAGCGTTACAACTTCACCTAGTTTCGAACAGCGTAAAATGGAACTGCTCCGTGTTCGTTCGATGCGCCGGGCTTTAACCATACACTAAAGACAACTTGCTTCACTTATTCACTCGAAAATGACTATATAACATCTGAAATATATATGCGGTATCAGCGGTATGAGAGATATGAGAGATATGAGCCCTCCTCTATCCTGTGCACGACCTTTTATCAACTTCTTAAGGGGCGTATCCATCCCTTCCATAGTTCGTTCCTCCGTCATCTGCTAGAAGTTTTAACTTGGCTATACTTGACGGATTTTCAAATTTCAAAAACTCAAAATTAATTTCTTCAAAATTCCAAATCAATGCCATAACTGAAAATAGATTTCCACAAATCTGCATGCCAAAAGCAATCAAATATCGTAGTTTCAGCAATCTCCGTCTTCCTTCCAAACTATCGTTCATTGGTTCGAGTCTCTCCTCCAATAGCGTAACTTCTTCCTTAGCACGATACCTTGTTTCCTGCGACTGCGTCGTAAATCTCAGATCTTTCTCGAACAAAATCATGACGTCACCAATAATCTCAGCTCAACCAGCCTACTTGCATGAATTCTACGTCATCCGTGCCTACGTCATGAATATCCACGTCACAACTATGACAGCCATAACTTTATTCATATTTGCCAATACAGCCATCGTGGTCTCAATATAATTCAATTTACGGGGGCAGTACCACTACAGACTTTCATTTCAGTCATAATTTTACCTTCATCATCCTGTCACTTATTCTCATCAATTCTTCGTTTAACGCATCTCTCACTACTACCCCCACTCCATTCCTCTTTCCTTCCTCATTCCCACTCCAATATAGTCTACAGCCTTTTCTCAATTCTCTCCTTCCTCCTCCCTTCCACCTTGTTTCTGCCAGCCCCAGAAGATCCAACTTCCTTCTTTTCATCATATCAACCATGTCGTCCACCTTCCCAGTCAATGTTTGCACATTCAGCATTCCGAATCGTAGTCCATGATCACAGCTAGGTCGTCGTCCATTGCATCCATCCTGTCCCGAGGCCTGTTCCCTTCTTGAAAGCAAAAGTCTTATCCACTACTGGCTTGCTGGGCCTATCGTAGCTTCGCCAGAGCCCCGTTAGCCATCACTTTTCAGGGTTCCTGTTGGACCTTCACAGCTACCGTAACGGTCCCGGAGCACACGAAGTCCCCACCGTACTTCGCCCCTACAGGCAATCCCCTACTTTGTGCCGTTGCCCGTCTCCCATGGCGTGGACGAGGGGTTGGACTTACGGGAGACCATTAAGCATCTATCTTCTATTAATGCTATCGAAAGCTTGCTGGAAGTCAATAAACAACATGTGTAGGTCAACATTGTATTCGTAGCACTTTTCCATAGACTGTCTCATTACAAAGATGTTGTCAGTTGTTCCTCTCCCAATTCTGAATCAGCACTGGTATTCCCCTAGGATTTCTGCAGCGTATCTACTTATCCTCTTCTGTAGTAAACAAGAGAACATTTTGTAGGCTATATTGAGCAATGTAATGCCCCTATAGTTCTTGCATTGCAACTTATCACCCTTCTTAAAATAGGGCATATAAGGCCAACCTTCCATTCCTCTGGCATTTCTTGCTTTTCCCAAATTTCACAAATCCATTTGTGTAGACTCTTATTTAAATTCTGTCTTCCATTCTTCAGTAGCTATGCTGTAATTTGATCCTCTTCAGGTGCTCTGGTGTTTTGCTGCCGTTTCACTGATCTCTCAAAAATGATCCGCCCATCTTCCCAATACTTTCTCCTCTTCCCCAATCATTCTTATCTATCTTTGGATGCAATCGTCCGTGGTTGGAACTCCTTTGTCATCCTTTTTGTAGCCTGTTACAATTTTCTACTTTCGTTCTGGTTATTCAGTTCTTCAATTTTTTCCATACATTTCTTAGATACTTTTTCTACTTCTTTCACAAAATTTTCTTTGCATGCCTTCTGCTTTCTTGATATTTACCATACCTTTGTCTTGTCTGTTCTATTGCCATTCGACATTCTTCATCAAACCATACCTCATTTCTCACTCTCTTCTTTTCCCCATTGTCTCCTTTGCAGTCTCCTCTATAGACTTCTGTATTTCACGCCATTTCTTCCCAACTGATTCATTTCTACACTAGTGTCCAAAAGTTAAGCATAATCACTAAACGAGGTCATACCGCCTGATAGGAACGTTAGATGGATTGCTGAACAAACGGAAGCTGAATCACACAACTCGTAAAAAAACAGTATCAGAAAGGTTCTGATAGCTAAGGTACACCTTTGACAACTAACAAAACTTGGCAATGTCTTCCGCAACAACATATGCTGCTAATAGGGTGTATGCTTCGCAGCGACGTGGCATGCTCTCCATTAGATGGTCCAAGAGCTCTTGTGGCAGTCGATCCCATTCCTTCGAAAGGGCAATGCGAAGGTCTTGGAGGGTCGTTGGTGGAGGCTGACGAGCATTGGGGAGGCGTCAGCAGTCAGCCTCTAAAGTCCAGCTGACGCAGTACTCCGATTCTGATTCTACACACACGTTGGTGTCCTCTAAACAATTAACCACTCTTACTTTGAACATCTCCCGTCTCTCAATTACGCCCCGGAGGACAAAACAGTATTTACACTTTCTAGTCTCTGCTCCAATTTGCTTGCCAATATCTCTTGGTACTTCTCGATAGTTTCTGATTGGCCTATCTCTCCTGTGACAGGTTCCACAACCTACATTTGCAAGTCTCTCCCGGAATTGGACTTACCAAGTAATGATCTGAGTCACAGTTGGGACCTCTTGCAGATCATGCATCAATGACTGATGATGCACGTCTCCTTGATACCAGAACATGATCAATTTGATTAACTATTTCAGTTCCTGGCATTTTCCATGTTCCTTTATACTGTATATGTCTTTATGTTCAAAACAAGTGCTTTTAATTATCAATCTCATTCCTTCAGCAAACTGGCTTAACATCTTTTCATTTTCACTTGTCTCTACATGTAAGGACTGCTTTGCAACTACTTCTGTAGGAAGTCTTTTCTTCCTATTTTTTGCATTAAAACCTCGAAGAAGAATCAGCACATCGTATTTAGGTATGTTACCACATTCTCTCTCCAATTTATCATAAAATGCATTATTTTCTTCATCACTTGCATCCTCTGTAGGTGCATACGCTGACATGAAGGATGATTCCAAAATGTCCTTTGAGCCTTAATTTGCATATTATGTCTAATAAGGGCTCAACTCCAAGATAGCTTTTCTTCATTTTAGAACTTATAATGAATCCTTTCCCACACCTTCCAGTTCTTGTTACGGGTTCACTATAAAACATAGTACTGAACTCGAATTCTAAATGGTTCAGGATGGAGAGGACGCTATTTAGGACGTTTTGATGAAATTTGGAGAAGATTGCAGTATTTTTGAAGGAATTATGACATAATAAAATTTTTATTATAAAGGGAAGCTTCAGATTGCAATTGACGACAGTAAAATGGCGACCGAAGCCGTCATTAGGCAATCCTGTGCTGTATTTTCGCTTGGCAGCTCATAGCAACGCGTAGAGTTGGAGAAGAAATGCGCTGATTGGCTAATCAAATTATTGGAAGCACAGAGGAAGGAGAAATTGAGCGCGCCTAATGAGGAGCTTGATCGATTATTAATACTGTCAATTGATAAAGAAGAGAGAATCTGCATATTTAAAACTAATAAGAATGGATCTAAATGAATAAGAATCATGTTTATCACCCGAGAAAGGAAGTTTGAGATCCCAGTATTAAGATACAAGTAAAGATTGGTTTGCCGCGGTATTCAGTGAGGCGCCATCCCATGATTGTTGACGAGCAGGGTGACGCGAGGTAAAGCGTGGTCTTTGTGCTGCGACTGTGAGAGAGAATGGACCTGCGACACTCAAGGTCCAGAAATAAGCGTGTGCAAGCTAGGTGACTCTCATGAGCGAAGTTTGGCGGCGAGGAGGCCTTCGCTACCGGTCAACGCATAGATATGAAGTTCGTTGGTCGTCTTGGGAATACAAAGACGCTCTAATATCAGTTCTGAAGTGAATTTAATCATTGAATGTTCGACTAAACTCCACAGAATCATAATATATACATTCTATAAAAGTTTCGGGAATAAATTCGAAAGATTAAGGCTGTGCGGTCAAAAATTGAAATTTTATTTTTATTTTTATTTTTACTCTTAATCTCTAATGTAGGTCTTTGTGAGATATTATATGCGTTTTGAAGAAAATAACGACGGCTCGTTTGCTGAGGACATGGCTTCAAAGTGGCTATTTTGAGCGTTAAAGGTACAATCTCCACGACGAAACTAATAATCGGAAGACACCGAAATTTATGTACAACAACCCCTGTAGTAGTACCTGCAATAGGAGCAATTCTTATTACGAAATTCAAATTTTGTATTAACCTCTTCAGATTTGAATACCATTTTTAGTGAGAAAAAATTGTTATATTAACTTCAAAGTTTTATTAATTTGATGTGGCTCTTATTCTGAGCAGTAGAAAAGTTCGATAAAGAAATTTGGTTCAGCGATATACCCGTGGTGATTGTACCTTTCAGACTCTACAAAACGCAGGTTGAATCAGTCACACACACATACACTCACGCGCGCACACACACAGCGGTAAGACAAGGTCTTGGGCAAGAGCGCGCTCGGGCACCTGCCTTATCCTCTCCTTCAACACCTTTGCTATCGCAGCTTCCGCCTCCCTCCCGCCCTGACTCATCATGCCAGTCCACACGACCACAGACTAGAGCTGAGTTTACCAACCTTTTGAAGTTCACGGCACCCTTGGGAATAACATTAAACACAAGGGGCACCCTTCCTTGAATAAAAAAAAAATTATGTTTCATATGTAAATTTATTGAAATATTTTATAATAAGTAACGTACACCATAACATAATACAGTCTACTTTACTACAGTCAGTGAGTAAAAATACATCAAAATTTTGTTCGATAAATCGTTAATATGAAACTTGTGATTGATGCTTAGAGCACAGGTACGTGATATCGGGCCTTGCAGTTGACAATGAAACACGCAAATCATCCTCAAGGTTATTCAGTCTATTTCTTGCTTTGGATTTTATTGTCACCAGAGCAGAGAAGGCTTGCTCGCATAGATAGGATTTTGGAAAGGGCGAAAGTGTGTTAATTGCTTTCTTCATTAGGTTAGGATACTACTCTCTCCGCTGAAGCCCAAAAGTAGCCACCGATGCCTCACTCTTGGTGGACTTACTTTTGAGTGTGGAATCGGCACAAAGATGAATAAATTCATCTCGTTCGCAACCAGTGAAATCTATTTCCTCGCACTATCTATGAAATCAAATGGTGAGACAACCCAGTTGACATTCATAGTGGAAATAGATGGAAAGTATGTATCTATTGCTTCTTGCAATCTTGATAAGTGATCACAAATGCGGTCTTTCAGCTTACCCAGATCGTTATCTACTGCCAGATGAAGAAAGTTTGAAAGATCTCCTTTCTGAACTGCAGACTTCCAAGAACTAAGTTTTCTTTTAAAATCTTTCATTTTATTGGTTGAGGAAATTATTGTTTCCTGTCTACCCTGCATTGAAACATTCAGTTAATGAAAAATATCTGCCAGATACGACAGTTCCAAGCACCAAGAATCAGTTAGTAACAGCTCATAAAATGTATCTTGATTTTCATCTTTAAAAAGAGTCTTCACCTGTTCTCTAAGTTCAAGAAACTGCTTCAATACACGACCCCGCGACAACTACCTTACTCTGTATGAAGTAACAAAGAGGTATGAGGTGCATCCGTTGCGAGACATAACTGTTTAAAAATCCTGCACATTAAAGGTCGAGACTTGATGTAGTTCACCATTTTCACAACTTCGTTAAACACTGCAGCAAAATCTTGAGCTCTTGCAGTAAAAACCTTTAAATTTCCCAGACATAGATTGTGCACCATCTGTACATATACCACAACAGTCTTTCCATGCCGGCCGAAGTCGTCGGATTTTTAAGAGAGTTAAAAATCCCTCAGTATGCCTTCCTTCGGAGGGGAAGTAGATCCGGCGGTCCCATGTCATAGATTTATGGCATGTTAAAGAACCTTCCACTAATTACACCTGTGTGAAGCTAAATTATATATAGGTTAAACATTTGACTAGCGTTCTTAGGTTCCTACGTTCGTCGTCAAGAGCCGACTGCGGTGGCGTCTGGTAGCTAAGTTCTGAACTAGTAGTCATTGACGGTGGCGTTTGGCAGCAAAAGTCGGAACTATTTGAAAAATTCAAAAGACTGCAGTCCTTACTTGAATTAAAAACAGATAACACGCACTAATACAGTCATCACAATTAACACCGGTTATCAGACAGATTCTACACACACCAAAGTACACGGGGCTACATGACCGCGTTGTCGCAGCCCCTAAACTTAAGAACTAACCAACCAGTCTTTCCATGAAAGATCTTGGTCATTGAGAAAGGAATTAATAGAAACAAAAATATCATGTCCTGAGGTTGTAGTCTCCAGCGGTCTACAGAACAGAAACGCCTCATTAATATCTTTATCATCAATATATCTGGTAAAACCAAGGAGTTGCAGTTTGTCACCACTATCGATACTCTCATCTACTTGCAAAGCAAATGCTCTATCAGTTTTTATTTTCCCCACGACTTGTTCGTTGATATTGCAAACATTTCAGATATCCTGCGACTGATTGTGTTGTTGGAAAGAGGAAATTTCGAAATTTGATTACTGCTCCTTCACCAAGTATTGTTGAAACTATAATTTTCCATGCAGGACCTATGATTTCCTCTCCAAGAGCATGAGGTGTGTGTGTGATTTTTTTCCTATCAGTTCTGCTACTTTAAACGAGGCTTCAAGAGCAGTATCACTTATGGTCATTCTCTTTACCATTCGCACAGCTGTTTTTTATTCTCCCCTTCTAGTACACGTGAAAAATACATCACACTCTTCCCAGACCCAATAGGATGCTTAATTGTGAGATGCCACTTCAGTTTGCTAGGTACCATGGCCTCGTGTTTCGCCACAAACTAAACACACAGGGATAGGGTTTTCCTCGTTCTTATTCCACGTAAATCCATACATTACGTAACTGTCCTGGTATGTTCTTTTCTTTCGTTTGTCTTCTTTATGTTGAATTCGACGGTTCGGGAGTAGGAGCCGACTGCTCACTTTCACTCTCCAGGCGTTTACGTTTAACAATGAACTTGTCCATAGCTAAACACTGCTACTGTAATCAACGCCAAGAAAACATGTTAAAGTGGCGTAGGAACGGGTACACTTTTATATATTTATATATATATGTAAGTGACTGATGTGAAACAGCTTTTGTCAAAGCATTTCGGCCCTGAGTGGCACAACAGAGAGGATCTAGGCTTCTACCGAGACTTGCTACTATGTGGCGAAGACATAGCTCGACAAAATGTATCTGAAGTAGAAGAAGAAGAAGAAGAAGACCCCATGGAATGACGTTGCTGTGCAGTCCAATGGACTCTATTTCGCCTAGTTTGAAAAGCTGTGAGCATATTGTGAATGGAAATTTAAGGTTGAAAGGTTACTTTTATTGTATACTGGGTAGTTTCTTAGAGAACTTTAAAATATAGCAATAATTTCACTTTCACATAGAAACCATAATTACTGACTTAATGAAACTAATCCAAAACTACTTAAGTCCTAGATCCTGTATCAAAACTGCTTAAGGGCAATATATTTTCTATTATTACGTAAAAACTGCTTTTACTGTATTTTTAAAACATACATAAAATGAAAACTAATCGTATTTTGTAACTATTATACAAACTGTTTCTATTTAAACGCGCACGGATAACTCAAGACAGTTTTTTGCCCTTTCTCACAAATTTCATGAAATTGACTTAGGTAGTTCTGGAATTGGACGACTCACATACATATCTTTATAACCTCTGTTATTTATTTTATTTGTTATTTAATTTCCAATGAATTTGTTATTATTAAGTCCCTTTTTTTGTTAAATTTTATTCTTTGTTTTCTTACTCTCAATACTTTATATTGTTATACAGTCAGTATAAAATGGTGTACTTCGTACCTGTATCAGATTATTACTAAAAAAAGATGTTTCAATATAGAACAATATGATATGTAAATGATTTTTCAAAATCTGAAATAATAAAATTTATTTTCATGGGAATATTTGCTCATAATAAAATATGTGTGTGTTTCGTTTACAGAATGTTAAAAATTATTTATGAGTTACTTTATAAAATTCTGTAAGTTATATTCGCAGAATAAATCATGTTTAAGATCAATAGAACTTTATAGGCCAGGCGACAGGTCGAAAAACAAAAGCCTCAATAAGGAAATAATTAGTGGAAAGCTGGAAATTGCTTTAATCGCTTTATTTTGACCCAGATATTACTCTCCCAACTTTTCCCCCTCAAGCGAAGTCGGCGTTGGCCCTTCTGGCCCTACGAAGGTACCATTTTTCCTTTTTTTTTTTTGCTAATATCTCCCAAACCATCAACTTTATCAACAAAATGCCTATTATGAAAATAATCTAAAAGAGTACATTTTCTACAAAAATGCTCTCTGCCTTTTGTCTCTAATGTGAACTGTTACGATGCTACGACCATTCAAATTGGAGCCCTTTTAGATTCTTGCGGAAAAGCTATGGAAATGATATGCCATATCAAAGTTTCTACATATTATAAAATATTTGTCAGCATTCCAGGTGCACAAGCTGTTAACTTGTTACAAGTATAACAGATTTTCAATGTAAACAGCTGTGGCCTCAATTTCTCCGTCATCGCTTTCATCGTCTGTATAGGTACTTTTGTCCGACGTCACAGGGCGCTCAAGATTAACATCGATGTCTCCGTCACAATCATCCATATCATCTTCCTCGGCAGCATTTGTACATGACCGTCCCATACAATTCATGCAGATTCTGGAGCATCGGAAGCCCGTTTTCCTGCAACCACAAGCTGCGTTACATCCTTCCGAACATTTGCTGGACACTGTGTTTAGAAGCGTTTGTGGCACCGGATCCCTCGTAGGTATGGGAGCCAAACCACATTGAGAATTTTTCCAGCCCCAATCCAGTGGATTTGTATCATTTCCATACCATGTTTGGATTTGATGATATGTTCTTAAAGAGTGATCACGTGCCGCTGATTCGGTGGGAGGTAAGCTTGCGAGATTAAATCGATGTTTGCTTAGAGATTTTTCAAACAGTTGGAACCGCAGCTCATTCAGGGTATTTCCCGTGGTTTTGTTGTCATAAAGCCCAGCCAAAACCAACTGGCCCGCTTTGTCAATTTCATCGGGGTTTGCGTTCACGTCTCGGAAAACCCTAACAGCTGTCTGCAGTTCCTCATTACTCTTCAGCAGTGTTACGAATTTCATTTTGCACTGCCTGTGAAACGAAGACGTTATATCGCACCCACTAAACGCATGCAAAAAGAGGAAGTTTTCTTGCACACATGTTGGGAGATTGAAACTTGTTGTGCAAAATAGTTGTTGTTTGGTTGAACCTTGGCCGGGTTTCATAAAATACATTTTCGTGGAGGGTGGCACACAAGCCGCCAAGATGACCAGGATATCTATATCTTCAGCCACTATAATGACTGAATTGTCGGGCCGAGATAACTCGAGTGGGGTGGTAACGATCAGCACATCGGCATGTGGAGCTTGTCTGGTTTCGATTCCTTCGCTTTCGAATTTGACGCGCAACAAGTCGATCAATCTTCGTTTGTTTGTGACATTAGACAAAAAGTTTGCTTGTGGAATAGGTGCCGTCATGGACTCATAAAAAAAAAACATTAGCAGCTTCATGCTTGTGCGATCGTCGAAGACGTTCAACGGACTTGGTACTGCGAGCTGCTGGGTCGTCAGGATACCCAACGAAAATAATGACACTGTTTTTCAAGTATCTTTTAACGTAACTCGCATATTTGGCACTAATGTCGACAAAAGTATCGGTTTGGTGCCAAATTACACGGTGCAGAAGATATCCTCCGTCGAGAACATGATGTAGGTCCTCAAATATGGGCTCATCGGTAACAGGATCGAATAATTTATAGAACACAGACTTTTGCGTCTACGCATTCCCGCTTTATCAAAGATCGCAACCGGATACGGAGCTAGTTCAAACTGGAAATATTGTTTCAATTCTGCATCGGATTTCTTTGCAAGGCAAATGCATTGGAAAAGCACAAGAGGATCACCAGGAATATCCGTGTTGCGGATTTTTAGCCTATTTTCAATTTTGAAAAAATAGGCTTATGAAATCACCTTTTGTCCGTGTGTGTGTGCGTGTGTGTGTGTCTAAACGACTGGAGCGATTTCAATGAAACTCGGTAAGTTCATGGCGCTATTCCCGGCGACCTCGACCGTGCCCTTCAAATTTTGTTACGTCTCACCAATCCAACATGGCGGCTGTGCGAAATATTTCACTAGCATTCGATATCTCCGAAACTATTACCGATATCGCCCTGAAATTGTGTACGGTGATAAAGGGCACTACTAGAAGTTCACCTATGAGACTTTCAAAAACCTGGTGACTACAAAACCAACATGGCGGCCAAGCGAAGTTGAGACTTTTAAATAGACTTTTCTCGCGATTTAACTACCCAAACGTAATGAAACTGGGTACAGCAATTGTTTATACACATTGTAAAGCACTGGAGTCTAATTTAGTTCAATTGTTTACATAACCTCAAAATGGCGGCTGTGCGAAATATTTCACTGACATTCTATATCTCCGAAACTATTACAGATATCACCCTGCAATCTTGTACGGTGATAAAGGGTACTGATACAAGTTTACCTATGTATATTTCATAAACCTGTAAAGTACAAAACGAACATGGCGAACAAGCGAATTTGAAATATTTTAATATTTCTCGTGATTTAACTCTCTGAGCGCAGTGAAATGTGGTACAGTAAATGATTTTGCAGATTGTAATGCACTGCCATCTAATTTAATTCAATTGTTTACATAACCTCAAGATGGCGGCTGTGCGAAATTTTAAAATTATGTTTTTATTTCTTGTGTCGTTATCATGCGATTGAAGTGAAAGTTTGAATAATGAACCTAGGCAATAATTGTCCTTGAATGGTACATAACTCTATGGCCTATACATATAACAATCCTAAACGGCGAGCTTCCGAAATATTTAGACGGTTCTCAATATCTATGAATCTTTTACAGCAAACAAACAGATTTTTTTTATGTTCATAGAGACTATGAACATATGTTCACCTATAGGACTTTGAGTAACCTGGTGAGCACAAATCCAACATGGCGGCGACGCGAAGTATAAATATTTAAATGGACGTTTCTCGCGAATTAACTATCCGAGTGCCGTGAAACGTTTCACGTTAAATGCTTATTCAAATGTAGATCCACTGGCATCTAATTTATTTCAATTGTTTGCATAATCACAAGATGGCTGCTGTGCGTGATTTTAAAATCTCGTTTTTACTTCTTGAGTTCTAATCATGCGATTGAAGTTTGAATACCACACGACCACAATAATCTTAATGTAATAGTACAAAAATAAAAATCCAACCTGGCGACCATCTGAAATATTTAGACGGTTCTCAATATCTATGAATCTGTTACAGCAATTAAACTGAAATTTTGTATGTTGATAGAGGCAATTAACATGAGCAGGATATATGAAAATAGGCTGTATAGTTCTTCACGGAACTACTTGTTATTTTCGAATTTACCGCGCGGAGAGGCATCACGCCATTTTTTCTAAGGAACTTCACATCGTGAAAATTGTTGCCGGTTATGCCTTTTTGTGCTGCTATTCCAATTTCATAGGTCATATGACAAGTGATTTGTCCATCCGCGACAACTCCTGTGCTTAACGAAACAACGTGTTGTCCACGAGGAAAGGGCTCTTGAGTTGATAACCATCCAACAAATTTTCTCAAGTCCGCATCATCCCGCGAGATCCGCGCACACCGTGCATCCACATGCTGTTCTGTAGTCGAAAACTCAATATTGCAAAATGATACTAATGGTAGGTATTTTTCCACAGCTGTTTACATTGAAACTCTGTTATACTTGTAACAAGTTAACAGCTTGTGCATCTGGAATGCTGACAAATATTAAAACATGTAGAAACGTTGATATGGCATATCATTTCCATAGCTTTTCCGCATGAATCAAAAAGGGCTCATCTTTGAATGGTCGTAGCATCGTAACGGTTCACATTAGAGACAAACGGTAGGGAACATTTTTGTAGGAAATTTACCCTAGCTTATTTTTATAACAGGTATTTTGTTGATAAAGTTGAAGATTTGGGAGATATTTGCAAAAAATTGAAAAATGGTACCTTCTTAGGGCCAGAAGGGCCAACGCCGACTTCGCTCGAGGGAGAAACTTGGGAGAGTAATATCTGGGTCCAAATAAAGCGATTAAAGCAATTTCCAGCTTTCCACTAATTATTTCCTTATTGAACTACCTGTCGCCAGGCCTATTATGCGAGTTGCAATCTTCAATATATATCAAAATAATATATATTTATTACAATTTGCCTTACGTCGCACCGACACAAATACTGTAGGTCTTATGGCGACGATGGGATAGGAAAGACTAGCAGTGGGAAGGAAGCGGCTGTGGCCTTTATTAAGGTACAGCGCCCATTTGCCTTGTGTGAAAATGAGAAACCAGGGACAACCATCTCCAGGGCTACCGACAGGGGGGTTCGAACCCACTATTTCCGGAATGAAACCTCACAGCTGCACAACCCTAACCACAACCTCACTCCGTGAATCATATCATACTATATCAAAATATAATCATAATAGGCCTATATCATAATATATTCTTTTTTATTGGGCTGGACGGAGGGAGAATACCTACTGTCAACCAAAGTATTATGTGCACTCGAGTTTGAAGGGTGTTTGTGAAGTAACCAATAGACCTACATAAAATCCAATACCATCATCATTTTCGCCGTTCTATTTTACGTTAGTTCATGTAGGTTTGGAATTTTTAATTTATATTTTAATATTTTTATCGCAGTTGGAACACAAAATGTGCCCATTTTTAAGCGTGTTTCAACCATGCGTCACATTTAAGAATTATTATCTCAAAAACCCGTCATCAGATCAAATGCAAATTTTAACACAATATACATTGGAATGCTGTATAACTGGTTTATTAATTTCAAAATTTTGTGTGTCCAAGAAACAAAGTTTTTATCATTTTTGTAAGGTAACTTTTTCTCGGTTCGGGGTGGTTGGAAAATATCGCTCTTGGTCGCGTTGTAATCCTTATACATCAAGAAGTTATGTTGTATGACTGTGAAATACGTAAATTAATTCACTTATTTTATATCGGTTTGTATTTGTTCGTGGAAATAAGGCATGATTCACCTGCCAGCCGCTCCGGGGTAGGCTGTACAGCGTTGCTGAGATGGAGCCCATCACTGCCGAGCGAGGCGAGGTCGTATTTCCCCGTTCAAATATAAACCGATATAAAATAAGTGAATTAATTTACGTATTTTAAAGTCGTTCAACATAACTTTTTGATGTATAAGGAATATAACGCGACCAAGAACTACATATTCCAACCACCCCAAGCCGAGAAAACGTTACCTTAGACAATAGATAACAACATTGTTTCTTGGACACGAAAAATTTTGAAATTAATAAACCAGTTATACAACATTCCAATGTATATTGTGTTAAAATTTGGATTCGATACAATGAAGGGTTTGTGAGATAATAATTCTTAAATGTGACGCATGGTTGAAACACGCTTAAAAACGGGCACTTTTTGTGTTCCAACTGCGATAAAAAATATTAAAATATAAACTAAAAATTCCAAACCTACATGGACTCACGTAAAATAGAACGACGAAAATAATGATGTTATTGGATTTTATGTATGTCTATTGGTTACGTCACAAACAACCTTCAAACTCGAGTACACATAATACTTTGGTCGACAGTAGTCCACAAATTGGCAATACGGCTCGGAAAGCGAGTCTGGTTTGTTTTTCAGATGCAAAGCAACGCTATCAGTGAGTGAGAGAGAGAGAAGACGTTGAGTGACGATGAGAAGCGGGGGGAGTAGGGGCGAAAGGAGGTGATAATTGAAGGGTAGACACGTCACTAACACAAATGCAGCGGCTGCTATCGGTGATACAGTAGTGCTGCTATCTCTTGCCATGCGATTGACGGCGGTGGCGATCGCACAGCCTTGAAGGTAGTTTTCTTTGTTGGAGACATTCCAAATATGAAAAGCACGCGTCTCATTGTGCGAGGCAGCTTTGCGAGCACTGTGTGGCAAGAACAGTAGCGAGTGCGAGGCAATGCCTACTGCGTGTTCACTTGAGCGCATTCGAAGAACATTGATGCAGAACTATAGAAAGTTTCCGTTCAGTTATAAACTTATTGTCGAGATGATAGACATTCAAGTGTTACGGGGAATATCTGACTACATATTTAACATGGTCGAGATGGTGAACTAAGCTAGAATGCGCAAGGAACGTGATCACACTGACAGACTAGAATATCAGGCAACCGATATTAATAGTAATTGTAAAGATGAAGTGTGACTATCGCCGAATTATGATCCAACGATACGATATGGAACTATATTGTCGCGTCATGACGAGATACTATCAGATCCGTAACGAAGTAGTCCATTCCACTTCGAGACTTGGAAATCCGTGCGGCTTTGCTGATGGAGATGGTGTCCGCGTTCGTCACCAGGCAGGGCGATTAGCGATCGGAGGCCAGGGTTCGAGACGTGGCGAGGCAATGTTCCGGAGAAAGAAGAGGAAGTGTTTCGAGTGTGGAATTACTGGTGCATACAATAATTTCCACCATACTATTTCTACAAGATGTCACCGCAAGGTAGAGAGAAAGATCTTCGTTCGTAGTTGTTGGTTTTAAGTAGTTAGTTGTAGATATAATACCATTGAGCAGTGCACCAGTTCAACATTAATTCATTTTTATTGTGAGTGATTTTTCAAAACTTAGGAATTATTTTTCCGTCGTGTATATTTAAATTTTAAATTTCTTTTAGTGAGATTTTGGATATTAACGTTTGGATTTACGACTTTTTAATACTTCGAGATTTAAGCTCGTTTCTTAAATTATTTCGTTTTCGAATTTATTTCGGATTGTAAATTTCTTGGGAATTTTATTGAATTTTATTTAATATTATGGCATTTAATATTAAATTATTTAAGTAACCCAGATCAGGGAAAGATTCTTCTTTGGAAATGAATTGTTCTGTTGGATATTTCCAAGATTTTATTGCAGATCTTAGGAGCAGTTATTCCATTATGGAATATTGTTATTCTTGTGATAGCTAACAGCGAGTTTGAAGCTATTCAAACAATTATTTAATCGAACCTTTTGGCTTTGTTGAAGAATGAAACATTATTTAGACATTCCAACTTTGGCTATTAATTAACAATAATAATTTATCAATGGATAAATTATTTTATTTCGAGTAATCTCATCGACTATGACATATTAACACATTTGAGGATTCTATAAAACTTTTGCAACATTATTTAAGATTGCTGTTGACTAATGATTGCATTATCGCAATATTTTGAAAAGACCAGTGAGGAGCAACGAATGTTTATATTTATTGAACATTAACAACTATTATTAAAATCTATAGTAACTTGTATTAGTAAACCATTACGTCATCGCTGTAAATTAAAGTCGATAATTGTGAATTATTGTAACATCTGGAAGAGTTATACACCGTAATTATTATGTAAGAATATATTAACGAAAGTAAAGCATTATATGCAATTTAAATAAGTTGTTATGCAAGAATACTGTACTAAAAGATGAAGTAAAGAATTATCGCAACTATATTTGTTTAATAGCAAGTCTATGGAAATATTATACGGAATTTACCTGTATTATTGAGGGAAGTCGTTGTTCAAGTATTAAGGGGAGGCTTATACAGTATGGAAATGGAGAGAAGGTCATTATACGCATTGTGAGCGTATATTAGGAAAGTGTAAGTAACTATATTACGGTAAAGAATTAAGAAAGACCTTTGGTGTATATAACTATTATAAAATGACTTTCAGTTGAATTGATTTGTTCTATTGGCGGAAAATACTTGGGAAATCAGATTGATAATAACAATGTTGTTAATTATTATTAAACCATTATCAAGAATATGCCTACATTTTATATGAGCTTAACTTAATCGTTCGGCTATACATATATGCCAAATTGTGAAATGAAACCACAGTAATATGACGACAAAAATATAATATGGTATAGTGAAATTGACACTTCATTTAAGAATAAGGATTGCCAGGAAATGAATCGGAAGGAAGGCTGGGTGATTGAGAATCACCATAAAGGTTGTATGAAAATGAAAATCCACAGCCTGCTTCCAGTCTCCGACCGGGTCAGGTATGGAATGCATGAAGCCCCCATCTAGCGGCGAGGATATGAACTGTGCCGGTTGCCGAGGCCTGACGCACTCCCCTGGGGCAATGATTAAATGAATGGCAGATGAAATGAAATGATAGTGGAGAGCGTTGCTGGAATGAAATGTTGGACAGGGAAAACCGGAGTACCCGGAGAAAAACCAGTCTGCCTCCGTTTTGTCCAGCACAGATCTCACATGGAGTGACCGGGATTTGAACCACGGACCCAGTGGTGAGAGGCCGGCGTGCTGTCGCCTAAGCCACGGAGGCTACCATAAAGGTTGTAAATAATGTATAAAATTTTATAAATAATATTTAAACATAATATTACTAATAGCTAGGAGAATTTAACAATATAACGAAGTTATCTAAATAACTTACTTGATAAACAGCTGATATTAAATAAATAATAATAATAATATTTATTGATTGGATTAACATGATTAATAACTACTTCTAATAATTAATAAATATTTAAATAACAAATATTTTGCAAACTTAATTAATAATCAGAAAATATTAATATATTTTTATTTAAACTTTAAATAATTTCAATTATTATTACTTGAATAATTTAGAGAGTTTTAGTAGATAATTAAACTTTTGTTTAATTTATTAAAATATTTTAAACGTTTAAACCATTAAGAGGAGTGATGTTCGAAGAACGTGACGACGTTCATTGTCTACATCAAGGATGTTTATTGTTGTACAGAAGGGATTTTATGATAGATCAGTGTTAAATAATTTTCATTATTATTATAAATGGATGGTTTTGTAACAAGTAAGGAGGAATGTCATTGGAAGACATTGGTTGTATTAACAACAATATTTGTTTAGATTTATTTATGAGAGAGAGTGTGATTTTAAGTGCAGTTGTGCTAACAGCTGATTGTTTTTTTTAATGAGAAGTGAAGCACTTCTAACGTCAGTTGGATGTTGATTTTATTTTATTCTCTGATTATTGGATAATTTTAAATAATCACTTTACGAATCATATGAAAACATTTAGGGATTATTTGTTAACTCATTTTTTTTCTTTTAATAAATTTAATTCGTTAGTTTTGTAACCACCTCTTGAATGATTTATTTGAATTATGGAGAAGGATTATGTTTTGGTGCATTTGAGGTTTAATTGAACCACTAGTTACGCCCACTTAACCGAGAATGATAAGTTTCTCGTACTCTGCGTTTATTCAGATTATCCACCCAGTTCTGCATTACCAAAACATGATCTTAGGAAGTGTGCATCCCCCTTTTAGCTCTTGTTGGTAGGATTTTCAGGTTTATTAGCCGGGGACCTCGAGATTCTACAATCCAGCTGATCTTCGGATTCGACAAGCAGCTCAAATGGTTTAAACGGGTACAGTACGGTATAGTTCCTTTTATTAATTCTCCCACTATCTTTCCATCTCATCTCCTGCAATGCCACGACAGCAATTCCAAACTTTAACACCTCCTCCGCCAACTCTGTCATTTTTCCAGCTTGCATCATTGCTCTTATGTTCCATGTCACCAATGTCCATACCACTTACCATTTCTCAGTCCTTATGTACGTACTTGCCAGGTTCGTCAACAATAAATCCACCAGTGTTCCGAGGCAATCTTGAGGCTTTCATAACGGGATTCTTTTTATGGCGCGGGGTTGTTAGCCCCTAGCCCAACCTGGAGGATCAGGGTACCGCTCATAGTCTGTCTCATCACCTTAGGCCTGTCCGACTTGGGTACTAGGAGCCAAAGCTCCAGCTGGTATAGCCCCAAGGATCATTTGAACTAACAAGCCAACAAACACCCGGCAATACATGATTGCTTTCCTCTAGGTGATGGTACCGGCGGGAGGATCAGTTCTCCATTGATACCAACAATTCCATCTACAGGTACATTGGCCAGTATGCATAAAGTCTAGCATATGCTTTTGCTACCTCTTTTGTAAGCATATGCTGGAATGAGTATGCATAAAATAATCTAGCATTTGCTTTACTTACTAGTATTTACTTGCTACCTAGCATTTGCTTAATTTTCCAGCAAATGCTGAATTATACATGAATAAAACCAAGCATGTGCTAGTACTATGCAAGCATTTGCTTAAGATTTACCAAGCTAGTCACAGTTAGCTTGAAGTTTGTACTGTGACAACTTAGTGTTAACTTCCGGTTGATTTAATGGCACAAATTGTGAATATCCGACGCAGGAAACTCTATAATCCCAGACGGCAAAGTGATGAACGTTCATGTAAACATTTGTACAGATTTAACGAAGAAAATGTTGAATTAATTTCGAGCTCTTTCTTGGGTGAAAGTGACGAGACGTGTGGTGGTGCGTTAACATCGAAGGAACGAATGCAGATAATTCTTAGTTTTGTTGGTGATCCGGGTTTCCAAGTTGGAATAGGAGAAGATACGGGAGTGCATCAAAGTACTGTTAGTAGAACCATTGATTTCGTCAGCAAGAACATTTTTCAAAAAGCACATCACTGGATAAAATTTCCGTCACGGCCACAAGAAATCAACATAGCTAAAGACGAATGGCAGCAACGATTTAACTTTCCTTGCGTGATCGGTGCTCTTGACTGTACACATGTACCAATTTTAAAGCCACGACTACACGGCGTTGAATACATAAACCGCAAAAATTTCGCTTCTATCAATGTACAAGCAACTTGCAATTCAAGAGAAATTTTCACAAGTGTTGATGCTAGCTGGCCTGGTTCTGTTCACGACAGTCGCATATTTAAGAATTCACAAGTGTATGAAGGATTGCGAGAGCATGCAGGAGCTGCAGTACTGTTGGGTGAATCAGGATACGGGCTTGTACCTTGGCTGCTAACTCCTTACCGAAACCCTCAAAACCCACAAGAAGAGAATTACAATCGCGTGCATGCTCAAAACAGAGTAATTATTGAAAGATGTTTTGGTCAGCTTAAGAGACGTTTCCCTCTAATAGCAAACAAAGTCAGAATCTCTTTAGAGAAAATTTCACGCATTATCATCTGTTGCTTTGTGCTACATAAAGTCTCTAAGCATTTAAGGGATGAGGACAATTTTGATAATGTACATATTGAAGAAAGAGATGATGATGGTGCTGGTGAGAGGGCTGAACAAGAATATGGTCATGATGACATGATGAGAAGACGTGGTGCACAGAGAAGAAATGAAATCGCTATTATTTTGTTTCAACACGTTGCTGTAAACGAACAATGAAAGTGAAGCACTGTGATCTGGGAAAAACAAAATTTAATAATTGTGTGGCTCGTATTTTTTAATTTAACTTATAATCTTACATCGCTATGAATTTATTTGGGATTCGGTACATGTATAATTTCGCCTCAGTTAAATACAAACATTTATCTCCCTGTTCCACACATTTATTATTCAAACTGTATGTAGGTTTGTTCACTTATGTTTGAAGCTAATTTCCTATCTTCTATTTCCTGCTGTTGCATGCGAGCTAACTTCAACTGTTCTAATAACACTAGTCTTTGAAGTTCCGTATTCGACAGTTTTTCCGTCTCCTCAGTCTCTGAAGATAACTTTATTTTCTTGATTTGTCTTGGTGATGTCATACGCTGTAGTGGTAGTGGTAGTGTGTCATCATTATTGCTATCAGTTGCGTGTTCCTTACTTCCTCCTACAGCACATCCTCCTGAAATAATGAAATAGAATTACGGTACTGACCTTGGCCTACAGATTAATAAAATGAACTCATAATAATAATGTTATTGGTTTTACGTCCCGTTTAACTACTAAGGCGTAATGCTTTTTTTTTCAACTAGGGGCCGATAACCCAGAAGGTAGGACTCTTAAATTAGGCCTATCATCATCATCACCTTTTCTTCATTACAACACAGCATGCGGTATTTCATCAGCGAGTATAGTAAAATTTAATAAACATACCTGGTACACGAGTGAATGTTGGATTCTGTTGTCCTTCTATGAAATTGCTAAGTTCCTCCTCCCATTTCTTCAGCTGTATCTTCCTATTTCCTGTAGTGTTACGATCACTCTTCTTTTTGACTTCCGTCTTCATGTTATGGATCCTTTTTTTCACCTGATCTGCTGTAAATTGCCGCCCAAGAGTCTTCTCACAGCTCTCACATAACTGTTCAACAGCTTGTAATTTGGCTGTTTTCATCGACGGAGTTTGCGATTTACTCAGTAAGACTGGTAACTGTTTTAGCATGGTAACAAAGTGATAGCCTAATTCACGTCAATTTCAACCTCTGTTTCTGACATTTCCGACATCGTAGAATGAATAGGCACTTGAGGAAATCAAAACTGTAAACTAGTAACACCTAATGCAAACTTGTATGGTCACGGCTGTCAATACATTAATGATGTTGAGATGAACATAACCTCTTACCGGCAACCAGCATGCTTTGCGCGACTAGCAAATGCTAGTTAGCATATTCTACAAAAAGTCAGCACTTGCTGGAAAAACTTGTAGCACTTTCTAGTCAGCACAAGCAAAAGGTTATTCATATCAATTTAAGCAAATGCTTTTACTTGCTAGTATTTGCTGAAACATATGCTTTTACTTATTGCTTGTGCTTGTAGTATATGCTACATTTTTATGCATACGACCCATTGCCCATGCTTGCATTCAGATCTCCAGCCACAGTACACGAATTACACTCATTAATTTAATCTATTGCAGCCTGCAGTTTATTGTAAAATTCCTCTCTTTTTCCCTCCTCTGGTGCCTAAATACATGGGTTGTTTTTTTAATTTTGGCACCTTAGTTATAACTGGATTAATAACTCACTTAGATGGTTCCAAGTTTCACAGGCCCTCGATGAATTGCCCACCGTTGCGTACAACGTGTTCCCAGCGATGCGGAAGTCGTTGGATCCGGTTGGCACTGCCCAATCTATTGATGGTACGAAGAGAGCGCTCGGCAGCCTGCTTAACGTCTTCAATGGTACGGAAGCGCTCCCCGCGCATTGTCATCTTCATCTTCGGGATAAGATCATAGTCGCAGGGACTGATGACGGGAGAATATGGGGGGAGGGGGTGATAGAGGACCTCCCAGCCCCAGCGATCCAACAATGCCGACACAACGCCTGCTGTGTGTGCCCTAGCATTGTCATGCAGAACGATGGGCGGTGTAACCATGTGGTGGCGCCTTTTCCTTCTCAGAGCTCCTCGGAGATGGTCTTGCAGAAACGAACAATAGTACACCGCATTAACGGTTTGCCCTCGGGGAACAGTATGGCAGCGCTTCCGTACCATTGAAGACGTTAAGCAGGCTGCCGAGCGCTCTCTTCGTACCATCAATAGATTGGGCAGTGCCAACGGGATCCAACGACTTCCGCATCGCTGGGAACACGTTGTACGCAACGGTGGGGACTACATCGAGGACCTGTGAAACTTGGAACCATCTAAGTGAGTTATTAATCCAGTTATAACTAAGGTGCCAAAACTAAAAAACCAACCCATGTATATTCATAAAACCGTTAGTAGTCCCCATTTGTATTTGAAGGAATTTTTCACTATAAGTCCGCCTTGTTTCGTACTGGCTAGCATTCTTGGCTGTCACCCCGGTGGCTCTGGTTCGATTCCCGGCTTTGCCGAGAAATTTAATTCTGGTCTGAGGTAAAACTGAGAAGAGGCGGGTTCGATTCCTACCTCAGTCATCCTGCAAGTGGTTTTCTGTAGTTTCTCGTTTCTACTCCATGCAATTGCCGGTATGGTACCCAATTTCACGGCCGCTTCCT
This sequence comes from Meconema thalassinum, assembly GCA_946902985.2. Classification (NCBI taxonomy): domain Eukaryota; kingdom Metazoa; phylum Arthropoda; class Insecta; order Orthoptera; family Tettigoniidae; genus Meconema; species Meconema thalassinum. Next base: position 585,586,227 of record OX336389.2, on the reverse strand, counting down.
ACCCAAATCCTACCTCGATTACAAGTACTCACACTAGTACAGGCATCACAGTAACACAGGTTATCAGACTTCTACACACAGCCAAGTACACAGGGCTATATGACCTGAAAGTCGTAAAGCCCCTAAAGAATTAACAACTTTCCCTATAAAATATATAGGAGTTGATACGAGATATCTATTTCTTCATAATCATTATTGCAACTCCGGCTGTAGCCCTCTTATTGCTGGATGCTCCACTGCGGAGTACGGTAACACACAGTTTCCATTTCTAAGAAGTCCATTAGTTTCTTTTTATAAGGTGCGTTCAAAAAGTAACGAGCCGGAGGCTGGAATGCACAAACCGGTGACGACATTGGCTAATTGTGGCGTGTGTAACGAGGTGTGGTTCCGACCAGAGCGTGGAAGATCATAGCCCGTCGCTAGAGGGCACGCTTGCACGTCACGTGACGATACAAAACGAGCAGCAGCATGCAACAATCGTCCAACGCTGCAAGTCGCATTGCAAACAGTGACATGGAGGCGTCAAACAAAGAGCAAAGAGGTGTTGTTCGGAATCTGACAGCGGAAGGAGTAGAGGAACGTACATTCATCGCCGAATATCACAAGTGTACGGCGAACACTGCATGTCCCTCTTAAGGGTCAAGGCGTGGTACAAGCGCTTCAGGGAAGGACGGGTGTCGTTAGCCGATGATGCCCGGTCTGGGGCACCCCCTGCATTACCGATGACAACGTCCAGCTGGTTGATGCACTCATTACCCAGGACCGCCGAGTGACAGTGAACGCCATAGCCGCCGTGGTCGGATTGAGCGTCGGAAGTGTGCACACCATCACGAAGCAACGACTGCACTTGCGCAAAGTGTGTGCCCAATGGGTGCCTCACAGTCTTCAACCACAACAGGAAGCATGTCGAATGGCCTACTGTCTTGGTCATCTGCAGCGCTATGCGAGGGAAGGGAATGGGTTCCTGGCAAGAGTGGTGGCTGGAGATGAGTCATGGTGTCGATCACTTCGAACCAGAATCCAAACGACAAAGCCTCCAGTGGAAGCATCCAGGGCCACCACCACCCAAAAAAAGGCAAGGCCATCCACAAGATTGCAGGAAAGGTAATGCTGACGTTCTTCTTTGAACAAGATGGCCCCCTTCTGATACACTTCATGCTGCACGGGACAACAGTGAATGCCAAGCGTTACTCGCAAACCTTGAACACCCTTCGCCAAGCGATCAAAACAAAACGACTAGGCAATCTCACCCGTGGGGTCATTCTGCTCCACGACAATGCACGACCTGATACGGCCAACACAGTCGCGGCACTCCTGCAGAAATTCAAATGGGAAGTTCTCGGCCAACCTCCATAGAGTCCAGACCTGTGATTACGCCATGTTTGGTCCCCTGAAAAGGGCTCTGCGGGGCCAACGATTCACCTCGGACGTCGACGTCCAGCTGTACGTGCGGAACTGGTTCACATCGCAGCCCAGGGAATTTTATGAGACAGCCTTTCACCGCCTCGTGTCACAGTGGGACAAGTGCCTCAAGAGCCAGGGCCAATACTTCTAGCATACAGGTACTGGTTTCTGTAATTATGCCTCCGGCTTGTTACTTTTTGAACGCACCTTATACTTTCAGGAATGCCAGCTATATTCACATCTTCAGTCTTAGTTCTTTCTGTAGAATGTATTCTTTGCGACTTAGATCTCTCGCATACCAAACTGCAACTTTCATCTGTTTAATTGTAGTCATTTTCCTGGCAAAAGGAATCATCAAAGAATCAGTCCGGTCATTTCCTTTCTCGAGATTTTGAGTACTCTATTATTGTTTTTCTGTCAATAGGTTACCAGCTTGAATAACAACCCCCAACCTGGAGAACCAGGGGCTTTTCCGTTACGGTTAACATACCTTAGCCTAGAGAACCTAGTTTTTAGGCGCCAAGTACTCGCCGGGGGAGAGCATTTGCTGGTTTAATTGGCAGATGGTCTGCTAACTAGAGTAAGTATTAACATCCTTAAAGGCCTAAACACCAGCCATTTATCCTCCTCCTTTATCCGGGCTTGGGATCGGCTCTAAGAAGTTTCAACGACCAACGAAAATAATTCACGTCCATACTTAACAGAGAGGAATGTTTTGTTGAAAAGTGTCGTTTCAATTTACTGGGAACCATGGCAGCATTACTGAGTTTCTCACCACACAACATTTACATTGGACATGATTTGTCACCGCACAAAAACAAAAACTTAAATAATCATCACTATTGTGCCCTGACAGCGCATGTCTACAGAGCTGGCATGAGTTCATTTGTATTTGAAACATGCACCCGCTTGGCGTTGTGTAGACTGGCGGATAGAGGGCGTGAGTGAGCGACTGGTGGCGCTCGCGGCACGTCAGCAGAATCTCGCTCTTGACATTGTATGTTTATTTTGGAATAATATTTCATTGTGGGATTATTGGCCCGTGTTATTAACGATTTTTGGAAAACGTTTCACGGAATGTCGACTAAGGACGACGGAGACATGTTTCAAATTTCAGCAGCGAGGAAGTCCGGCGCAGTCATGGGACTGAGCGCAGCGGGACTCCTTTATAAGGCGCAGCGCAGCACTAGCGGACACAGGACAGATTCACACAGATACACACAGATTGATCACAGGATCCACAGATTCGTCGTAGAACTTCGAGAGGTACTAAGTCGTGAGTGAACTACCGTAGCAGCAACAACAACTCTTCGTACTTGATTCAACAACAGCAAACTGCCAAACACACAGCTTGCTCCCAGGAGTTAAGCAACTTTGGCTGGCAGTAGCTGCTTGATAGTACCAAGCGGGTGACCGTTTTACTGCGCAGTCCGACCACTTCCCTATACAGGGTCTTTCATATAAAGTAAGAACGGCCAGTCCAGTGGAGTCGAGCGAGCAGGTCGCACGGAAGCCAAGCCCGCCATTGTCCGCAGCCAAGTACGCGAGACAACGAGCACGCCATAGTACCAACGACTGCCGCATCAAACGCTGCCACGCCAATACTGCCTCTCACCAGCCATTACTGCGGGGCTTCTACATAGACGCCAATCGACGCCTAAACGACGCCCTGCCAAGCTCCTTACCCATCCCCGCCAAGAAATATTTCCCAGCCAAGCCACTCAACAAATTATTCTCACCCAATACCCCAGTCCTACCAGCAGCAAGTCTCCCTCCTTCAACCAAACACCCTGTACCCCCGCCCCTCCTCACGCAGCTCAGCCAAGACTCAGTTCGCTTGTTGTCAACGGCCACTAAGCCGAACAAAACTAGTAACCTCAAGCGACTGGGCTCCGAAGCTGAGCACAAAAACGCGAACTACTACAGCATTGCTCTTCTTGGACGAGGCATTAACAAATCCTAGGGTCTACTACGGTATTTGACCCATTCCCAAACAAACAAATTCTTCACACACTCCTACATACACTCACACATGGATTACGAGGCTGCTTTAGCCGATTTGGCTACATCACTTTCTGACGAAAGTAATCAGTCGTGGTCCTTCTCACCACACTCCGAACAATATACGGACCCTTCACCGCCGCCTACACCGCGCCATGGCCTCTTCCCGCAATTTGACTACGGGGAGAGACTATGGTATGCGTCACCTACACATCATTCCCCAAAAAGCACGCTGATTGTAATACGCCCACCGGGCTACAATAAATTGCCCGCCACTCGTGACGCAATCATCAGCGTGCTCACACCCATCGCACACTTCATCACAAACATCGAGGAACTGGTGAACCACCAAATTGTAATTACTCTCACCAGAGACTACCGCATCAACGCAGTCACTAAAGCGCTACTGAGCCATCCCTACATTCCTCAACACATACTCATCCCCTACAAACATTCTGAAACCTTTCCAGTACATACACAAACAGACTCAACATTAGGAATGTGCCCCAAAGCCTCTCAGACCATCCCTACTCCACCTCCAATGCCCACTTACATCACCAAGAAACACGCTCAAACAGACCCGATTGAACACTTTCACGAACAGACACAAACACACACAGAAACAGGGGAAAGATGGACACAAGTCTGGACTCAAACGGGCAAAAGAAATAACAAGAAAAACAAAATTCAAGACCCCAAAACAGATCCACCAAGCCCCGTTACACAAACAGACTCTCCCCAACCTGCCTTCAGCTCACAAACCTGCCAACCAGGAAACACTGAACAGGACACTCAAACCATTCCTACGCCGCCACCTATGCCCATTTACAAACATGCTAGGCAAACACAAACTGCACACACGCTATCACTCTCTCCCATAAAACAAATCTCAGTTACACCAGCCAAAGCACATTCCTCAGACAAACCAATGAAACAAACCACAAAACGCAAACATAAAGCCAAAGTTCGAACCACGCAGGCCAACGCAACTCCTCGCACAAATCAGTGTACTGGAGACACTGCAGCTAGCCCTAACCCTTCCGCTGACACGGTGGCCTCACCACCACAACCAAAAACACGGGGAATCTCTCGCCCCCCTCCCAAACCACACTCTAACTTAACCTACCAATGTTATAACTGCCTAAGACTGGGTCATAATGCGGCAAGTTGTCCTCACAGCACCCGCTGCAATAGATGTGGCGATTCGCATCACCACTCTATTTGCAAGGTACCTAGAGATAGCCCTAAATGCGCCAACTGTGAAGGATCTCATGCAGCCTCTTATGACGGCTGTCGATACATTAAAACAGCCATAAGGCAAAGGCAGTTAAACACCAGACAACGCCAAAACGCCACCATCCCTGCCCTCATGTCATTGCCACTAACTCCCCCTCCCACACAACCCGCCACTGCTCTTACACAGCTGCTGAGTTTGCTACTGCAACTCACGACTACCAACACGTAAATCATGACAAACCGAGCCCTGAGCCGGCTCCCAAACACAGTCACTCACCAGCCTACATACAAACCACTCCCAGACTAGTGGCTCGGCTGCCCGGGGGCTAAGGCCACGGCCGACCCCGCCCGGGTTGAGGAGTCACTAACAGGGGACCAACTTAACATATCAATAAACTAACCTTCACACTCTAAAATACAACCCAAGTATCAAATTACCCGTCCTGCGACCCTGCCGAGCTCCTGCCCGCTGGGCTGGCCGCGGCCGGCCCCTGCCATAGGGGCATGCCTCGACCGGCTCACTTCGGGGTGGGGCCTACGGGCCGTCAGGTCGATCTGACATACTCCAAACCTCAACACAGTACATACAAAAAACATGATACAAAAACCCAAACACAAAACTGAGGCTTATTATTATTATTATTATCTTTTTATTTTATATTTTAAACAACAACCTACTACAGGTCTATAACCTTTCACACTACCAAAGCCTACCTACTAAGAGGTCTTTCTTTCTCATTAAAATTAACTATAACAATTTCAAACAGTTTTAATACAAATTATAAAATATTAAAATACTGAAGCTGCTGCTGAAGCAACAACACAAATCTACACCTTGCCCCACAGTAAATGGACGGTCTACATGACTCGCATGTCCAGGTCCTGTGGAGCATAGCCATGGCGAAGCACTAGCTTGGAGATAGTCATATATATCAACAAAAATTAATATATAAATGCAAAATAAAAACAAATTCAAACGAACATTGTACCCACTACTGAATATATTCCTCAGTATGGTACAATAATATATGGTCAAACTAACATACATCAAAATAATTAAAAAACGACATTAAAAAAGGGACATAAGGAGCACAATTTGAGCACCAGGTTCCCACTTTTTCAATGGCGCATTTTTATGCGCCCACAAGCCTGATTATCTCAGTAAGAACGGCGAGCGGCGGTTTTGTCATTCGCTGCTGAAGCCGGCTTGACCGAGCTTGTGACGCGCCACGGCCCCCTGCTGTAGTATTGAAAGTGGGCGCATAGTACAACCTTGACCTTGCAATAAGCGTGCAGGTGTTCAGTCGGCAGTCTGAACCACAGCTGCTAACATGGTGAGACAGTTATCATTGCAACATCGTATTTTTGTATGTAAAATTTATTTTAATTACGATTCGGCTCGGTGGGTACGTGATGCATTTGTTCAGCAATTTCCTGATGAAGTGCCACCTTCACTAGCACAGATTCACGTAATTGTAAATAACTTTGACACTACTGGTTCAGTGCTCAATAAAAAACACAAAATAAAAAATCAGAAAAAATACAGTGGCATGACTCACTCGCGTCAGCCAAAATGTGGTTACCAGATACAATGCCTGTATAACCCAGGAAGGACGACACTTCCAGCAACTTTTATAAGGCAATATTTCTAGGAGGATTGTACACACGCTTAGAGCAGGGGGTCACGGCTCACCACAAGCTCGGTCAAGGCCAACACACTAGCGGATAACAAACCCGCCGCTTGGCGTTCTTACTTTATATGAAAGACCCTGTATAGGATGGCTCGATATCGTCATACGATATACATACATACACCAGATCCAAGAGGCACAGGCAGGCAGGCAGGCAGGCAGCATCGTCGTCATCGAGGGAGGTGATTGGAGGACTCTACTACCCACGCCTCTCTGGACTCCGAACCACTCTGTGGTGAACGGTTCTCGCCGCTGAACTCCTGGCAAGCGCCCAGCCGGGCCACTTGCTACTGCTGACTGAGTGACCGTTCTCTACGCGGTCCGACCACCTGGGCCCTATTTCATAAAGCTCGACAGGTCCGACAATTGTGACAATTTGACATAATTGTCAACATGTCGCGACACTTCTATCTGACAATATGTCATTGTGTGAAAGGAGAAATATTGTAAAATTTACGCCTGTCACAGAGCCTTTTTCATAACCTTGACAAATTGTCAAATCCACCTGTCGAGGTTATGTACACTTCGATAGTTCCGAGAATCGATAATGTACAATAACTATCGATTCACATGAACTGTTCAACGCGAGATAATCGTAATAAAGGATTCATTTATTTGAAGAAACACGCACAAACTGTGCAAAATTACTATAGATTTATAAACTTGACTGCATAAATGTGATTATCATTACAGCTTCTAATAATACATTACAGGTCAACCATTTACCTTTCTGACAATCACGAATAGCATATAAGGTAAATGCAACAATGGTCGTCATGTTAAGACAGATTTAGTCAAGAAAATATAAGCTTCACCCTATAAACAGCAGACAAAGAAAACTAACAATGTGACGGCAATTGGTGCAAACGGGTGACGAATATAGCCACAATATTGTTATTTTATATTCTTATATCAGATTTCGAGTCTGATTTCTTTAAATGTTTAAAGGAATGAGAATTTAATAGATATTAGAGTTGTACGTAGTGTAAATTAACAAATTTCATAATTGGTCAATGTAATCAACAAAAGCACTGTACCTAACCTCAAACACTAGGAAACTCTCAATATCGAAAATATTCGTTTTAAGAAAAAAATTCGTATTAAAAAATGTGTTTTTGCTCCAGTCCTCGGCACGATGTCTTTGGATTTTTCCTATATTCGTCACCCGTTTGCACCAATTGCCGTCACATTGTTAGTTTTCTTTGTCTGCTGTTTATAGGCTAATGCATTTATGTCAATTGTTGCGTAATACACCGATTCATCGACTTGGAGGCTAACATTTTCGAATAATACAGTACCAGTAATTATGTTTTTTAATAAATAAAAAAATATTTAAAAAAAGAAGAAGAAGAAGACGGAAGCGGGAATGGTGGGTAGAAGACATACGGGCATGAACATATAGTAATTCTGCTCTAAGCACATTTATTATAGGTTATTTTTTTATTAACTTAAAGTGCATTAGAAATACAATAATAATTATAGAAATTCGAACAATATAACCACAATAACGTGTATTCAGGTAGGCTTCCCCGATCGGTGTTCAATAGCGAATGGTCATTTTCCGGGCTGTTATGCCGTGATTTTTTTTCTACGGGGGATGGGAAGCGTAGTCACATAAAAAGTGCGACAGACCCTGGCATAACATAACGTCTGCGTTGAACAATCGCCGAGGGTCTTACAAAATAGAGTGCAAGTCGTTTTCCACCAAATAACAGTAGTTTTAATTTGATGTTCTGTAATATTGCAGCACGGTTTATTGTCAAATTTACGAATAATAATCGAAATATCATTTTAATAATGTACTACTACCTTAGAACTACTGTATGAATGAAACCCCCCAGAAAGAATTCCTACGTACTGTCCCCGTTTACCCGGATAGTAGGCTGTCAGATATCCGCCCCCTCAATCGGATTGCCAACAATCAATCGCACCAGCTCAGCTACATCAATGAAAATGGCACTGACAGATACTACCGAGGTTTGAACACAGAAGTTACCAAGAAAAATTATTGTGGAATACACCAAAATAGACGGGGTTACATACTTACTTTTACTTACCTCTTATAAATATCTCGGGGATTGGGTTGACAACAGGATCCTTAAAGTATGCTCTCACAATAACCTTCACCATGACATTTAAAAATGAACCAGACCGAAGACGAGAACTTTGAACTGTACAAGAGCTTTATTTCCAAATAAAGAGAATGATTTTCACAACTCAACAAAATAAACGTGGCTATCAGTAGCCTAAGTCAATCTGACTACGTCCTCCTAAAGGACTTGCAAATTATCAAACAGTATGTTAGCTCCCATGAGCTCAAAATAACGTAACATTTTAATACACATTTGGATTGGATGAGGAAGTCAGGGTACGACATATATAGAGCATTTGGTTTCCTTTTAATAAACATAACACTTTTATAAATAGGCACAAGGCCGGAGTATCGACCTCGCCTGCTTGTAACCAGATGTCTGGCCGGCTGGTCTACTCTTTAACCTGGCTCACACCTGTCAAATGGGGCGCACTCCTCTCCCCACACTTGCGTAAGAATTCAGCTCCTTTTAAAGCTTTAAATGTCTACAAGACAACTCATACATATTGACGCAAATCTTTCAAATGCTTAACTTCCATCCCACTGGATTATTTTGACATTACTTAAACTTGTTAAGTTATCATCCAAATGTTTAATCAGCATAGTTTAGAGTATGAAACACACTCTTAAATGTTTATAACAAAATCACATAAATTATTTATTACAATTAGAAATTGTTTATAATATTGTCGAAAATAATTACAAAAATTTTAAACACGCCTTTAACATTACTTTCGTTCCACATTATTGTCAAAGATATTTACATTTATTATTTACAATATCAACATTTAAATTATTTAAATTAATAATTTAAGAAATACATTGAACCACATGTTTTATTCGGTTGGTAAATTCATAATCGTGTTTAATATAATCGACCAATGAAGGTTAGTTATACATGTAAATGTCACAATCTGGTTTAATAAAGGTTGTAATAATTTTAATTATTTGTGACGGTAATCTTTATTCAAAATCTTATCTCAAATTCTTTCAAACTCTTGTTAATTATAACAGTAAATTCACTTGATTAATTTTCAACGAACTATGACAATACACTCTAGCGGAAAATACTTCGCTTACAAAATAATGCACAAATTGCATTCAAAATAGCCCAAAATTCATCATATATTAATCTATATGGCATTAAAACTTCCACCGAACTTACAAAACTTCCACAAATAATTCTTTATCATTATTAATTACAGTGGGAATCTCCTTCATTTATTTAAGGGCTTTATACATCAGCGACTTTCAACATGTCCGCTGCACTATCGATTATACATTCATAGTTCCACTTAAAAATTTTTATATCAATAATTGTTTCAAAACTGTTGTCATTTAAACTTCGTGGATTTCATTCATGAATCGAAATGAAATAAAAATTTGCCAATCACAAACAAACTTAATAGTGAATACGCTTATATACGCCTGTCTGGTCTATCAAAATTTAAGATTAATCATCTTAAAAGAATTGTAGTATAAAAATACTATCATCAAACAAAGTGCGACTAACTGCATAATAGTCGAATAGAATCCAATTAGACTGGGGAATGCAAACATCGTTATATAAATCTCTATATGAGAAAAAACCTAACACAAGTTTCACGAATTTAATGCATTCAATAATTCATAATTAATGTTCATCTTTCATAAAATTGCCTGAGATGCAATGGTCGGTCATGACTGACGATAAATGTCTGTGTTGCAATCAATTCAAATACCGACTAGTATTTCCAAGATCGTCGACAACGTACTGGATTTTAACGCTCTAAAATCATTTAAATGTTCTTCCTTCTTGATGATGACAGAAAATTGGTCAAAGTAATTAAACTGGGGTAGAATTACTTTAATAAAGTGACACGCTGTCTGAATTTAAATCTGCCATAAAAATCATTAACTTACAGTAAAATCGAGACTACAAAAATAAGCAAATTACAGAAAAATCTAAATATCAGTCTCAACTGATTCAAAATCATTTAACTATGCCCATGACATAACAATGTCTTAATAAAACGTCGAAAAAGGCATAACTCATCAAGGTGTACTGAGAATAGGAATCTCAAACAAGAATATCGGGCAAAAATACATGAGGACAAAAATATGGGAAAAATGGTTGCTCAAACATTGCTAAGAAACTCAAATACAATAAACGTTCACGACTACCTTATCTGCCGATTGACGTTCCAGAGGAAAATTCCTCAAAGAAGACTGTTGATGGATCCATTTCACCAAGTTAAAGCTGAGCTCCATCCTCGAAACCAGAAACAACACCATCGGAGAATCGAACTGCTTCACGAAGACGAACGACATCCTTCCGGCAATAATCTTCTTTGTGAGTCGGGACAACCCTGACCTCTCTTGAAAAATCCCTGAAGTTCCAGTTGACAATCGCCATGAAGTTTTTGTATAAATTTCCGAAGAAATATTCATATTCAGAAAGTATGAAATCATTTCTATTGCTGTTTGATAGTATTCAGCCTTTAATTACGAAACATGGGTGTAGATGGTTATTTACCACATGTTCGCTTGTATGGAATAGCAATTAGCGAAGTTCCATGTTGCTATTTTACTCCGTTGAAATATGTCCCAATTGCATTAAGTCCTTTAGCCTTCCATTTGCTCTTCGGTTGAAGTATTAGAAGAACAAACTGCCTTATTAAATTGCTCCATTATATTGTAGCGTTGTGTTACAAAAGCAATCTGAAGTCTCCCTATTTCACTAGCCCTGTCAGCCGTAGCGTTGAGTCTGGCTATACAAAGTGTTTCTTCTGTGGCGAGAAAATCACTTTTGTCAGTCGTCTAATATTGTCAATAACTTCCAAAATACTTCCTCGAAATTGTTCAGCTTTTCTACAGTCCTTACTGTAGTAATGCACAAGAGAATTAGCTTATAAGCGACCGCTAACTGTTCACAGCCAATCTTGTAGAAGCGTTATAAGTGTCGTTTCAACTTCACCTAGATTTACTTCACAGTAAACCTGCACTGCTTGTATGTTCGACTAGTGGCTTCGCCACGCGTTACAAAGACGACTTTTTCACTAATAGTCTCACTCGACGTTTCACTGAAATGACTATTTGAAATCTCACAATTGAGAATGAGCGAATGAGGCTCCTCTCTTCTGCGCAAGGCCTTTTATGAACTTCATGAGGGGCGTATCTATCCCTTCCATCGCGTGTTACTGCGTCATCGCTAGAAGTTCCAACTTCGTCAATACATGACGGATTTTCATAATTCAAAAACTGAAAATTAATTTCACCAAAATTCCAGATCAATGCCTCTACTGCAAATGGATTTCCACAATTCTGCATTCCAAAAAGTAATAAAAATACCATAGTTTCAGCAATCTCCGTCTTCCTTTAGACTATCGTTCATTGGTTTAAGTCTCCCCTCCAATAGCATAATTTCTTCCTCAGCAGAATTCCACGTTTCTCGCGACTGCGTCGTAGATCTTGGATCCTTCTCGAATAAATGCTGACGTCACTGAGAATCTCAGATCAAGTAGCCTGCTGGCATAACGTACTGCGTCATCCGTGCTTACGTCATGACTACCCACGTCATAACTATGACAGCCATAACTTTCGCTATAATTTCCAAAATAGCCACCTTGGTCTCTATATAATTCAATTACGGGGGCAGTACGTCACTGATCTTAATCACTCTCTACTACTCCCGCTTTTTAATCGCTCCATTCTAACGATTCTAACAACACTGTAGGCTATTAATGTAACGGGAAACTTCCAAACGCACCGAGATACGAAAAGATAGGTTATGGTAATAATCGACATGTAACGAGGCACCTGTCGAGTTTTCGATGACAATTTGACAATTGTACAACAGCGGCTGACATATTCATTAGTTCATAAAGAAAAACTGGTGACATATTTGACATATTTGTCAGATTTCTACCTGTCGGCATTACAACTTTATGAAACAGATTTCTGGCAATATGTCATGACAATTTACAAAATTGTCGCGACATATTTGTCGAATTGTCATGCTTTGAGAAACGGAAACTTGTCGAACTATCGAATTGTCGGACATTTTATGTCATCCGACATATGTCGACTTGTCGAGTTTTATGAAATAGGGCCCTGCCTATATACTGTATATGGGACCAGTTCCACGGCCTCACTGTTGACCGACGACTCACCGAGACCACATCGGGCCTGGAGGCCGGCAACCTTTTCGGTGTACCACGGCCGGTAGGTCGCGTTTAGTTTAGCGCCGTGGTACACAGGCTAGGAGTAGTATAGGTCCCCCCACTCTCTGTCACCATCAGTGGCCAACATATGGGTTAGTTTTCTTCAACTCACCGTATCTTGGGATCTAGCCAGGGGCCCAGACGTCTCGCTCACTGTTTGTCACTGCTCCAACAGTTAAAACTGGTACCTGTAGTGACCCGAGATAGCCTAGTTCATCTGCTGCGCGCTGCTTAAAATTAAATCCGCCCTAGGGCGTTAGATCTCCCTCCACTGGCACAGGTTGCCAAACCCATCTACTGTATTTGTTAGGGAACCCTGCCTGCCAAATTATTTATTAGTTTAATCCAGTTCACGCTGGCCCCTGCCATTGGCAGAGCCCCCTCCCTCACGAACCATGCCTCATCATATACAGACCCGGAGTACCAGCACCAATAACCTGCTGGGCTCCAAGGTTTTGAAAGTCCCCGCTAAAACCCCAGGGTCCACTAACATGAGCAAAATTAACACTGAACAGGCCCAGGCCCCATCCTCGCCATCTACAGGCCCTACTATGGCCAATATCAGGCCCCAATCAGAGCCAATCTCGCCTAAAATAGGCTTCAACGAGAACTTCACCAGCTGCGCAACTGTTCAATTGATGTCTCCGCCTTCTAATATGCCAATTTTTTCCAATGAGAAGACTCCATCTCCCCGGGCCTCGCCCCGATTCTCTCCTAGCAGTTCTACATCTGCCCCGTCCTCCCAGGACTCGCCAAACTCCAACGAGGTGACATCCTTGGATAGAGATGACGATAACAACGCACCATGGGAACTAACCAAGCAAAGAGGAAGAAAAAGGATGTCTAACGACGCGCCCAGCCCATTCAAGACTTCCACAAACCAATACAACACACTAGACAACCTGCCTAAAGAACAATTCACTGGCCAGCAACCCATACCAGCTGAACTTGGTCCCACGGCATCCACCTCACGGGCCACGACCGTCCCAAAACCCAAAGTCCACGCGGTCTACGTCAAGAATGTAGCCGACATCAATGTCCTCACCGACCACCTGGTGAGAAGCAAACTAAACTTCAAACTGAAGACCCTCCCTAACACCGTTCGCATCACAGTAAATACCAATGATGAGCACAGGACCCTGACTGATCTCCTAATCAAACTCAAAGGCGAATTCCACACCCGCCTACCTAGTCCCAAAAACACCAGGAAAGTCGTAATTAAAGGCCTGCATGAATCCACCTCATGCGACAGGATCCTCCAAGCAGTCACCACCCTAGGCTACACCTTAGAGAGGATTAACCACTTCACTCCCAGCAACGACAGAGCAATAAAGCTACCACTGTTCCTAGTTACGCACTCCACCTCCGATCCAGAGCTCAATATCTACAACCTGACATACCTACTAAACTACCAAATTACAGTAGCCAGGTACCAAGGCCCCCCCAGGACCCGTTCATTTTTACCAATGCCAAACCTATGGCCACTCCTCCAATGGCTGTCTCTGCAAGGCCCGGTGTATTATCTGCGCCGAAAACCACCGTGCCCAAGACTGCCCACAGTATGGAAAGCGAGACACTCCCCCCAAGTGTGCAAATTGCGGCCAAGCCCACACGGCCAATTACCGCCAATTAGTAAGCACGTTCAAACTTCTACGAAGAAAGGCCCAGCCGGACCAGTGACAGCCAATAGAAACATGCTACGCAAAGGCACCAGTTTCGCTGCCAGCCTTAAATCCGCTACCTCTAACGTCGCCGGCCTAGCGGCCAGCGCCGCTCCTACTCACAATGAAAATCCTCCTGAAACAGCGCCTCCTACCCTCAATAACGCCAACTTCCCAACCCCCCCCCCCCCCCCCGTGATCCTGACGCAAATCCCGCTTCTACTACCTCACACTCGAGCGACCTGTTCGAGATCGTTAAACTTCTCTCTGACCCCTCTCTTCACGACCTGTTTCAGATCGTGAAGACCACCCTCAGACGCCTACTGTCGACCGAAGTATTATGTGTACTCGAGTTTGAAGGTTGTTTGTTAAGTAACCAATAGACCTACATAAAATCCAATACCATCAACATTTTCGTCGTTCTACTTTACGTTAGTTCATGTAGGTTTGGATTTTTAAATTTATATCTTAATATTTTTTATCGCAGTTGGAACACAAAAAGTACACGTTTTTAAGCGTGTTTCAACCATGCGTCACATTTAAGAATCATTATCTCAAAAGCCCGTCATCAGATTGAATCCAAATTTTAACACAATATACATTGGAATGTTGTATAAATATTAGATACGGTGACATAACAAAATTAGACTCTGATGTAGCAAATAAGATCATATTCCAGTATCGCAGGGCAGATCAGGGCAAATTTCAGGGGTATTTGAATGAGCTATTTGTAGGATGGGCATCGAAAGGAAATCACATTAATATCCTGTGGACTAACTTTTTGAAAATTTTAAATAGCGCTATTGATACATTTGTTCCATTTAAATTACTGAAACAAAAACCAGATCCTGAGTATTACACACGTGAAATCAGGAGTCTTAAAAGGAAAATTAGGAAATTACACAATAAAAGATATGATAGTGACAAGTATATGTTGAAATTCAAGTCCTTATCAAGAGAGCTCGTCTTAAAAAAGAGGGCTGCTCATGACAATTATATGCAAGGTTTACTTGATTCGGGAGGCGATGGGTGAAAAAAAAACACAGTTATGTTAGGAGAAGAAAGGGAAATTCAAATAATTTGTCGATGATAATGTCCGGTGACGGTAAATTAATTACTGAGATGCAGGCCACTGCTAATGAATTAAATGTCTTTTATGGTAGTGTGCTCAATAAATCCAATAGCTGTGTGATGGACCTTAACGGTGAATCAGGGGCTCCACTTCTCCAAATAGACCAGTCAGCAATTGTAAAGCTAATACAAAAATTACGTTACAATATATCGAAGGGTCCTGAAAATTTTGTTAGTGAAGTACTTAAACTAGGAGGTAGGGCCGTGGCACGATACTTAGAGGTGATGTTTAATGTGTCCATAAACAATGCGCAAATCCCGGATGACTGGAAAAGAGCTACGGTAGTCCCGATATTTAAGGGAGGGAGCAGACTTGAATTGGGCAACTACAGGCCGGTTAGTCTTACGTCCATCGTTTGTAAACAGATGGAGCATCTCATTTGCGACTACTTGAGGGAACAGTGGGAAACATTATCATGGTTTAATGATAGGCAACATGGATTTCGGAAAGGTTACTCATGCGAGAGTCAGATGCTATCACTTTTTCAAGATATTAGCGAATCGTTAGACGATGGAGTTTCAGTCGACGCCGTAGTTATAGATTTTGCAAAGACATTTGATGTCGTGCCGCATGACATGCTACTCCATAAATTAGCTTCGACGAAGATTGATAGAAGAGTAATTTTATGGATCCAAGAATTTTTGACGGGTCGTTCCCAGAAAGTGAAAGTTGAAGGCCGATTCTCGGATGAAATTACCGTAACGTCGGGTATCCCTCAGGGCAGCGTAATCGGAACTTTGTTATTTTTGGCGTTTATAAATAACTAACCAAATGGGATTCGCAGTGACTGTCGATTGTTTGCGGATCATTGTGTAATATATCGAAAGATGCATGACTCACAAGACAATGCAGTACTTCAAGATGACCTGAACCTGGTCTATAAGTGGGCGATTGAAAATAAAATGAAAATAAACACAAGAAAATGTAGTCTAATAAAAATAGGGAAAGTGCGAAGGCAAAATTTTCAATATAACATTGGCTAGGAAATACTTGTAGAAGAAGATTCTTGCAAATATTTGGGCGTTCACGTAAGAAATGATATGAAATGGAGTAGTTATATAGGATGTGTAGTTTCTAAAGCTTACAAATCCCTGCACTTTGTAATGGGGGTATTAAAAGGAAGTAGTGCCTCTGCTAAAGAATTAGGATATTTGTCACTTGTAAGACCTATTCTGGAATACGCCTCGGTGGTTTGGAATCCATATCAAATAGGGCTCATAAATGAGTTGGAAATGGTACAAAGAAAGGCCGCTAGATTTGTGCTCAGTGACTTTAATCCCAGGAGCAGTGTGAGCCGTATGTTAAAGAAACTTGGGTGGGAATCACTTGAGGCTAGGAGGATGAAATCTAGACTCTGCGCTATGTACAACACGTATACAAATCAACCAGCATGGGGTGAGCTTAGCAAACGTATGGAAAAGCCTACTTACATGGGTAGGAGCGATCATCCTTTCAAAGTTAAGGGCCGACCACAGCGAACAAATTATGGTAAATATTCTTTCGTAAACCGTGCCATTGATAATTGGAACTCTCTACCTGCCGCAGTCTTAGAGCCTTTTCCCAAACATATAGGTGTGTTTAAGAAAAGACTGACTATTTGTGTAAATACTACAGTTTAATTGTTAGTGAATTATTATGTAAAATTATTTATTTGTTATGTATATCTAATTTGCCACCGGGGGACACACCCCCAATTGCAAATAAACGAATGAATGAATGAATTTCGAAACTTTTCGTAATGACATTACTATCCAGGCTTAAAGTCTTTATTCACAACACAATTAACGATGAGCAGTTCGGCTTCAGGCAAGGCCATTCCACAGTTCAGCAATTACTCAGACTTACTGAGATTATTACCCGCGCTTTTAACGAAAATCGAATGACAGGAGTTTGTTTTCTAGATATCAGTCGAGCTTTCGATAAGGTATGGCACAGCGGCTTGCTATACAAACTGAAGCACAAAGGACTCCCAGACCATTTACTCAAGGTAATAAATTCCTATCTTAGGAAAAGGAAATTTTACATCCAAGTGGAGGACACCCAGTCTTCTATTAGGAAGATCAAAGCAGGTGTACCTCAGGGCAGTGTTATTTCTCCCGCTTTATTCAATCTATATTGAACCCTTTAGTATTGCAGTGTTTATATGCAATAATCTTGATCAAAGGGTCGCGCTCAGTTCATAGTGTGATGTTTACGTTTGGTGTATTCTTTGAATACACGGTACGTGAGAATCTAATTTTTAATGCTCTTTGCATGTCTATTTCTTCCTTTCTTATCAAACACCAACAGTGATCTTCTATTTTCTCTTTGTTGATCAGGTCTCTTATATCTTTTATGAGTCTGTTCTAGATATATATCTTCTGTGACCCACCTAGCGTTATCTACCAGCGAATCTCTGAAGCTCTTCAACTCTTCCTGGTGCAAGAAGACTTACATATCTATCTCGCCACCAGATCATGTTACCATCGCCAGCTATTTTCTCCTTGAGCAAGAGGACTACGTCTACTTTTTCACTCACCATGCTGCGCTAGTATCGCCTACTATCAACTCTTTGAAGACCAGCTCATCAAGAGAAAATCATTTTTTTTGTTATAATGTTGGCAATGTTTATATGTTCTCCTTTTGTCTCCTACCCCCCCCCCCCCCACTCTTTTCCCTTCCTTGGACCCTCCGTGCTTCGCTGAGCAGGTCTCACTTCTAAGTCGGCAGTTGACTCGGTCAGTTAAGGCTCAACTCGAGCCCGTCTCCTCAAACCAAGAGACACTCTCTACGTTCTACGCCATGTTGGCACATTAGATATCGTCAAGGGGAACTTCACCTTCGACATGAAATCAAGTTAAGTACAAACTTCAAGTTTTAACCTCATCTTCATGGTTTTAACTTCTACATGCTTTTAACTAATATTTTATAGACAGCGTGAGATTACTTATTTTGGGGCAAAAATCATTCTTCGTGGGATTTGCCATGTTGAGCTTTTGTCTGTCTAAGCCAACCTTAATAGAAAGTAGCCTTTCTTAAGCTATTTAATTGAGAAATCTTCTCACTACGTGGGATATTATCTGATACCCGCTGTCTGTAAAATACTAAGCTCGCTCCACCGTTGGATTAATTTTTGGCCCCATTCTTCTACTAAGATCGTTCTGGAACCTTCCAGATCTTGTATTTATCTACACGTCCTGCCGTCATGTAATTTTCACTAACTTGTGAGAATACTATTTAAATTGAAGAATCTCACTTCTGAATTAAAGCTCAATAGTGAATTTTCTTCCACCGTTGGATGTTCTATGGCGCATTTAACTGTAATCCACCATTTTCTCCAGCAATAGACTTTTGTTCATCTAGTGCAACCAGTCATTTTTACAAATTGAAATAACTTTCTTTGCCATAAACTTTCGTGTTTCTATAGTGAACTTTTCATCTATTCAACGAACTATAGTGATAAACAGTGTTCTCTCAGCATTTCTTCCGCGTCGCGATCGTCCGGTTACATTTAAATAAGGCCATGAACATTTTTCCTCAATCCCAATTTCTCTTTCCTAAACCTCTTACTAACAATCCGTAATAAACTTTTAAATTCAGGTCTGTTTCAACGAGGTGTCAATCTATAGATGTGCCCTCCCATTTTTTCTTATGTGTAATTAATTAACTTCTGCATAACTACGTGTCTAGCACACGTTTTAAACTTACATTGTTTCTCCCTTCTAATGAGAGAATACAATACTTTCAACTCTTGAGTGGGTTATTTCTAGGTCTCACGAAATGGAAACTGCTCCATTTGGTTCGTGATTCCTATCTAAATACAGGAAGTCTAGAACCTTCCTTGTTGATCTTTTCGTCAGGTTTCACAGTAAGTGACCTGCCCTTATTTGCATAATAACTAACGGTAATTCTGCATAAACATAAGAAGTAATAGGAACTTCTTCATCATTTACTCACTTCCTTTTTTTTTGTTATTTTCGAAGTTGTAACCTTTTCTAAAATAATTACTTGTAAATTCTTTAAAGTACACTCCTTGTACTCAATTTGATGTTTAAACTTTAAGCATTTCATTTGTCTTTTTTAAATCTTACAAAGATTTTAGTACATATATAAGGTTCAAAACCTCATAAATTGTTATTTGCCTGGAGCAATCTCTAAATGTTAGGAGGTCTGCGACCCCATTTGTTAAAAAGTTTAAACGATCTATATTTGTCAAAAAGATATTATATATTTGTTAAAGTTATCAACTTCTCTTGAATTGTTAAATAAATTACGAATATTTTTCGCTTTCTCATTTTTCTAATACAACGGTTAGGCAAAATCCTGTCTTCCTTGGCTCTCCCGACTAAATGCCATTCAATCCATTAATAGGGCTTTCACCACTTGTTGCATTTGAGCAAGAACTCTTAGTGGTCATCTCATTAAAGTTTCTTTTAGCTTTAATAGCTAATTCTAACGGGCCAGTAAGGCAAGTAAAGCTTGCTACGCCAGCTACCTGCTTGTGGAGATCCTCTCCGAAAACTTATGGTCAGTTTTCTAAATGATAAGTGTTTCTCTTTTTCTAAACTTTTAGCCGGCTCCTCGCTGAGTAAAAGCTTAGCCATTTCCAAATGCAACCATTGGTTCATTTACCAAAATTACTCCCCAAGGTATAATCTTTTATTATTTTCCTTCTTGGAAGCACTTGGTCGCTTTTTCAGGAACTCCATAACTTTGAACATTGGAAATACCAAACCTGATTCAAATCATTGGTATTCTTCGAATTACTTTTCAAAAACGAATTGCTTTGAACAGGCATACAATAAATTTGTTACTCTCAGTCTTGCCAGACCATCACTCTTCCCCATAGTACTCAGATACATGCTTGAGAGGGATTACACTAAAGCCACTCCCTTGCAAACCGCCCAAGTTCTAGCTGTGTTTCCCGTCAGCTTGGACCAAGCTCTTACCCACTTTAGGTATCCGAGAGCGGATTTGCGGTGGCAACCGCCTCTGAGTGTATTTACAGCTAAATTTTTAACTTTTGTGGGACTCTCATCCCATTTCTCTATCCTTTTTCTCCAGTCCGAAACCCATCTCCTTTTCTTAATCATCTTCCCTTGGTGGGTGGGTTATTCCTCAGCCAATAATCTACCCAAAAGTTGGTCCCAGAAATCCGGGAGAGTCCATTTGTCATTGTTCTGTTTGGCAATACTTTGCAAATTATTAATATCTGCTTTGAATCTCTCAGCTATAACCACACCGTGCAAAGCCTGTGAAGGGGAAAGAGGCCGCTCCTATCTCCTTTGGTGTGTCTCGTTCTTTCTACTTATTGCTGCTGCCAGCTTGACAGCATTTCCAAGGTTGCACAGTTTCGTGAGTTACATTTTCATCTATTATCTCCAACATGGCTCCTACTGATAAGGATAAAGATGAAAAACTTACTTCTAAACGAGCATCCTATAAAGGGCAAATTACCCGTTTTAGAAAGTACATAAAAGAGTTAGATCCCTCAGAAGCTCAATTAGACTTGTTGAAACATCGTGTAAGGGATTTTGAACGTTCTTATGAAAACTATTGTAACATTCAAACCGAAATAGAAACTTGTATGCTCAATCAAACCGAAGATCGAGTCGAAATAGAAAACCAATATTACGAAGGCATAGGTTCTGCTTTCAAAATAATACGCCAACTCGAAGAGGAGCAGAAAAGGGACGCTTCTGTCCTTGGTTCCCTTCACGAACCACAAACTTCTTTCCGTGAGGGTACTCACAAGCCTAAACCAATTTTACCGAAAATTGATTTACCCTATTTTTCTGGAGATGAATCTACTTGGGATTCTTTCTATGAATTATTTTGCTCCCTTGTTCATGACAATGAAGACATTCAAGTCATTTACAAGTTTCATTACTTGAGATCTATCCTCCGAGGTCAAGCTTTGCAGTTGGTCGAAGCACTTCCTCTGCGTGCAGAAAATTACCCCATTGCCTTTAACTTATTAAAAGAAAGATATGGAAATTTACGGTTACGTATTCAACGCCATATGAAGGCTCTATTCAACCTACCTGCGTCACAGCACAATGACGTCACCAGTTTGCGCACTCTAGTTGATACTACACAACTTCACGTTAAGGCTTTGTCCCAACTAGATCAACCCACTGAACACTGGGACACTTTCCTAATACATTTAGTGGTTTCTAAAGTTGATGCTGCTACCCTCAAAGCTTGGGAAATTGAACTTTCTAAAGAAGACGACTACTCTTACGAGCATTTAGTCACTTTCATAACTGCCAGATGCCAACTCTTAACCGCTCTAGCCAATCAAAGTGAACCCCCATCTCCTAGTTCTAAGTTTGAATTAATGTCCATCAAACCTAAAAGCGAACGCTTAGCGTCTAATACCCAAAAACCCGGGTCCAGCTCATCTAAATTTAAATCAAACACTACTGGTTACCCAACTAGGTCTAGTGAACGTCGTGTTGCTAGCTCTATTGTTTTAAACACTCAAAGGGAACCTCGCAAGAGTTTAAACGAACCTTTAAAGTGCATAATTTGTAAAGATCCCCATGCCCTATACCTCTGTAAATCCTTTAAAGAAATGTCAGTCGACGACAGAAGAAAATTAGTTTCCCAGAATAAACATTGCTTCAATTGCCTAGCGCCTACTCATTCTGCTTCTAATTGTAAGTCCACAAGACTTTACTACCATTGTGAAAAGGCTCATCATACTTTGCTACATCGTCATGATCAGGCAAGGTCATCGACAGCATCTACTCCTCCGAAAAATGATAGTGCTAACAGTTCTAATGCTTCATCATATATTCAAAATGCCAAGTCCATTCGCAGTGCTCAAATATTGTTGTCTACTGTCCAAATCGAAGTTCAGGATAACTTTGGCAACTGGGTCCGTGCACGCGGTCTTCTAGATTCAGCGGCAACTCATGATTTTGTGTCTAATTCCTTAATTAGAAAACTAGGCCTACCTGTAAACCCCACTTCTATCAATGTGTCGAGCATCAACAGCTCAAAATCGCAAGCTTTACAATTCTCGAAGCTAACCATAAGAGATATTTGTCATAGAAACAACTTCTTTAAACTTAATTGTCTCATTCTCAATAGCATTGGAGAAGATACTCCCAGTCACTCTGTGGATATTTCAGGGTTAAATATTCCCTCGCATTTAAGGCTAGCCGATCCTTTGTTCAACATGCAAAACCCTATTGACATACTCTTTAGTGCCAATGTTTTCTGGAAATGCCTTCGCAAACAGGTTCGCAAGCTATCCTCAAACGTGGTCGCCAGAGACACTAACTTTGGATGGATCGTCACAGGTCAACTTCCCCATTATTCTCCCCAACCTGCATCGCAATGTTACTTCTCCAATACTGACCTGTAACAGTTCTGGAGGCTTGAAAATGTTGATCCTCCTAAAGTAACCTCTTCAGAAAATGAATTCTGTGAGCAACTTTTTTTGAACACCACCACTCGTTCTTCTGATGGCCGGTTCGTTGTTCAAATGCCAAGATTACATAATCCTCCAAAACTTATTAATTCTCAGCCCAAAGCTCGAAAAGCTCTCTTTGCTATCGAGAGCAAATTCAAGAAAGAACCTCTTGTTAAACAGCAGTACTCTGATTTCATGGATGAGTATGAAAGCTTGGATCACTTGGAAGTTGTTAACAAATCTGAGGATGAATTGCACCCTCCACTTGAAACGGTTTATCTAAATCATCATCCTGTGTGGAAAAACCCCCTTGTAAAAGATAAAATTCGAGTTGTTTTCAATGGTTCATCACCCGACGTTAATGGCAACAGTCTTAACGACACTCTTTACTCTGTTCCTGCTATTCAATCAGATCTATCTGCTATACTCTTAAACTTTCGATTATTTCCCATAGCTGTCATAGCCGATATAAAACAGATGTACCGTCAAGTGTTAATTCAACCGCAACAACGAGATCTCCAAAGAATCTTGTGGCGTGATGAAATCAGCAAGCCTATTAAGGTATTTCGCTTAAAAACGGTTACTTATGGCTTAAAACCCTCTGCTTTCCTTGCTATTCGATCCCTACACTTGCTAGCCTCACAAGATGGTCATTCATTTAATCCCAAAGCCTCTGAAGCACTAACTACGTCATTCTATGTTAACGATTATTTGCAGTCCTTCCCCACTTTGGAGGAAGCTTCTTTTGTGTCGTTAGAACTTCAAGCAATGCTAAGGAATGGAGGGTTCCCACTCCATAAGTGGAATTCCAACTCCCCTGAGTTTCTCGCTCAGTTTCCCATCGAAGACGTAGACCCTTCTTCTGTCGAAATTTGTGGAAATTCCGAATCCATAAAAACTCGAGGAGTTCATTGGTGCACTAGCACTGACACTCTCATCTGTAAAGTTTAGCTCGCAGAAGAGCTTCCTAATACAAAAAGACAAATCCTCTCTAAAATTGCAAAAATTTTTGATCCGCTTCAATTCCTTGCCCCAGTTATCGTTATAGCCAAACTCTTCATGCAAGAGCTGTGGTCGCTCAAATGTGAATGGGATGACACTGTCCCTCTTTCTTTTCTTAATCGTAGGCTCTCGTTTCGTAGCAATTTGCCGGATCTTTCCCTTATCGAAATCCCGAGGAATTTAATCAGCTCTCATTCTAATGCATCCTTTTTCCTTCATGTGTTCGCGGACAGTTCCGAAAAAGCTTATGGTTGCTGCGCATATTTAGTTTATCACGGTTCATTATATGGATCTTCAGTTTCCAACCTTGTTTGTGCCAAATCGAAGGTCGCTCCTCTTAAAACTATCACTTTGCCTAGGCTCGAACTGTGCGCTGCACTCATGGCTGCAGAACTTGTTAAGAAATTACGGGAAGTATTAAAAGTCGAATTCTCGCAAATCTATCTCTGGAGCGATTCCATGATCACCCTTTCTTGGATCGCCAAGAACCCCTCTCACTGGCAAACTTTTGTTGCAAACAGGGTTTCCAAAATTCAAACTCTTTCTTCTGGATGTCAATGGAGGCATGTGCCCAGTGCTGATAATCCAGCCGATATTATCTCTCGTGGTTGTTTACCCTCTCAATTGGCAGCTTCTCAGTTGTACTGGCATGGGCCCTCGTGGTTAATCGAAGACTCTTCTTCATGGCCTTCTAAACCTCCAGCTACAAACTCCAACTTGCCTGACGCTAAAGTATCTTTACCTACTGCTTCGTGTCTTGTTTCCAACGTTTCTCATCCCTTGTTGTCCCGCTATTCTTCTTTTCATAAATTAATACGAATTGTTGCTTATCTCCTTAGATGGAAATATCTTGTGGTTGACCAACCGCTTCTCCCCAAACCACACCTTACCAATCACGAATTGAATCTCGCTACCATTAAGGTTTTACAACTGACACAGCAAGAAGCCTTTTCTTCTGAATTGTCTTTACTTTCTTCTAAAAGGGATCTTCCCAAATCAAGTCGTCTTCGTGCTTTAGCTCCGTTCCTTGATGACCATGGGTTACTCAGGGTAGGTGGAAGGCTCTCGCAATCTTTGCTCTCTGAGGACAAAAAGCATCCCGTTATTTTGCCTTCTAAACATCACGTAACTTTCTTAATTATACGTGACTTTCATTATCGCAATCTGCATGTTGGCACACGCACTCTGCTTTGCCTCTTAAGGGAAAAGTACTGGATTATAAATGGAATTCATGAAGTATCTTCTGTAATTCATAAATGCATTCCTTGTTTCAAAGCGAAACCTAAAATCAACACTCAATTAATGAGCGATCTTCCCTCCTTCCGCTCCTCTCCTATACGCCCATTTGCTTTAACTGGTGTGGACTATATGGGTCCGTTCCAATATCAACGAAATTCTCCTGAAGCTCAACGCAAATTGTTTGGCAAGCTTTATGTTTCTCTCTTTGTTTGCATGGTTACTGGCGCAATCCACTTGGAACTAGTAACGAATGCTTCTACTTCTTACTTTCTATCAGCTGTCTCTCGCATCACCGCTAGGCGTGGTGTTCCTTCAGAGATGTTCTCTGATAACGCTTCCACTTTTCAGGGCGCAGCTTCCCTGTGGAAGAAAGCTCTCACTTCCTCTCCTCCCATGGAACAAATTTCTAATTTTTCCTATTCAAAGGGTTTCAAATGGCGCTTTATACCTCCCTACGCTCCTCATCACGGTGGTAGGTGGGAATCTTGTGTAAAGCTCACTAAACGTCATTTAAGAAAAGTCTTAGGTAATTGCATTCTGACTTATGAAGAATTCAATTCACTGTCCGTTCTGATTGAAGGTGTTGTTAACTCTCGCCCATTAACTCCGCTTTCCAATGACCCTGATGACCTGCTTCCACTCACACCTGGTCACTTCCTTATCGGCACTTCTCTTTCTCCTCCTCCTCCTCTTCCCAATTCTTTCAGGGATTCTAATTTACCTATTGTTTGGCGTAAACTTGAAGCCCTCCGTAATTCTTTCTGGAAGAGGTGGAAGTTGGAATATTTAACTTCCTTGCAACGGAGACAGAAGTGGTTTCTTTCCAGTCCCGACATTAAAGTGGGGGACTTGGTCTTGGTTAGGGATGTTTCACCCCCTCTAGTATGGATCTCTGGTAGAGTGACCGAGTGTTATCCTGGAAGAGAAGGGAGAGTCAGGGTGGCCAAAATCTTGACTACTAATGGTCCGATCACTAGACCCCTGTCTTTGATCGCTCCATTACCTTTAAATGTTTAACTGCTTATTGTTCTGTGTTGGTGTTTGCCCCTCCCAGTATGGTGTATTCTTTGAATACACGGTACGTGAGAATCTAATTTTTAATGCTCTTTGCATGTCTATTTCTTCCTTTCTTATCAAACACCAACAGTGATCTTCTATTTTCTCTTTGTTGATCAGGTCTCTTATATCTTTTAAGAGTCTGTTCTAGATATATATCTTCTGTGACCCACCTAGCGTTATCTAGCAGCGAATCTCTGAAGCTCTTCAACTCTTCCTGGTGCAAGAAGACTTACTTATCTATCTCGCCACCAGATCTTGTTACCATCGCCAGCTATTTTCTCCTTGAGCAAGAGGACTACGTCTACTTTTTCACTCACCATGCTGCGCTAGTATCGTCTACTATCAACTCTTTGAAGACCAGCTCATCAAGAGAAAATCATTTTTTTTGTTATAATGTTGGCAATGTTTATATGTTCTCCTTTTGTCTCCTACCCCCCCCCCCCCCCCCCCCACTCTTTTCCCTTCCTTGGACCCTCCGTGCTTCGCTGAGCAGGTCTCACTTCTAAGTCGGCAGTTGACTCGGTCAGTTAAGGCTCAACTCGAGCCCGTCTCCTCAAACCAAGAGACACTCTCTACGTTCTACGCCATGTTGGCACATTAGATATCGTCAAGGGGAACTTCACCTTCGACATGAAATCAAGTTAAGTACAAACTTCAAGTTTTAACCTCATCTTCATGGTTTTAACTTCTACATGCTTTTAACTAATATTTTATAGACAGCGTGAGATTACTTATTTTGGGGCAAAAATCATTCTTCGTGGGATTTGCCATGTTGAGCTTTTGTCTGTCTAAGCCAACCTTAATAGAAAGTAGCCTTTCTTAAGCTATTTAATTGAGAAACCTTCTCACTACGTGGGATATTATCTGATACCCGCTGTCTGTAAAATACTAAGCTCGCTCCACCGTTGGATTAATTTTTGGCCCCATTCTTCTACTAAGATCGTTCTGGAACCTTCCAGATCTTGTATTTATCTACACGTCCTGCCGTCATGTAATTTTCACTAACTTGTGAGAATACTATTTAAATTGAAGAATCTCACTTCTGAATTAAAGCTCAATAGTGAATTTTCTTCCACCGTTGGATGTTCTATGGCGCATTTAACTGTAATCCACCATTTTCTCCAGCAATAGACTTTTGTTCATCTAGTGCAACCAGTCATTTTTACAAATTGAAATAACTTTCTTTGCCATAAACTTTCGTGTTTCTATAGTGAACTTTTCATCTATTCAACGAACTATAGTGATAAACAGTGTTCTCTCAGCATTTCTTCCGCGTCGCGATCGTCCGGTTACATTTAAATAAGGCCATGAACATTTTTCCTCAATCCCAATTTCTCTTTCCTAAACCTCTTACTAACAATCCGTAATAAACTTTTAAATTCAGGTCTGTTTCAACGAGGTGTCAATCTATAGATGTGCCCTCCCATTTTTTCTTATGTGTAATTAATTAACTTCTGCATAACTACGTGTCTAGCACACGTTTTAAACTTACATTGTTTCTCCCTTCTAATGAGAGAATACAATACTTTCAACTCTTGAGTGGGTTATTTCTAGGTCTCACGAAATGGAAACTACTCCATTTGGTTCGTGATTCCTATCTAAATACAGGAAGTCTAGAACCTTCCTTGTTGATCTTTTCGTCAGGTTTCACAGTAAGTGACCTGCCCTTATTTGCATAATAACTAACGGTAATTCTGCATAAACATAAGAAGTAATAGGAACTTCTTCATCATTTACTCACTTCCTTTTTTTTTTGTTATTTTCGAAGTTGTAACCTTTTCTAAAATAATTACTTGTAAATTCTTTAAAGTACACTCCTTGTACTCAATTTGATGTTTAAACTTTAAGCATTTCATTTGTCTTTTTTAAATCTTACAAAGATTTTAGTACATATATAAGGTTCAAAACCTCATAAATTGTTATTTGCCTGGAGCAATCTCTAAATGTTAGGAGGTCTGCGACCCCATTTGTTAAAAAGTTTAAACGATCTATATTTGTCAAAAAGATATTATATATTTGTTAAAGTTATCAACTTCTCTTGAATTGTTAAATAAATTACGAATATTTTTCGCTTTCTCATTTTTCTAATACAACGGTTAGGCAAAATCCTGTCTTCCTTGGCTCTCCCGACTAAATGCCATTCAATCCATTAATAGGGCTTTCACCACTTGTTGCATTTGAGCAAGAACTCTTAGTGGTCATCTCATTAAAGTTTCTTTTAGCTTTAATAGCTAATTCTAACGGGCCAGTAAGGCAAGTAAAGCTCGCTACGCCAGCTACCTGCTTGTGGAGATCCTCTCCGAAAACTTATGGTCAGTTTTCTAAATGATAAGTGTTTCTCTTTTTCTAAACTTTTAGCCGGCTCCTCGCTGAGTAAAAGCTTAGCCATTTCCAAATGCAACCATTGGTTCATTTACCAAAATTACTCCCCAAGGTATAATCTTTTATTATTTTCCTTCTTGGAAGCACTTGGTCGCTTTTTCAGGAACTCCATAACGTTGAACATTGGAAATACCAAACCTGATTCAAATCATTGGTATTCTTCGAATTACTTTTCAAAAACGAATTGCTTTGAACAGGCATACAATAAATTTGTTACTCTCAGTCTTGCCAGACCATCACTCTTCCCCATAGTACTCAGATACATGCTTGAGAGGGATTACACTAAAGCCACTCCCTTGCAAACCGCCCAAGTTCTAGCTGTGTTTCCCGTCAGCTTGGACCAAGCTCTTACCCACTTTAGGTATCCGAGAGCGGATTTGCGGTGGCAACCGCCTCTGAGTGTATTTACAACTAAATTTATAACTTTTGTGGGACTCTCATCCCATTTCTCTATCCTTTTTCTCCAGTCCGAAACCCATCTCCTTTTCTTAATCATCTTCCCTTGGTGGGTGGGTTATTCCTCAGCCAATAATCTACCCAACGTTCGCCAAACAACATGCTCTACTGAGGTAAGGGTCATAGGATTAAAACTATAATTAAGAAAGGAAGTGACAAGACGTAAAAAAATAACATAATTTAATGACTATTAGTGCAAATAAAATGAATATAGACAACAACAATAATAAATTTCCTCCCCGAATCTTCCCATGACAGAAATATTTATCAAAAGTTGAGGAGTCAGACGGATCTCCCCCTTATAAAAAAAATTGTGGATCCAAGTTCCACTAACTTGCATTGGATTTTATGTACGCGTAATGACTAACTACGAGGAATGAGTACTTGGATGACTGTTCGTTTACATCGGGTAACAGCCACGATGCTTACGAACAATCATCTCGTAAATCAACGTTTAAGGATATGGGATACAACACTAATAAAAACCCTTAAAATTTAATGCTGACACACAGTCTAAAATCTAATATTTACAGGAATCTCCCTCGAGACCCTCCTTCAACGCGATGACGCATCTGACAAATGAGCTGCCAACCCGACCAATTGCTCAATACACAAACAAGGAAAAGACAGCATCGCACGTGACTGCACGGGTCACTAATACGGAACATAAACATGGAATTGAACCAACAACAACAAAGCCTCACCGGCTGAGATTACTTTATATGAACAAAAAATGCACGTTAAGCTACGCTTCGGAGATTATAGTGATTCGTAGGCAACTCCCATTTATTTAAACAATTTTTACCATTGATCAGTTCTTATTCTGTATTTCAAGTAAATACGGAGCCAACAAGCACTCCCCTAATGACCTCGATGCAATCCTTTTCAGCCCGCCTTGTGAAACAACTTCCCCCTTCCTCAACTCTGGTCATCGTCCAGCCCCAGTGTGTAAAAATAACTTGACCACCTGTGCCGTTATCTCGTAGAATCAACAGCAACAAATCTCAACCACATAAACATATGGTAAGACCTTAATCGATATAGCCACATATGTCCTCGCAAGGTAACCATATGGACTTGGCACCAAGCTGACAGAAATCAGTCTAAGCTGAAATTCCCGCTTGTAATGACCAATAAAATACACACACACACACACTGCTGGGAATGACATAACATTTTTCACACAGGTCGGTTGAATCAGATCCTCACAAACTATTTAAAAAAATATTAAAACCTACGAGAGAGCTGACTGCTCCTCGCCACAATTTACATTGCTCCAACGGCAATGAACTCACTGAATCTGATCAATAATAAACATTACAAGATTAATTTACCCTCCAATCTACTGCATGATTATACTAATTCAGTCCTACTTCTGAAACACAACATATCTCCGACAGACGCTTCTTAATCGCACTACGTAAACATATGCGAACACGGTCGTCCAAATAGCCACGTTAGTTAAATCAAACAAACAAGAACTTACGACTATAAAATGTGTGCGAGCTGTTTCCATGCAAAAGGTGTGTCAGACCAAAACTAAATACACTACGTTAATCAACACAAGCAAGATATTTACAAAACAAAATATGTCCCATATACCATAAGTTAAATTTGTCAGATAATAAGAATATTATTCAGTACTCAACCTCTGCCAGTCACCGTCAAGGAACATCTGCAGCCATTTCCCTACTTAATGCTGCTTAGCTCGTCTCAAACATCTCGATGGAGTGTTGACAGTTCCAAACTTCTTCCAGGATATGCGATGTCATCTCTCGTGCTGATGCAAAAAGTTATAGATTAATTCACACTCGATATCTGTTTACTAAATTCGCCGTTTTAGGTACTTAATTCCCCAGAACAGTCTGTTGGCGAATTGTCGATGATACAGTCCCTACAAAATAGTACTGTGACTATCTATCACACTGAATTTAACACATTTGTATTAATAAATCTGTGTCCTCATGACACGCAAAGTACAAGTGCCTACGTCCTTAGACGCGCAAAATGTAATAATAATAATAACCTACGTCCTCAGACGCACAAAAGTAATAGGTAATGTCTTGGCTCTTCACGCCACTTATAAATGAACTGGCCCTAGGTATCGATAGAGGGGGAAATTATATAAAAAATTCTCAAAATAATAGTGGTACAGGAATGAAACAAATATCACTGAACTCGTAAAATTGCACAGGTCAAGAATATGCCCATTAATCCTAGAATCGATCGTAGAGATGTTGTCTAGCCGATCTCCCGCGTTAATGCTAGCTGTCGCGTGCCCAAGCTAGACTTGGCGCGTTCGTAAGCATTCATCTCTCATTGGTTCCACTTTTTCAATAACTTCGCGGCTTTTATCAGACCTCGGCCTCGTAGGAGTGTCCAGTAGTCCCATCAGCCACTCACGTTACTGCATTATATTTTTTCTAGGCGCGAATATTACAATGAACATACCATAAGCGTGTCTCACCACGCGTCCCTTCTATTTTGAGGTAGCCACCACCTGTCCTTCTGAAACATTGCTAGGGTCTTTCTTTTCACACTGCTAAAGTATTTAGCCTTTTGTCAAACTGCTGCAGGTATGTCCCCGCTGTCTCCAACAAATGCTTGAAGTTTCCTCATCTTCGTCTGGCTATTTCATGACGCTGGTGGAAATATTAATTAATTGAAGAAATGAAACATCGAATCATTTATCCATCAGAGGATAAAGGGTTCAATATGTCTCTGACATCCCGAAAGCGAAGAACACTAACCTCCATCTGTACGCGATCTCCACCACTTCCTGGAGAGGATGTAAAGTTGAAGAATACCTACAAGGCGCCCTAAATAAACTTGAACCCTGGTTCAAGAAATGGCGCACTAAAGTTAACGTCAATAAATGTTCTGCCACTCTGTTTACTAAAAAACGTAAATTCACGGTTGTCCAGGATCTCACCATTTTCAGTGAAGTAATCACATGGCAGTCAGAAACAAAATACTTGGGAGTCACGCCAGACAAGGGTCTTACCTTCGCTAAGGAAGTAAAACAGCGTGCAAACATGGCGAAAGCCTGTCTAGCGAAGCTCTGGCCTCTCATGAGGTCCCAGAGCTACCGGGATCCAGTTAACAAACTCCTGGCTTACAGTACCATTGTACGGCCAGTTATGGAATATGCCAGTCCTGTGTGGGGCTACGCAGCCCCCACACATCTCAATAAGTTGCAGGTTGTTCAGAATAAAGTGCTTCGTACGATATCACGCGCTCCTTGGTAAATGCGAAACGCTCAGCTAGATGCTGAATATAAGCTCCCCCTACTCAAATCAAGAATTAAGAAACAGGCAGGCAGCCTCTATAAACTAAGTGCTACCAACACCAACCCGCTAATCAAAAGGTTGGGTAATTACCGAGCCACAGGGTCCCGTTACAAGCGTTCCCAAATCTTAATTGAATAATTTTCACTACCATATAGCTACAGCTCTTTGACCTACGAGTCCCTCTCTAATTTCAACCTGCTTCTCTTAGCACATTAACGTTTCACATTTCACCTTCTGTATTTCACCATGCCTCGAGCATTAGGTCATTATGGCCAATTATGACACCTCGGTAATTACCCTCAATTCCCAAACAAATACAGTTAGATCGCTACCGCAATTGATATAGCTCTAAAGGCCCTCGGGCTGACAGGCTAAAAGTCACGCTTTACGTCGCCGGGTTCGATCCGATCGCTCGTCTTAGTGTTCCTGCCGACATCGCCGAGGTTACATCGGGCCTGGAGCCCCGCCAGGCCACCCCGGCCTCTACAAGAGCTGCCCAGCTGCCGTCCTCGGTCCTGAAGCCTGCTGGCCACCCCGGCCTGGGCCACCCGGCTGTCGACCCAAGCCGTGAGGGACCAGGGCTCCCGCTGAGAAGCCGAACCCCAGCACTCCCTGCCGGGTTCGCCCATCTGTAGCACGAACACGGGCTTTGCCACTCACCCCACACTCGGTTGCGTGCCTTTAAGACGCCCACCGAAACCACCATTTACACTCGGTAGCAGCCACACCAGGAAGAGACCATAGGCCCTAGTAGGCAGTGGTCGGAGGGGACGAAGCCACCGGCTTACCGGGCAGCGGAACTTCTAGAAGCGCGGAAGGGGCCTTCCGCCCGGCCTGGAGGTCTTTCCCATGGCACGACGTTATATCATGTTTGGTTTTTAATCTATCGCCAACTTTCAAAAACAAAAAAGGTTTAAAAAAATGAAAAATATAACGAGTCGTCCATAGGAAAGAGGACGTCAGCTCGAGTCCAACGACATGTCGCATGCCAAAATCGGACCATGGGCTCGCGAGAAATCCACTAATTTAACATGTACGCCCCGCGACGCCAGGCGTCGAGTGCAATAGAACTCTCACTGCTCCCCTACTCAGCTTGTCCGGCACCATCCGACCAACTGGGTAACCTGCTGCGACCGGCTCAATCTTGGGTTTCTGCCGCGCGCCTTAAATTTAACTTCACCGCCCTAGGGCGTTTGACTCCCCCCTCCCCCCTGGCGCCTCACGCCAAAACCTCTCACCACTACAATTGTCTAGGGACACAACTGTCTGTCACTACACACAGCCCCTGTCTCGGCAAAGTGCTGAGACCCTCTGCAGCCATGACGGGCAAAAAGGCCAAGCGCAACAAAGCTAGCCCTACTGCCGTTGACTAAACGAAACAGCACAAGGATGCTCGCAAGTTGATGAAAGCTAAAGTCAGGTCAGAGAGTGCGACGCCCGTGACGAGGGCTAGCTCTGCCAGAGACGGCCCTTCTGCACCCCGGAGATCCCCCCCGAAGCCGCCTGACCCCCTGCCTGAACTCCCTTCTGAGAAGGATTCATTTACACCCGAAGGCCCCCTTCAGCCCCAGATCGCTTCGGAGATAGTCCCTCTCCACCCTCCATCAGCGGCAGCCCCTCTCCAGCTTCCGTCAGAAGCAGCTTCCCCCCAGCCCCCCTCTCTAGCCCAGACCTCTGAAAGCTCAGACATCAGTTCAGAATCCCCCCCTCTCGTCGCTCAGCTGATACCAGTCCAGCTTCTTCCTCCCAAACACGCCGTTCAGTCTTGTCAGACATTGACTCCTCTGTCATTTCTCCCAGTGAGGACGAGGATCAAGGCGACTTCATTGAGGCCCCTAAGCGGCAGACCATGAAGGTTCGCGAGACTCCCCAACCTAGGTCCCTTCTGGACATCAACCCTTTTGGCACTTTTGATCAGCTCCCCCCCTCTCAATTCACTGGCGCTCTGCCTATTCCTGAGCCGCAACCTGGCACCTCCGGCACTTCAGCCAGGAATCTTCAGCCCGCCAAGATCAATGTTCACCCCGTTTACATCAAAAACGTGAGGGACATTAACTACTTGATTAAGGAATTAGTGAAGCTAGATCTCAACTTCACTATTAAAAACCTTCCGAATGCTGTGAGGGTTATTGTAAAAACCCCTGAGCAACACAGGATCCTCACAGACCACCTCCTCAACATTAAGGGTGAATTCCACACTAAGCCCTCTGCTCTTAAGAACATTCGGAAGGTAGTCATCCGAGGTCTCCACGAGTCCACCTCCACAGGATTTATTCATGAGGCGCTGACTGATCTGGGCTACTCCATCGAGAGAGTTACTCAACTCAGTCAGACCAGTGATCGAACCAAGAAGCTCCCTCTCTTTCTGGTTGCACATTCCACTACGTCAGCTGAGCATAACATTTATGAGTTAACGCACCTCCTATACGTCATCTCTGTATCCCAATATCAAGGGCAAGCCGGACCTGTGCAGTGCTACCGCTGTCAGGGTTTCGGCCTTGCATCCAACGGCTGCCACTGTCCACCTCGTTGTGTAATCTGTGCTCAGACCCACAGAGTAAACGAATGTCCTCTCTACGGCAACAAGGAAGCCACCACCAAGTGTGCCAGCTGAGGTAAACAGCACACTGCTAGCTATCGTGGTTGTGAGACATATATCAAACTCACAAGCACGTTCAACAACAGGCTTCCCTCTACACGTAAAGCACCTGCTGGACATGTGGCAGACCGCAACAAAGTTAGGTCAGGCACCAGCTTTGCAGGCGCAACTTCTTCGCCCTCCCGTTCCACACCACCTATCCCAGCCCCTCGCCAAGCCCCTCCCCCTCCCGCATCCCTGCTTTCAACGAAAGCAACTTCCCGGGCCTCTCCTCTTCGGCCCCCTCCACCTCTGCGCCGTCCACCTCAAGCGATATGCTTGAAATATTCAGACTGATCTCTAACCCCTCGCTCAAAGATCTGGTTACCCTTGTCATGAATACTTTGCATAAACTTATCAACGCTCCTGATACCTCCGCTAGGCTACAAGCTGGTGTCAACATTAGGATCATGGCATGGAATGCTTATCATCTGCACTCACAGATAGGAGAACTCACGGACGTCCTACAACGGGAACATATACACATAGCTCTCCTCGGAGAAACATCTATCAAGCCAGGGACTAATCTCTACCTTCCTCGGTACCGTACTTACCGTGATGACCGTGTAGGGCGTCCGAGTGGAGGAACTGCCATAGCCGTGCTCTCTGACCTGGTTCATCAGCGTATCCCCACACCCGACAACCTGAGGTTTATTGAAGCCACCATCGTGCAGGTCGAACTCTCCACCAGCCCATACCGCATTGTCTCCTGCTACTTACCTCCAAGTGCTCCGCTTGTGCCGACCGATCTGGAGGCACTGTTGCCTGGCAATATCCCTGTGATATTGGCAGGTGACTAACTCCAAAAATCGGCTATGGCGCAGCCGACTCACGGAGGCAAAGGGTAGGCTTCTAGAGACGTTCAGCGATGATCATGGGTGCCTAGTCCACGGCCCACTTGGATTCACCTACTTCCCGTTTGATCCAAACAAGCTTCCGGATCTCTTGGACATTGCCATCAGCAAAGACCTTGACATCCCGATTGCAGTCTCAAATTAC
Organism: Meconema thalassinum; assembly: GCA_946902985.2. Lineage (NCBI taxonomy): Eukaryota > Metazoa > Arthropoda > Insecta > Orthoptera > Tettigoniidae > Meconema > Meconema thalassinum. The sequence goes on along the minus strand of OX336389.2, from coordinate 585,550,341 downwards.
TCTGCCTTAAACTCCGATCACGACCCCATCATGACACATCTTAACTCTAGCTACAGCCCCTCCCGCTCCACAATCCCACTTCATAACCGAAAAATCGATTGGGATTATTTCCAATTTATCCTCAAATCTACCGTCGCTGGTAATCCCAGCATTCGCTGCGAGGACGACATAGACGTCCACGTAGAGAAGTTTACTCAATCCCTCCTACAGGCCGCCCAATACGCAGCTATCGGACCCAAACACAAACTACACAAGCCCCTCTCCATTCCCCCTACTCTTCAGGCTCTCATCAAGCGGAAGAACAAGATCAGGTGGAGGTGGCAGGTCACCCGTGATCTTCGCCTTAAGCAATAGTGGTATGGACTTCATAGACAGGTCCAATCAGCCATGGCTAATACTCGCAACAAACTTTGGCAAAATAAACTAGAAAACATGGCAGGAAATTCTAAATCCCTGTTCGGTATGGCTAGAAAGCTGCTTAAGAAGAGGACTGGCATTCCACCATTACACGGGCTACGTGGAAAGGTGTTCACTAACTTAGACAAAGCTAACACCCTGTCGGATACCTTCAAAAGAGCCTGTGAGCCAAACCGCGAACCTTGTAACTACGATTTCGTTGATCTCGTACGTTATGATCTTCGTGGTGGCTTTCATGGGGATTTCCTCCGGGGCTTTAGATTTGTCTCCCCTACTGAACTGCTCAAACTTATCAAGAAATTAAAGACTCGTAAGGCCCCCGGATCTGACGAGATCGCTGCCCAGTACCTTAAAAATCTCAGTAAAAATGCCTTAACTTGCCTAGTTAAAATCTTTAATTCCATTTACCGCTATGGGTATTTTCCTGCAGCCTGGAAAGTTGCAAAGGTCATCATGGTGAAGAAGCCCAACACTGACGGTACCTTCCCTCAGAACTACAGGCCGATCAGTCTACTTTCCTTAATCTCCAAATTATTCGAGATGACCCTGCTTTCCAGGCTGAATACTTACATTTCCAATGTTATCAACGACGAGCAGTTCGGCTTCCGCCAAGGCCATTCCACTGTACATCAACTTTTAAGGCTTATTGAAGTCATAACGCGCGCCTTTAACGAGAACCGCATGACAGGAGTTTCCTTTTTGGATATAAGTCGTGCTTTTGATGAAGTCTGGCACAGCGGTTTGCTGTACAAGATGAAGCACAATGGATTCCCAGATCACCTACTCAAGGTCATTGATTCCTATCTTAGGAAAAGGAAATTCTATGACCAGGTGGTTGACGATAAATCCTCCATGTGAAGGATTAAAGCCGGCGTGCCTCAAGGTAGCGTCATAGCCCCAGCCCTTTTTAACATATATGTCTCTGACATTCCCAGAACTGGCGCTACCAGTCTCCACCTTTATGCAGACGATACTGCAATCTCCACCACCTCCTGGCGAGGACATAGAGTTCAATCCAACCTCCAAGCGGCATTACGCACCTTAGAAACCTGGCTAAGGGACTGGAGAATTAAGATTAATGCCAGTAAATGTTCCGCCACACTGTTTACCAAGAAACGCAAACATACAGAAGTCCAGGATCTCAACTTCTTTGGCGAGGTAATCAGGTGGTAACCTGCAACTAAATACCTGGGATTCACGCTGGATCGAGGCCTTACTTTCGCTCAGGAGGTTACTCAGCGTGCTAACAAAGCGAAAGCGATCCAAGCGCAGCTCTGGCCTTTAATCAAAGCCCAGAACTCTCTAGACGAATCCAGCAAGCTATTGTCTTATAGCACCCTTGTGCGCCCTGTGATGGAATATGCCAGCCCTGTTTGGGGTTACGCAGCTCCCTTAACTCTCAAGAAACTTCAGGTTGTCCAGAACCGAGCCTTGCGCACGATATCAGGTGCCCCCTGGTACGTTCGCAATGCTCAGCTACACACCGACTACAACCTCTCGACCATAAATCAGAGGATTCACCGACAGGCAGTTAAAATGTACAGAACATCTACATTCAGCACCAACCCTCTCATCAACAGTTTGGGTGATTACCAAGCAAGGGGGAGCCGCCACAAGCGCCCCGCATCATTATAGAATAAATCTTTTCTTAACCATGCTACTATAGCACTCTTACTTTTCTTCAAAAACCGATATCTTCACTTCATTCTTCACTTTCTGATTTCACTTCACAAACTTATCACTTCTACTATCCTTTTAACTTCTGTATTTTAAATGTCTCAGTACACCAGGTCACATTCTGGCCAGCTTGACTCACGGTAATCACCCAAACCCCCGTCATTCAATTGTAGTTGGTCGAAATTATTGGTTAAAGCATTCAAGGCCTTCGGGCCGATAGGCTATAAATTACGCAACGAAACCGGCTGTTTCGCTTGCTTGGGAGCTGGCTAGCGACACAGTTCTTCAGCGGGCGTGCCTGCATCATAAGCTGACAGAGCTTCCAGTCAGATACCAGTCCGGAGTACACTACGGGCACAGCCTGCGATTGGGGCCTGCCACTCAGTTGGTACGGACGACTATATCTCTGACCGAAAATAGGACTTGGCCTGTGACTGGGGCCTGCCACTCAGTTGCTATGGACGAGACAATATCTCTGACCCAGGATAGGCGTCGAAATTGCTCCAATAATGAATTACTCAAAGGATTGTAAGTGTATCACATGGAATGCCAAGTCGCTTATCAGTTTAAGATATAATAAAGCTCCTTAAGGTTATGAGCCTTCCACCACCACGCATGTATGAGAACATGTTAATATCTCACATCAACATAGGACAGGTTAATTGGAACCTGATGACGTCTCACCTTCGAGGAGATACGATTCATGGCTAGGCAGTCACACCGAGGATGGACGGGACCTGACGTCGAGATGGACGAGTGGATAACGCCAAACGGCGTATTTCCATGGGATCAAGCAGATGCTCGGATGGGGTCTTCCAGCGAGGAAGCCGTTGAAGAGAAAACGTGGTCCATGGATATCTTCCACATCGAGGGATTACTCCATCATCAGCCAGCACTAAGGTAAAAAGTTATTTTCTTTGTAACCCATTCATGGATATTCTAACCCAAAGCATTGCTCTTCTGCGATTCGATTATTGGAACCATTCTTCGCACAGGAAGCACCAGTCATGTAGGGAAGTGAGATGAATTTCCACACATTTATATATTTTTTCTCGATATTTCTGGTACTTAGTTCGATGACTGTTTAATGAGGCAACAGGATTACCGACACATTAAAGCTCTAATTAACACTATAAAATAAATAGAAGTTAATAATTATTTTTGTAAATAGAATGAAAACAATCAAACATGGTAAATTCTTCAAGGATATAAATATCAAGGTTTATTTGACAAGTGATGAAATTGAAATTCATAATATGTGAGGGATTGCAGATCCTTAAACGAGGTATTTGGATATATGAATTAAGTTATGCTAATTGTTTAAGAACAAGTTAGTGATATTAATAGGGATTAATACTCACAGGTTTATATGTAATAAGTGAGGGATTGACACTCCCATAATTGCAAGTGGTTTTTCCTGAGTTTGACTCAGAGGGTATAGTGGTTTATCCACTAAAGTTAGGACAGGTCGCATATGTGGCAACACTGTCGAAAATTATGAAAGCTTTCAATATTGATCCATTACCAGACTTCCACGTTAAATAAATTGTTGTTTCAATCACTTGTCAGAAATAATATGTTATTGTTAAACATGATGGCAAGTACACGCTGTGACGATCAATTTAAGATTTGTTTGAATCCAATTTATTTATTGAGATTTTGAAATCCAATACATATATTTTAATTGTGTTTATAATCAAAATTGTTTATAACTATCTTTGAGGATAATTCTTTTTGTGGGCTTCTCACGTTAAGAAATTATTATTCCGTGGCAGAGTAAGTTCTCTGACTAGGGATAATAATTACTGAGAATGTCTCGTCAAATAGGGGAGAGTGTGAATTAAAGGCAGGATTTTTGGATTATCCCCATTTTTCCTTCGATTTAATATATTTACTTCCTCACAAAGCATATTTTTAGGACTTGTTGCCTGTTGTCAGAGAAATTAAACTTGTGAAACATGAACAGTGAATCTCATGCAGAATAAATATGAACAGTGAATCTTGAAACAGAGTAAGCATGAACGATAAATATGCCAACCAAATAAATGTAAATATGAACACTGGATTACGGCATCATGAATGTAAGTAGGAATAGTGTTTATTGCAACAAATATGAATTTAATAATCGAGGACGGTTAGACATTGCTGATTAACGTACATGATCGTCAAGCAGGACCGCCGACTGCAGCCGCTTTTATTAAATAATTATTTATTTATTCATGTGCACACTCTTTTGTATAGGGTTCAATACTCACATTGTTTAATGTTACCCATCATTGCATAGGACTCTGAACAAGAAAATACTATGATTATTATTATTTTTTCTTTCGTAGAGGTGCACTAATTACAATTTTGACATACTGTACTATTTTTCTGGCCTTCAATAATATCGTTTTCGCTAGGGATATGCGAGTGTTTAATTATTATTTTTTGTTTTTTGTATATTTAATAAATAAATATATGAAACCTATTTTCTTTCAATACTTCTCATTTCTGAGTGTTGTTGCTTGAGAATATTTACCCTAAATCCTATGTGGGACATGGAAGCAGTGTTGAGTATTTATGATGGCATAACCCAGATCGCCCTGAGATGAGATTTCGTGCTAGCACTGTCTGCATGTTACCTCGCTATGTGGCCACCTGTTCATTGAAGGTGAACAAAGAGGCACACTATATTGCTGGTGAACTACTATCTGTTTCTTGATTTTGGGCTCGATGGTTTTGCTACTTGCACTCGAGGACGGACTACTACGCACAAGGAACTTATCCATACCAAAAATGGAAAGATAAAATAGTTTAATAACACTGTAGTGGTAGATAGTAAGATTGGTATACCATAGCAATCACAATATTCGCACCACTGCAGAGCATAGCTCTCATAGAACTGCACTGAAATACTGTAATATTAGATCAAGGAAATAAAATAATAAAAGGGAGGGACATATTTTGGTAATCCCTTTAAATTTAGTTAAAGGCTCGTACAGGCAGCCGTACACAAAAAAGTGCAGCGTTACAAAGAACTCTCTTGTTATCGAGTGTTGAACGTAAAGTCTATTATTATATGATTGGTGCGGGCCGCTAAAAATTTCTACGAAAACATAGCAGTTATCACCATGTATTAAATAATAATCAAGCACCCTCTTACATAAAATCGACAATTTATTACAATAGTAGGTAAAAGTTCCCAGCACACCTTGAACTTTGTGTCGCCAGACCAGTGTGCCGCGGCACACCCCTTTAGACGAACGATGCCACCTATCGGATAGACTGCAGGGGTCTCAAAGTGGGGGGGGGGGCACCGGCTTTGATTGAAATACTTATATTTCATATTCTGTGACAAATATTACTATCCTCATATGCATGAACCTATCATAGGCAGGAAGCTCCCAAGATCATTCAAGAATAATAAACTCGTACCTTTGCTGTCTTATTTCACAAGAACTGACCAGTAGATCCTGCCAGCAGGAATTCTGAGAAAAGATGGCGAGTAACATTTCCCACACAGCTCCCTTTCACTCGCCACCCGCAGTGACATCTCCTTATCAAACACTTAATGACATTAAGCCGCTTGACAATGTGACCGCCACTTCCTTTCAAGAATGGACTCCAAGAATGGATTCTTCTATTTCTGCCGTTGCCGATTCTAATTCAGCTAGGCCTTTCCAGTCAGTTCAAAGACCGTGAGTGAACAGGTGAATTCTAGTGCGTGGTTAGCCATCTTTACAATAAACTGAAACGAGTGACGCCATTACCCATGGATAAGTGGCTTATTAGAAGTGGTAAATAAAGACCGCATGAAAGCGATAGTGCTTGCCCCCCTTCAGAAAAAGAGCAAGGTTCGAATTTAAACAAAGTCCATTGTTCTTCCGCGTCTACTTCTGCTCCCATCAGGATTATTAATTCTACACACAAAGTAAAAGTGCGTAGAAATCAAGACGATTATCTGACATCAGGCTTTACCAGCATTCTTTCGAATAATAATCAGGAACAACCTCAATGCGTTCTTTGTTTGGAGATTTTAGCAAACGACAGTTTGAAGCCTGTGAAACTTAAAAGACACTTGCAGACTAAACATCCAGACTGTGTAAGTAAACCTTTAGCATTTTTTAAGCCCCACGAGTAGCAACTAAAAGGAAATGTTAGATTCCTAGAAAAGCACGCAACAGTTCCTAAGAAAACTTTAAGTATCCTATTTAATTGCAAAATCCAAATCACCACATATTATTGGTGAGAAATTACTTCTTCCTGGAGCCGTGAAAATGTGTGCGATCATGCATGGAGAAAAGTTCGACGAGTGTTTGAAGTCGATACCGCTCTCAAATGATACAGTAACTCATCGTATTGATGTAATAGCCTCTGACATAAAAAAATCAATTGCTACCACGTCTTCATAATAGCCCAAAACTTGCCCTGAAACTTGATGACAGTACTGAAATCGTAAACAGTGCCCAGCTTCTTGTTTTTGTACGCGACTGTCATGAAAATGAAATGCACGAGGATTTTCTATTTTGTACAGCTCTGGAAGGGCGGACTACAGGCGAAGATATTTTTTCTCTTGTGAATTCCTTTCTTATTGACAACAACCTCTCATGGACAAATTATGTTGGAATATGTACTGATGGGGCGTCGGCATTTACTGGAACTAAAAAGGGTTTCAGAGCAAGAGTGAGTGCTGTTACTAATTCTGTAAAATTCACACATTGCATGATACACAGGGAGGCATTGGCTTCAAGAGTACTACAACAGGAAGTCAATGAAGTGCTGAACGATGTAATTAGTGTTGTAAATTTTGTGAAAGCAAGAGCTTTAAACAATCGGCTATTTTCCATTCTTTGCGAGGAGATGGGATCTACACATGATTCGCTTCTATTGAACACGGAGGTACGTTGGTTGTCTCGTGGTCGAGTCCTTCGTCGCGTTGTGGAGTTGAAGAATGAACTTCGTATTTTCCTATTGGACAGCAGTCCTACACTCGCAACCCTGTTTCTGGATGAGAAGTGGCTTCTAAAACTGTGCTACTTGGCTGACGTATTTGAAAAACTGAATGAACTTAACATGTCACTTCAAGGACAAAAAAGTAATATTTTCATTCTAAGCGACAAAGTGCTTGCTTTTAAGAGAAAACTTGAACTTTGGAAAGCCCAGATGGACAAAGGTAACTGTGAGATGTTTCAGTGCTTGAATGAATTCCTGGAAGAAAATGAGTTAGATATTTGTCAAATTAGTGGAATTATCGTAGAACAGTTCCAAAACCTTCGTGAAAAATTCGAGGGTAGATTTCCACAACCTTCAACTGAGAATGACTGGATTCGCAGGAGGAACTAATAGAACTCTCAAGTGACAGAATACTTCGAAAAGAATTTAAGTCGAAGTCCCTTGAAAATTTTCGGGTACAGATTTGGAATGAATATCCCATTTTATCAAGAAAAGCAGTGGACCTGTTGTTACCCTTCGCTTCAACTTACTTGTGTGAGTCAACATTTTCCGCAATGGCATCCGTCAAGACGAAGCATCGGTCTCGGCTGCAGCTGGAAGGGGATCTGCGGGTTGCTGTTTCAAACATCCAACCATGAATGGATTTACTTTCATCTCAAATTCAAGCTCACACATCACACTAACTCCGCAAGTGTCTGAGAATTACCGAATTCTGATCCGTGTACACTTTCATTCTCCTGTTTTACTTTTTCATGGGTGAAGAGTTTTACATAACATTTTTCAAATTCACAGTGATATGTTGAAAATTGCATATATTATTTCTATTGTAATTTATAAGTCACGAGCTTTCAAATATGAAAAGCATTACTGAACACAGGTGTCACAGATAAAGAGCTAATTACTGAAACAAACAAAATATGCTCAATTCCAATAACTGCACGTGCAGCAGTTGTTTTTATTTTTATAAGCAAAAGTAATACATATGCATGCCATCTTTTTTTTTTACAAAACGTTATTGTACTTTGATGTGCTCCAAGAATAATGAATTGTGTGTTATTATTATTATTAATGTAACTGGTAGTTGAAATCCTAATTAGGCAGTAGCATACACAGTATATCTTGTGTGATCTTTTTTTGTGTGGGAAGTAGGCTATGAGAAGTGCTAAGAAAGGAAATGAGAATAAGGGGGGGGGGTCGATATTTCATGTTTCAGAAGGGGGGCGCGACAGAAAAAGTCTGAGAACCCGTGGGATAGAGAACCATATCGTCTGGTGAGAATAAGGAGACTGTTATGGACGCAGTTCGCAATAACCCTCACACAAGTACAAGAGCAAATATTAATTGAACGACAGGTGAACGTCAGCTAGTCATCCATAAATCGAATCTACCGTCTACAGTTAAACCAGGAGCTATACAGGCGACATTTCAAAACTCAGAAGAATTTCTGTCAGTGGCTGTTAGGAAATGTGGAAGATGATGCAGCATTCCTATCGAAAATCCTGTTCTTGGACGGATCGAGACTCCACAACAATAATGAATGGTACCGTCATCTGCTATCACATAAACTATTGGAGTGCTGACAATCCCCACTGGGTGCGACTGGCGGACTATCAAGTGCATTGGGGAGTGAATGTATGGTGTGGAGTCTTGGGTGATGGGTTTATTGGACCGTTTTAATTTCTTTCAGGGCAATTTGACAGGCGCACACTAACTACACTTTCCACGCCATGAGCTGGTGTGCCTGTAGCACACAATGTTAGGCCTATGTGATTGTAACATTGAAGCGTAACAACGTTGCAAAAACATTTGCTCGATGAGGGATTCGAACCTTCCATTAATTAGCATTCTAGTAGATATCCACATGCGCTACGCCTCAGGTTTGAAGGAAACTTTTATTAAGAACCTCTTATTAGAGTACGTTGCTCATCCAGTTCGCTGTTTCAAACGCTTTCCACGTCATTATATTGACGTCATACGCGTTAATTTCATGATTCACGATACCCAGCCAGTTGACACGACATCTTTACTTAGATGATATGTTGCACTACAATAATAATTGACTGCAGGTACATCAATTATTCGAACGGCCTGTAGCCACATCGAAAGAAAACTAAGTCTTCAGTATCGTTTCCGGGATATGCTTGCAGTGCTTTAGTACAATACGGCAGGCAAGCAGAGAAATATCGACCTACCTGACAACACACGTTAGTTCAGTTGGGCTGCATAAAACAGTATTAGGGGCAGTTGATTCACCCGGTATACATATGGTGTCTATTGTAAGTATGAAGTAAAAATTGGGTACATTCTAATTACCGGTACCCTAGTTTTTTAGCCACCTTGTCTCTGCGGTTTGCAAGCATAGAGGCTCATCACTTATGACAGGATTCCTGCAGTCCTCGTGGTCACAAGTTTGTGATCGGACACGGATTTCATGATTTTTCGCAATCGGCGCCAATCTCGGTCCGTTTGATGTGATTTTGGCAGATGAACGTTTGAAGTAGGTAGGGTACCGCATCGAATATTGGGCTACGATTTATTCCGAGAGAATTGCACGTGGGCACATTTTCTTTCGAAATACGAATTATACAGGTTTTCGAGATAACTAGTTCATTTTAATTATTATTGAATTATTTAAGTATTACATCCAATGGAACCAAAGTTCGAAGGAAAATTCAACATATAACGGAATTTCAGACGAAGGATGTCACTAACTTACGAGAGAGAGATTTTATAAATACTTATATTTCTCTGCTATTTTGAGATTTCTTTTCGAAATGGTATTATTTCGCGACATTCAATTATTTTGCGTTATTTCGGGACTTCAACTTCAGATATTTTCCCCATTTAGAGGTCAATGACAGAAATGAGAGGTTTCTGTTAAGTTTCGGAAGATTTCGTGAATAAACGTCCCTAATAATACAGAAAAATTATTCACATAAACCGTAAAACTCTTCCTGATGACGAAAACATATGTTGATCTGATATATACCACTCAAGGAATCCTCAATACACATTTCCTTGAGGAAAATATAGCATTATTACACGATTGGCACCGCTTGCGTGAAACTCGCTTTATTGCAATCTGTGAGCCAGGCGGAGAGTTTATAAATGATTTAACCCAACCTTAGCAAATGTTCGTTACCTCCAACTATCTAAACATAAAGAATTAGCTACTTTTCGTTACTGGTAGACACCCTGATACAGCAATACGAACTACCCCTGGTCCCGATTAACTTGGATTATCGATATTCTACTGTGTTTGATTCCAATCTAGAACCTCCATCATTCCAGCTAACCCAATCCCCTGCTCACAAGAACAGTTGCTCCCTTGGTGTCATTGAGGTTGGGCAGTCACGGAAGGGGAATGGAAGCTGCATATCAAGCTAGAAATGTACATGTGTGCTACTCAGCATGAAATGAACTGCGCAGTTGATGATGATCAGCAACAACACAGCTATAAAAAGCACTTGAGAAATTCTGTGGGTGATAGGGCAGATGACCTCGCTGTTCCACCCTTAAAAACTAACTAGCCCTAACCCAGTGGTTGCTAGGAGCAGCATAAGCAACTCTACTGAATCCACCAGCGATGTGGTGAGACACATACAGAAAATATGTGAACAAAAACTTTTAACCACTGCAAAGCTTATAAATTCATTTTTCTACTAGACTGAACGATAATTTCAAATCCCTAACACCCACACAAACAAAACTAGGTATTTCCGATAACTGACATGCTCTAAAAAACAATTTTGAAACTCAATTTTTTATTATTGCCTACATATTTTTATTAGATTGAAATAATAGAAGCCATTTTTCAGCGTTTCACTTCTCACACAAATTGTTGTTATAAGCATAGGCCTATAAATAATTCATGAAATTTATTTCAGAAACTAGGAAATTAATTGTAAGTCCCCGTCCAATCCAATTGCGGCACACTCAGATTGAACAACTGAAAAGCATCTACTCATAGCAGTGGTGGCTGGCAAATAATTGTTCTGCGTGTTGCACTATTTTCATTAAGGAGGAGGGGGGGGGGGGAGGTGGTAGGGTAAGACTGTGATATAAGAGAAAAACTGTATTCATTTGCGCGGTAAAACGGATGTACCTCATTCATTATGAATGCCGCATTTCAGAGAACATCACATTGTCATCGGATTAAATGGATTATAAGTTACTGTAGTCTACATGAATACCTTCACGAGAACAAAACAATGCAAGTTAGTATATACGAGGGAGAGAAAGAACCGCGAGTGTCACAAGTACGCGCAAATTACATTACAAGACATAGTATCGGCAGTTGACGGAGCATCATGGATGTCTCCGTCCGCACCTCGGCTCCCTTGTTGCATTCAGTGGGCAACGACCAGCCGAATTAACTGTTGGGAAAGGGCTTACTCGGTCTAGCATCTCTGCCATACCCTTCACTATTGAGATCTGGTCGGTGCTCGGACCTGGCAACGACCAAAGGGACGATCGCTCCAAGACGGCTGGCAGGCTTCGCTTTCTCAGACAGTTCACAGTAACTTACTAAAGATTTCCTGAATTATTTAAGAACAAAATTATGAATTCCTATACTCATAAAAGAAAACGTACAGCTTTTATTACTAAAAATATTATTACGGTATTAATTGTTTTTCTACAATGAATCTGGTCGTTGTGCAACACTGCAACCATATTACCGGCTGCCACTGACTACCGTAATAGGTTATTTTATGAGACTAAGTTGAATTTTTCACAGGGTAGCACTTTTTGTCTTTTTAAAACTACTTCTGTGAATAGTTTATTATAATTGTTGCAGTGATTGTCTTGGTTCCGTATTGACGTTAATATATCTTAGTTATAAAATGTTTAAAAAAAAGTTTGGGTGGTCAGCTCTGTTAATATAACTGGTTAAAAATTGTCTAACAATGTTGCATGTTTCGAGGCATTTTACACCCCTTCATCAGACACATTAAAACACTTCATTATACTGACACCTTAAAAGTTTTTCCCCGTATTGATTGTCGTATCCATATAAACGTTCATTGTTAATCTTGTTTTTGCTTCTGAATGTTTAAGAGACTTATGCCTAAAAGATAGCATTGTTCTTTTTCCTCTCTCCTTGTAGCTGGTTGTCAACCCCTAGCCATATGCACACAGTTTTCCCTCACGTGTTTCTGACAATAGCTGCCAGTGACTATTGCAAAGGGAACTGTACATTATGAAATGATGCAATAAAATAATTAGAACTGCATGATGTTAGGACGCTCACCTAGAAATGTATTACGTCTTGGATTTCAGCCCCACGAGAAGTGAAAAACATTTTCATGTGAATTAACTTGGGACATCTTTTTCTTATTACACAGTGGAATATTTAGCGGACTTATGATGAATTTACAAAACTCGCATTGACCATCAATATATTATTATATGATTATCTGTTATGACTTGCCTGCACTTAATGTCCCAGATTGTCTGCCAAGAGCCAGCATATGAAGATAGCTCAAGAGCTTGGCCTGATTGAAATCTAGCTGAAGTCTCCACGGAGGAGCTTGTGTAACGTGTTTTTCGAGGGGTTTTTATGCCACTGGCATAAGTCAGTAGGAAGCCATTCTATATTTATTTACGCGGCAAATTGTTCAGCCAAGAGAATTTTTCATGTTAATTTATTATTATTATTAATTTATTATAATTATTATTAAGATATTTTTCGGAGCATTTTATAAAAATTATAAGCATACAGATAGGTTTTCTATGTCTTAGAAAACACTATCAAGCAAATTATTACGAACGACAATATCATAGAAAATTATGTGATTACGGAATTTTACGGAGTTTCGTCAGTTAGGATATTATGAGAGACATGACTCACTGGAAATTCAGATACAGGCTGATTCTTGTCAAGAAGTATTACGCACGCTTGGGTCGCAGCGTCAAGAAAAGGCGGATAGTTGGAACGGAAATCGACTTCATCATCCGCGCGCCGTGTGTAATGAGCCAGAGAAGGGGTAGTAGCACGTGGGGAGCAGCTAATCAGTGGAGACCACGTAAGCTGGAAGTCGGTACCGAGGTGGGGAGCCGACGTGTGCATATATCGTTCGGCGCGCCGTGGAACGAGGACAATCTGTGAAAGACTTGACTAGTTCGGTTGCAAGTGTGTGTCGCTCCAATGTTCCGTGGAGTGGAGAACTATCTGTTTAAAACTTAACCAGTTTGGTTGTACGAGGGTATGGCTCCGAGGTTAGGACCATAAAGTCACCAAATCTACAAGTATATCATCAAATATCGACGGAGATGACGACGTCCAGGAGACTGTGGGAAGCTCACAGCATCATCCAGTACGAGGGAAATGCTTTGCCAATTTCCAGTGGTAAGCGCGAATGACGCAGAAATACGCAATCTCTCATTTCTTTTTGTTTTATATTTCATATTTCAGTAACTTCATAGCTTGGGAATAAGAGTAAAATCAATAATTTATCAGACTCCGTTTTCACGTAATTTTCTATCGGTAATATTAAAATCGCAACGCTCCAATTTAAAATTTTAAACTTATAATTATTATTAATTTTGCTATACTTGTTTTATGTAATAAATTCAATTCTTTTACAATGCAATCTTTGCTTTCAGTAGGTAGCATTAGATATAGACCAATTCCTTCTCCTGATACAATTGTTTGTTGGGTTAATGATCAAATCATACCACGATCTGAGTGAATAGATTCTTGAAGGTGTTCTACCAGAGCTAGACGTTGTTAAATACAAATTTAGATTTCAACATTGCGTTGAGGTCTTGGCGCCCATTAAAACAACATAGCTTAGGCAAAGGAAAACAGTTACATTTATCACCCAACAGTTAGGGGCAGTCAAACCGTTACACTTGTCGCTCAACGTGTGGGCTAGCGAAACTGCTACATTTGTCGCTACCAACATGGGGCATTAATTACTGTTACATTGTCGCTCAACGTGTGGGCTAGCAAAACTGCTACACTTGATCATATCATTTACGGCCTTGTCATTAGGGGATTACATATGAACAAGCAAGTAGAACTCAAATATACATACCTGTTACATAAGACACTGCTTTCTTGGGTTTTTCTTTTGCACCCTTCACTACATCAAGGACCATAGACTGATAATCAAGGTAGAGGTTCTTCCAAAATATAACTGAAACAGATTTTTTTTGAAAGGCACACTTATTTTACAACCATCTAACTCAATTCCAAATCCACTAAAAAGTAACACAATATTTAACAAATAGAGCGGAAGATAACCCCAGTAAAGATTTCACATTTCAGATTGTTTTGATGGTATGAAAAGTGACATTTCAACTGCCGCACAAACTCTGAAGCAAGCCTTGTCAGAAATAACAAAGCTCAGTCAAAGGGTTTGTGAATTAGAGAAGGATAGGAATATCACTTGCAGTGAGGTCAAAATGTTAAAGCAAGAGAATCTCGAGCTTCGACAGTACGTTCCGCGAAACAACCTAGATTTTCATGGCGGGCCGCACACTTCAAACGAAAACCCCGTTCAGATTGTCAAGACTATCGCTGACCAATTGGATGTCACAGTTGTTGAGTCCGATATTGACGCCTGCCATAGGCTACCACAAAGCAGAGAAGGTCTTCCACCTCCTTTGCTAGTCAAATTCTGCAGCCGGCTAAAAAAGAGGCAATTTTAAAAGGCAAAAGGTCCAAACCCAACCTGAACTCAAGTGATGCTGGAATCAAAGCAAAGGCTAGGCCTATCTACATTAACGAGCATTTGACGCCAGCTAATAAAGTACTCCACAAACAGGCAAGAGACCTCCGTTAATTAGGTTTTAAATACGTGTCGACCCGGGACTGTAAAATATTCGTGCGTAAATCAGATAGTGACAATGCTGTCAGTATCAGCACGCCAGAAGACATTGAAACGCTAGTAAAAGACTCTTCCATCAACAAGGCTCAGCCATACCATTCTCAGAAATAATGAATCAAGACATGGACCTACTAGTTGATGTTGATTTGCACACATCAATTGATGAGCGTAAATATGACTGTATCCACGACCACATAGCAGACAGTAAAAATGAGGTTAGCCAAATCAAGTGACTTTACCTAAATAGCAGAAGTATAAAAAATAAACTAGAAGATATCGAGATACTAATACATATTGTGGAAAATCTAGATGTCATAGTGATAACCGAGACTTGGGTGAAAAGTAATGAAGCTAAATACTTCAACCTAAACAACTATTCTGTTGCATTTGTGCACAGAGACAATCAGGATGGTGAAGGCGTGGGAGTTTATGTCCACAAAAAATGCAATATAAAAGTGCTTAACCAAGTTGAGAGTGATCATAGCTTGATCCAGTTAGAGCTTAAAAGAAGTGATACTGTTCGTTTCAATAACTTGCATACTACTAATATAATTGCAGTATATAATCCTAACATAAATAACGTAACAAATTTCATGCAATCTCTAGAGCACATTCTCTCGAAAAACAATGCCAATCTTTGCTTATGCATTGGTGATACTAATATTAACTTACTGAACAAAAATAATGTAACCAAATCATACATCAATCTACTATCAAACTATGGTTTCACACAAGGCAATACTCGCTATCCAACAAGAATATGTGAATCAACAAGTTCACTCCTTGATCAGGTAGCCGCTAATAGCTGTAAATATGCCTATATAATAAGTAATATAAATAGTGATATTAGTGATCATAATATTCTTGTAACTGAGATTTTCTGGTCAAATTACTATCCAGGCAAAAGCCCAATCTCGAACATGACATTTAAATACCCCCCCCCCCCCCAACAAGCAAAGGTCTAGATCAAAAAACGTAAATAAAAATTACCGGTACGTGAACAAAAACAAATTCTATAATGATCTCAATCAAATAGACTGCTTAGATGATATAAACGAAACTCACACCGCCATGAAACACGAAATCTTAGTACAGACACCCAACAAAGAAAACATTGACACACCTTTGCAGGAAATACACCAGAACCACAAAACCCCATGGATAACAACAGAATTAATTCAGCTAATAAAACAAAGGGACCTACTACATACTAAACTTAAAGCTAGCATTTACAGAAACAACAACCACTTAACCCTTTTGATGCCACGCTATTAATGGGTGGATATGCTAAGAATGCCAAGCCAAGTTAAGTGAAATTAGAAGGGTTTGATAAAAGTTACCTCCAACCAATAACTACCACGATAGAACGTTGAAATTTTTTTCTGTAGCAGGTAAACAGATTTGTAACGTCAAGGATGCTAATAAATTGATGTTTCACTTAATTTTGTTCATTAAAAAAAAACTAAAAAAATATTTTTTGACAAAATTAATTAATTTCGAAATTTAAATAAAATGTTGACAGCCTCCACAATCTAAATACTATATTTTGTTATATACATGTTATTACTTATGGAATGCTACATTAATGTTCCAAATTTGGAGTAGTTCTATCAAATAGTTTTCGAGTACGATCAGTTTCTACAAGTTTCTTGATAAGAGAACGTGGCATTAGGTGGATTGTCAGTGTCACATGTAACCTCTTCCCAATCACTGGTTGAGGTGTCACTTGATTTATCATCGGAATATGTATCTGGTAAATCACTGTCGATATTATTAGGCGTAAATCCTTCCTGTGGCGGAGGTATTACTATGTCTCGGCCTTGGCGTTGCCTTGGTTTGCGGACTCGGCGGAATACAGTTGTCACTGTCGTCATCAGAATATATATGTTCATCGTCAGTCAAATATTCAAATTCACACATTTCACTCAGCGTTAAATCATTAGTTATTTCCTCTTCGTTCAAAGAGCTAGCCATATTTATCACCAAGTAACTTAATTAGCTCCAAGCAAGAACTTAAACAATCACGACTTCAAAAGATAAAACACGCGGCAAGCCAGCTGACTACAGCATGCTCAAAGAGAGCTTAATATTAATTCAATTGTTCAGGGAACTTAAACACATCGATATATACGGAGCGAGAATGATTCCCGCGTTGTATTGGTTACAACAGCAAAATCTGGAAACATCGCTAAAATGTTTAGAAAAACGGGGCCGATAGATCGGCCCGTGGCACTTTTAGCAGAGGCTCCCTGGGCCGATAGATCCCCCCCCCCCCCCGGCACTATAAGGGTTAAAGGAAGAGCAAATAATATGTAGGAACAAAATGACAGCTTTAAAACGGAAACTGAAATCCTCATAACTTACTATGAACATAAATTAACATTGAACGCCAATAGCATAAAAGATACTTGGAAAGTAATCAATGAAATGATCTACAACTGCAGAACTGAAAACAAAGATGGTCCCAGTGAGATAATAATTGATGGTAAATCTTTCACAGGAAAAGAAAATATCTGCAATGCTCTAAACACTCACTTTATAAACATAGCACACAAGTTAGCCAAAAACATCCTCCAAGGGAAGAAAGTTAATGAAATTAATGTCAACACAGATTCCATATTTATGACCCCGACTAATGAGATGGAAACTTGCAATATTATATTAAGCCTTAAAATGAAAAGTAGCCAAGACAAAGATGGTATGTCAGTAAAATTGTTAAAAAACTTCATTGACATGCTAAGTAGCCCACTAACTACTTTAATAAATTTATCGTTAGAGACTGGCCTGGTGCCTGATGATATAAAAATAGCACGATACCAGTCTATAAGGGATGTGACAAAAGAAATCCAGACAATTACAGACCCATTTCCATCCTCCCACCCATATCCAAGGTGCTCGAAACAGTAATAAAAAACAGAATTGTTAATTTCTTAAATAAAAATGATTACTTCTACAAAGGGCAGTATGGATTCAGAGAAAACTCAAGCACAGAAATAGCCACAATTGATATTATCTCTAACTTGCAGGATGTGATAAGACAAAAAGATGACAGCGAGTGGCCTTTTCATAGACCTGAGAAAGGCGTTTGATACTGTCGACCATGAAATTCTTTTAGGGAAACTTGATAAAGCAGGTATCCGAGGAGTAGCTTGGACATGGTTTAAAAATTACCTATCCAATCGTAGGCAGTATATTGAAATAAATGGCTACAGAAGTGAGGAAGTAAATATTACCACGGTGTGCCCCAAGGATCAATATTGGGTCCTTCCCTCTTCTTAGTATATATTAATGACATAGCAACACTTCGTTTTCATGGTAATATAACGTTGTTTGCAGACGACTTAAGCATCTTTTACAATGCGTACACCACACACACGCTGATTACACACAAGCAGAAGGACATGAATACAATACTTGGATGGACCCAGTCTAACAAATTAACAATAAATGAAGATAAAACAAATTATTTAATAATATCTAAGCGTAGAACAAAGTCAGACATCACTCAAAATATAATGCTGAATGGAAAGGCAGTTAAAAGGGACTCATCCGTCAAATACCTAGGCCTAACAATAGATGAAAATCTCTCATGACAAAAGCACATTGATGCATTAGTAAAAAAATATCACCTGCCGCTGGGATAATAAAAAAATGAGCTACTATATCCCAAAATATCTACTCAGGAAAGTGTATTTTTTCCTTAATCCATAGCCACTTACAATATTTGAATACAATTTGGATAAAATGCTCAAATTACCTAAAAAAAAGGAAATTGAGGTAATTCCACTGATATCTGATCAGTGGGTAATTCAGAATAGAGCCATAAGAAATATTTATAACTACCCAGGTTTGGCATGTTTTAGCGTGTTTAAAACTGTTTAAAACAATGCACATTGTTTAAAATTAGTTTTAAACTCAATGCTTCAAACAACCGTCTAAAATATGTTTCTTTAGAAGAATTTTGTTTTTGGTTTTCATATTTTTAATTAATCATTTTGCAATACAGTAGAGTACAGTGGTCTTCTCTGCCTTCTACTGAAGGTTTTACGTAATAATATAACGTTTATAGAGTGATTTTGTAATGGTTTTGATGTCCTTGTTAAAAAATTTTGCAAGCGAACATCCATCAGAAAATATAGGGATGTATTTAAAATATTATAAACCCAAATGTCACTGCCACTTTGTCTTTATTCAACAGGTTTCTTGTTGAGTTCTAGAAAAACACAAACTAGTTTGGCAGCCTTCTCAGTCCCTCACCTATTCCTGACTTTGCTATGCACAAACCCAAAAGTGGAGAAAAGACGTTCTATCCCAGCTGATGAAGCAACTGCACTATGCAGCTGATGTGCTAGGCCTGAAGTTGTGTGATGAATGTTATTCTGCAGTGCCACCCACCATGTCAGGGGTTTAATTTCTTTTAGTATTGCAGGACCAAACAGGTAATCCTTGAAGGGTGAACATTTTGCTTTGTACTTAATTAGGTCAGGCATTGCATCTGGGTGGTAAGCTTCAACATACTCCATAGCAGAATGATATTGTTCTTCACTCAGTCTCTGTCCTTGATAGCGTGGATCCATGAGATTGGTAAGGAGATGGGTATCAGTTACAGCGGTGTTAAATCGTTACAGCGGTGTTAAATCGTTTCATGAATTTCTTTAAGTCATTGGGATTGTTTTCATTTTTGAAAAAATTGAGCAGGTCAAGCCAAACCTCTACTGCTTTCCCAATGATACAGTCATCACGCTGCATCATATCTAATGAGACTGATGCAGTCGTAAGTTTTTTGAGATAGTCGTGAACATTTTGTTTCATATTGATATCATTTACCTTTGCACTTATAATTGGTTCAATGGCACTTCGATTTTCAGTGCAGACTTTGACAATAATATGCCAGTTACCCAAATAGAACTCTATAGAGTCAGCTAAAGAATTCCAGCGTACATCAGTAGGAAGAGCCAACCTTAAGTTGTAGAGAAAAAAAAATCCCAGCTGGTAACTAAATTTCCCTGCTGGTTGAGTTTCAGTTGTAAACATTGGTTTATGTTCGACCCTGACTATTATATGTCAGAAAACTGTACTATAATGAGGCTCATTATAACACTATTTTTCATTATGAAACAGTTTCTCCCACCAATCAGAGCTCAAGAAACAGTTGTTTGACCAATTAGATAATTAGATGCGCTGAGTTCCACGGCCTTCTAATTTAAATTTCACTGCCTGGCCTAGTGTCATAGTAGGGTAATCGAGGAGGCCATGGTCAAATACAAGGCATTCTCTGCGTGTCATGCGCTCTGTTCAGTACATAAAACTGGCGAAATCTCGACAGATATTTATGAATATTTATGTTCGAACATAAAATAGTTATGATAATTATCGTCGAACATAAACAGTCGTATGCAACTCGCCTACAATGGTAATTAAGACACACGTATGGAACATACTCGTGTCTTAATTATTGCCATTATAGGCTCGTTGCATAATGTACTATTATTACTTACCTAAAGTATTTATATTTAAGTAACGTATTTAAAATACAGCATTTTATCACACTGTTTAAAACATGTTCATAATTTTAAAAAACTGTTTAAAACAAAACAAAAACATGTTTTAATGTGTTTTCTTACTGTTCTTTTACCAACCCTGTAACTATCCTTTTTTAACACCAACCAAACACCTTTATATTACGAGTAAAATTCAACCTGTAGCCTTAAATGCAGAAATCATATCAAATGTCCTGATGTACCAAATCCTACACTAAAGTATCCACACAAATTTAAACTTCACTAAATAATCTGATTTACATGCTTACAAAACTAGACATGCAGATGACATATCACTCTTCCAAATCAATTCCAAGCAATATGGCAGTAATAGCATTAAGTATAGTGCCTTCGTAAAGTACAATAGACTACCAGAAAATATAAATATTGCACCTAGCCTACCAATCTTTAAAAGGAGGCTAAAACAGTTTATGTGGAATGATTATAAAATGTCAGTTTGAAGACATTCCAAAATCTGAGAAGACATAAGAAGACCATATTGTGTACAAAACTTATGAAAACTACAAAATGTTATATATTTTTTCATACTGAAAAACATACTAAACATTCAATTGTAATTTGTCGCCAACAAGATAAAACTACAATTCCTTTGTATATGAGTCCTTGGCTCGTTAAGGGATTAATAAAATGCATTATTATTATTATTATTATTATTATTATTATTAATGGAACAGTTTGGAGGAACTTTCGGAGACACTAGTCCTGCAAATAATTGCCCACAACTATGAGGACAGTGACTAACAAACTAAGCAGAACACAGACTTCACATACATCTAATAGCTTGCTCACAGCTACATTGGCCAATGTACAGTGTGTTTCTCTCACGAGTTGGCCAGCCGGTGCGCCCAGCTTATATGCCTCCCGTTGACTCATAGCATTAAGTATAGTGCCTTCGTAAAGTACAATAGACTACCAGAAAATATAAATATTGCACCTCGGCATGGCATAGTACTTCGCTCACTTTATCCGTGTATGACATAGCAATTAAAATTAAGAATTAATAAAATAAGCTCGTACCTTATGACAGGAGATGTTCTTTCAGTTCGACCAACGTGTGAGGGTTTTTTGCATACACTTTATTCTTTAAGCACCCCTATAAATAAAAGTCACAAACAGTTAAATCTGGGGGATCGTGATGGCCATAAGTCCGTACTAACTCCCTGTATCTTTGTGCATTAATTGTGCCTTGAAAAAGGATAGGTCCTATAATTCTGTATTCATTAACTGCGCACCATACTCCGACCCGTTCGTTATGTAGAGGAATTTCGTATATGCGATGGGGGATTTCTGTACTCCAATATCTGCTATTCTGCGTCGAACCAAACCCGTGTAAATGGAACCAAGCTTCGCCAGAGAAAAATATTAACATATCAGGAGAGAAATAGCCTCAATTACGTAAGACGAACTTATGCGTGTGAATCGGAGGTTCCTAAGTCGATGCCGGAAATGTGTGAATGTAGGAGGAGAACATTTCCAACATCTCCTGTCATAAGGCACTGTAGTAGCAGCTATTTTCTTAATTCCTATTTTCTTAATTTTAATTGTTATCCCATGTCATGCACGGATAACGTGAGCGAAGTGCTATGCTATGCCAAGCGGGGAGTCATGAGTCAACGGGAGGCAGATAAGCTGGCCACGCCGGCCAGCTAACTAGTGAGAGAATCTCACTGTACTTGCCGACTTCTAACACAAACTATATTTGGTGGGGAGGGGGCAGAGGATAATCTCCAGTCTTGCACATTCAAACACTTATCCTATCACTGTGTAACCCAAACAGAAAAATAATGGTGGGGAGGGGGCAGAGGATAATCTCCAGTCTTGCACATTCAAACACTTATCCTATCACTGTGTAACCCAAACCGAAAAATAATGTAATGGGCGTACCCCCAGTAACTGCAATTGCTTTAGATCTGCAGGAGTGCTGGAATTCTCCCCGGGAGTTTATTTTAACAAACTGACATACGATTGGTGCCTTTAAACGCCCTTAAAGGCAATCGGACCCAACCAGGATGAGTTCTGAAGGCCAACACTAAACCAACTGCACCACTCAGGCCAATAAGTGTATGCGCCATGCGAGGGAAGTTCCACAAGCATTCAGACGATCAGTGAAGAAACCAAACCTCTGTACGTTACATGGAAATGATCCCTATGGGATAGTCAGTTGCAGAACATTTCTATGTAACTAACGAATGTGACACACAAGGTTGGGCTTCTGAACCAACGACATGGAAATGGAACGGCTGTGACCCAGGAGAATTGCTGTTGCGACTTCATTTAGAGGCCAAGGACATCTCTGATCACCAGTTGTGTTCACTAGTGTATGTGTTTGTGTGAAACTTTTGGAATAACCTGTGTTACTGTTGTCTGAAGTAGTGTATGTTTAACTATTACTTTGGTCTAGGATTGATATAGGTGTCCTGAAACTTAGATCAAAGCACTGGAGCGAACCTAGAAAACCTGAGGAAAAATCACTCAGGATGGCTGCTGTGAGCACCGTATCTTGAAACATTAACTACCTAGTTCTCAAAGTGAAATGCGACTTAATGCAGTACACTATGGAGGTGTGTGATACAGTAATGCAGGATCAATTGTGTTAAAAGTGGGAAATATCAGACAACCTTACTGAAGATGTTTTAAGGGTATAGTATCTAGGTTATCGGCCCCTATCTGATAGAATGATATACAGTCTAGGCAGCATGAAATATAAAAAGGGCTAACAAAAAAACTGGCCCCAAACTAAAAATCTTCACAGGAAGCATTATAATGTACAGGAAAGGGCCAGAACAAATAAATAAGAGCAAAAGTTAAAAGGGAACTTTTGGATGGAACTTGGAAACGCACTGCCTAGGTGTGATGTAAGTATTTTTGTAGAAGGAATACAACTAATACTGGAGCCAGAGAGAAAAGGGAAGTGAGCAGTATTTAGGATAAATTATATGGGGTAATTCAAAGAAGAGGTGGACAGATGGAAGGGATATTTTGATAACTTGTTGAATGATACTGGAAACCTTTCAGGAAATGTGTCCAATATTAAAATTAAGTGGGAGGAGAATGGATAATTGCAAGAATAGTGTACAGTAATAGTTCACGAAAGACAGAAAGGTAAATGAACTACCGTGCCATAAAGCATCAGGTATAGATGCAATTATGCCAGAAATGGTGAAGAACAATATAATCGTAAAGCAAGAAAGAAGTGGTAGCACAAAATGATGCATGGTTTCGTTACAGTATATAACAGGTTCTTAGAATTTTATACACTGCATCATTATACTGTTTCTTTAAACTTTCAAGTGTTTTAAATAATATGCTAACTTACTTGTCCGATGCTAAGTTGTTACTACTATTTTATTATGCATTTATATATGCGATTACCAATGCAATATAATGACTGTAATTTATGATGGCTTAGGAGCTAATTATGTGTTTATTTTGTTTTGAGCAAACATTTTAAATTAAAATTGTGATGATGAGATAGGCTATTGCTACAGTACCTCATACATGTAGGGATTTGAAGCCATTCTTTTTCAGTGTTGTCTGTACAAAAACGTTATTTGTAGCTCTTCAGTAGCTCATAACACACAAAAAATGAAGAAATAGGATCAGATTACAAAAAAAAAAAAAAAAATTAAACATAATTCACAAAATAAACATTGGCTTAGTCTAAGCCTTTAAAAGATTTTCATTTTTAAATTAAAGTAACTTTTAAACATTCCAAGCTTGCATAAATTAACTCTCAATTAGTCACCCACAAGTCGGATAACTCCATGGGCTTGTTTAATTTCAATATCTTGCTCACAAATTAGCTTGCATTGTTATTAACTTCGGATACCTTGCACCATACCTTGGTCAGTTATTTCCTTAAGAGACAATATGGTCAGCCCAATAAGAACTCCTGAAGCATGGATTTACCCATTGCCTCAGCTGTCAACGTGTCTACCTGTGGACAATCTGAGTATTTGCAAAGGTGTTAATTTTCATTAAAGAATATACCTATGTTTCAACAAAATAGGCATATTTAAAAATAATTTTGGGATGCCTTTTTGGGGGGAGAAATTCATTTACAGTACCCCCACCCCCTCCCTACTATGCCATTCTCTACCACAAAATAACATAAGATTCCTAAGTATTTCGATTTCACCATTAATTTTAGTGATTATCATAAGCTACTTTTCCCCAATTGTATCCATTCGAGAAAGGAAGAGACAAATGAGAATTTAAGAGCCCTGCAATCCAAGTTATGTTCAACTTCAACCCAATTCTTATTGCAATAGTAACATTCATATCTAAACTCCGTCCAAGCAATCTGCGATGTGCCAGTGTGAAAACACGTAGTCTGCGTACAGGAGTGACTTGGCTGACAGGCCAATGAGGCACGATGCCACTGAATAATATGCGCAGGAGGGAGGCGTGACCTTGGCTTCAAACAACTCTCGCAATGGCTGGGCTACCAAGCTCCACCCATAGCATTCTCTTTTCACTTCCTTTATGTGACGTCATGCGCAAACCTACTTCACAGATTCCGTGGATGAGGTATACACTTGATACCCAGATAAAATTATTAGCTGAAGACAATAGTGAATGCAGGTTACAATAAGTAATTTTGCTTTTAATAATTATTCACCAAATTCTGTTTTCTCCACCAGCCCCACAAAGTACCATGATTTTCCTCACATATGTTCCGACAATACTACGAAATCATACACTTCCTTCCGCATTTTCAGACTTCAAAAGCTTTCTTAATCAATTTGAAGAAGAGCCTTTCCGAGTTTCTGAAGCACTACGCTCTTCCAATGTGCCATGGGCCGATAACCTACATGTTAGGCCACTTGAATCAACAATTATCAACCAGTCTGCCCGTTTCTTGAGCTGTACACTGGTCAACTGGTCGCTCGTGCAGCAAGCGGCAACCATACAGTAGTTGCTGAAAGTTTTGTGGAACAGAAATTCAAGATGCACATCACAGACTGCCTTGAAGTTATCCTGCATGACAATACACGACCCTACACAGCAGCAATGGTGAACCATATTGGCATCTTTGAATGGGAAGGTCTGGATTCTCCACCACGACCTCTATTGTCCCGACATGATCTTTTCTTCCCTACTTTGAAGAAGCCATTGGAAGGGTTCCACTTCACCACCAATTACGATGCTGAAGCAGGCGACATATCCAGTAAACGGACTGGGGGTTCTTCAAGCTCATGAAAACGTATGAGCTATGTAGTGCATAATAGATAACAGCTGAATAATGTCCCTTTCTGGCCAAATAATTTGTATCTTGTCAATAGAGATTCCTGGGGATGACAAACTTTAGAAACTTATTTTCTGACTATCCTACACATATTCTCAAGGTATGAACAAAATCAGGAAGTTTGGACTCGAATCAAATTCATCCTTCCTCGTGTCACAGTTTCCATTCCAGGAAAGCAGAGAGGCCGTGAAGCACCCCTCATTGCAAGACCTAGCAAAGCCACTTAACACGATGATTGAATGACCAGAGGGATTAAACTTGGAGAACTCCTTCTGAAAATTGGGAATATTTCCACAATTGCCCTGTTTGGCATATCAGTCACAAATGAGAGAGTAAATTATGTGAAGCAGAGGTGTTGTTACTTTAAAGTACGTGTTGTGAGCTAAAGTACTTTGAGTAAAAAAATATGTCAACAGACACACAATTCAGTACGAGGTGGAGAAAAGAGCCTTTGTTTCTGGATTTTATGTCAAGTTGTGATGTGTTGTTTGTTTTTAAGAGGTATCAGATATGAAAGAATACAATTAAGTCACCATGATAAAGAGACACATACGGTGAAATAAGGGAGCGTTTTCTACTAGAGCAAAAGACGTAGCTATTAACAATGCGCAAGTGTTGGTTGAAGTATGATGGATTTTTCAAATGATCCTGCATAATGCTCAGATCTAACATGCCAAAATGTGTCCTGATACAGTTTTCACTGTTCTGACAGTTATTGAAATACACAGTCGAACTTTTAGCTATTAATACACACTGGAATTTTCTTTTTTTTTATCTGGTGAAGTTTCCCAATTCTTCCGTATGCAGAGCAGTTTGTATCAGAGGTTACAGCCCCTAGCGCTCAGTTGTCATTGCTCTGCAAGTAAACTGTGCTGCAATAGCATGACACATACTTCATGTATTTTCCCGGCTTTGCAGAGTTGATCAGTACAGTATATTTAAAAAAATCATACATAACTGGAAATTGGTAGATTACAAAATTTATCATAAGAAAATGTGTACAGGAGAGACTCCATTAGTCTCTAATTCTAAAGAGAAATTCGTAGCTGATGTTAAGACTAAACTTGCTGCTATTCATAGAAATGCTAAGCAGTCAGGTTTAGACAAAGAAATGCGTGCAAAACGATCATTATCATTTCACGGAGACACACAAATAGAGTTCATAGTGTGATTAATGAATGCTATGACTCATTTCTAAACAATAATACTGGTGGTTAATGTGGGATCACTGTTTCCTCCCGATATATTTGTCTTTAAGAACCTCAATGAAATTTGGCACCACAGGTTAAAAAGTAGAGCTCTCTATTAAACTTTAATCGTTCGAATGTTTAGACGGTTTCCTACTAAACAGAGTAAAAAATATCCTGAATATTTCGGGAAACAGTTTCTTCCAATATGGATAGCCTTGGAGGGCTAATTTTTTTAATAAAGGGAACATAGCTCTCATAGAACATTGGCACTGCTCGTGGCATCATAGTAGTCTTGCAGTGGTATTCCCAGTATGTACCACGTGGATGAAGTTAAAATACGAGTATAGTAGAGCCATCGTTACTTCAGACTTGAAGTTAGCCATTCAAATCTATATATGACGACAAATTGAATTTCGTTCACGATGGCGCGATTTAGCGAACGGCACTCGATTTTTCATGATACGAAGTACGTCCAGAAAGTAAGTTCCGTTAGGTAATAACATTAAATTGTGTACAGATACAGATTTATTGCACAAAATTCTACAACCCTTAAACTACTTTTCCACATAACTGCCGAAATGTTGCAGGCATTTGTCGTAGCGTGGCACGAGTTTTTGTATACCTCCTTCATAGACGTGTGCCACCTGTGTCTTCAACTAGTTGTACGTTCCGCTGCAGCGCAGTTCCGCATATGCGCGGTAGACGCTCTGTATCAAGGAGAAGAAACGTGCGCCATTTGCAGAGCGCTGTCAGCCACGTACACGCTGTTGTGCATGTTTACTCGTACAATGTCGGTGTTGATTGAAAATCCCGCCGCTTGTGAAATCAGACCTGTGATTCGTTTTCTGAATGCTAGGAAAGTGAAACCAATTGAAATTTATCGGCAAATTTGCGAAGTATATGGACAAAATGCGATGAGTGATTCAATGGTGAGAAGATGGGTCCGACAGTTCAATGAAGGACGTAGTGAAGTGCACGATGAAGAACGAAGTGGGCGTCCATCTTTGGTTACAGAAGAACTAGTTCACGCGATTGATGACAAGATCCGGGAAAACCGCAGGTTTACAATTAGTGCTCTCGCTATGGAATTTCCCCAAATCTCACGATCACTAATTCATGAAATTGTTACCGAAAAACTGAACTTTCGTAAACTTTGCCGACGTTGAGTACCAAAGATTCTTACGGAGCAACACAAAACAAAACGGATGGGTAGTGCACTTCAGTTTTCGACCAGTTACAATGAAGGCGGCGAAGGATTTCTGACACAGATAGTCACAGGAGATGAAACTTGGGTTTCTTACGACACCCCTGAAAGTAAGCGGCAATCAATGGAATGGAGGCACACTTCATCCCCAGCAAAGGTTAAGCCGAAACAAATCTTGACACCTCGGAAAATGATGTGCACAGTGTTCTGGGACTGGAAAGGCATCTTACTCATTGACTTCTTACCGCGTGGTCAAACAATCAACGCAGATGCTTACTGCGAGACACTTAGGAAATTACGCCGCGCAATACAGAATAAGCGCCGAGGGTTGCTGTCAAAAGTAGTTTTTTTTTCTTCACGACAACGCACGACCACACACTGCAAATGTGACGAAAAACCTCCTACAGGGATTTGGCTGGGACGTGTTTGACCACCCTCCGTACAGCCCTGACCTCGCTCCTAGCAACTTTCATCTGTTCACACATCTCAAGTCTTTCCTTGGCGGTCAACACTTCAACAATGACGACGAGCTGAAAGAAGATGTTTCCAACTGGTTGAAGACACAGGCGGCAAACTTCTATGAAGAAGGTATCCAAAAACTTGTGCCACGCTATGACAAATGCCTGCAAAAGTTCGGCAGTTATGTGGAAAAGTAGTTTAAGAGGTGTAGAATGTTGTGCAATAAATAATTTTTCTGTATCTGTACACAATTTAATTTTATTACCAAACGGAACTTACTTTCTGGACGTGCCTCGTATATAGATTTGAATGGCTGCTTGTGATCGGCTAGTTAAAATGATTTCCCTTCTGACCACTAGATATCTGTAGTGTAGCACTGAAACTTCAAGTCGGAAGTTAGGATGGCTATACTATAAATAACAACACTGATTACTTCGCCATCCCCTTGGGAGCGCTGCAAGGCAAAAGGTTGCTTCGTAATTGGTTGATTTGGCCTTGTTATATGCGATGTTCTGTGCTGATAACATGGCGGTTCTACATGCTTGAAACATGTCACGGTAACTGCTCATTATCCTGATTTTGAGAGATATTTAAGTCGCTTATACATTCAAACAACATACTTGCAATAGCAGATATTATTCCTGGATAACACAATACTATTGTATTTCTGCAGCTAATAATCTTGTTCCATACTCTTCATTCATAAACTATATTGTCAAATAATCCAAATGTGGTGTTGCTTACACTAAAGAATATAGTTCATACAACATCGGTGTACACAGTTCAGAATAAAACCGTCCAGTCCAAAGTCTCCAATTGGTGCAATTTCTTAAAATGTGCTGTATGTATTGGAGTGACCCAATTAAATACAAATTTTGAAATGTTTGGGAGCTAATATTTTCATACTGGTAGTTGGCCACCATACCACTAGGCGTGCTGCAGTAGCTTCTTGTTTCCATGACTAGCCATGCATCATTCACTTCTGTGGTATGTACTAGCCAAGCGTCTTGGTGAAGCGTACTGTACCGTCTTTTTCATAAGGTTTTTGTCCAGATACTGTAATAGAGACGTCAGGAGGCGCGAAGCAGTTGAGCTCGCGAGACAAGCCATGATTTGCAGCGCAGAGATTATGAGAAGTATCATTCGGTTAGAGATCGGGAGTTACGAGCATTTCCGAGTGGACTGACCCATAGCCCGGCCGATCAATAAATCCATATGTGACGTCATGTCATATATCGACCAAGGCTATAGGATTATCTTTACTGTTTTGAAGCTAATCAGAGTTCTTGAAAATCTTTCGAAGACTGTAGAACGTAGATTACCATAGCAGAAAGCTATTATATATATGAGGAATCGAATCTAACAAGTGAAACGCAGGAATAACATCTGTAATGATCAAGCCACAAGCGAGATATTGACATATCGATATATCTATGAAGGAGAGGAGTAGTGGGGGTAGCTTACCGTGGCGTTTCGCAGCCAGCGAGGGAGGTTGACTCGTTTTCCAATTGTCACGAGTGCTGTTACGTAAGTCAGCCGGTGAGCTATTCGCAGGTGCGAGGCGAGTTGAAGTTCCTTCGTGTTGAGGCGGCTAGCATTTCTACTTGGCTAGGCCGAACGTTTTCTTCGAAGTGTGTTGTCTCCGGATACAAGTATTATGTCTCGACAAGCGGCCGTGTACCGTGGGCGAGTATTTACCGCAGCTACCGTATCATAATGGAATTGAGACACTAGCTGTACAGTTCTAATGAATATTGTCGTCTCGAGAAAGAAAGACTAGTTTCTAAACGGAGCGCGGACTGATTTATTTCTCTGTCCAGCGGTGTCCGTGTTAAGGCAGCCATTACGAAACCCTGTGTGGATTCTCTCACAAGTTATAGCAACGTGTATTCTCGAGCCAGTATATGCCGACATCAAGTCTTGTTACGCAGTGCATCATGCTGATGATAGAAGGCATATTGTTATTTGAGATTTCGGTGGGGAGGATTAACGTTCATGTTATAACTTCCAGAATGGCTGGTTGAATGATATGGGGTAGCTACATGTGGAATGCATAAGTGAGATGCTTGCAACCCACAAACTGCATTTTCCTTTTAGGAAAGGAGTCTACTTTCTCAGTACTCCAGTGGTTGCTAGCTGATGTTTTCGCAACCTACGACATGCAGGACAGTACAATTTCACGGGCGTATTATAACTTTTCTGGCATGAACGGCGAGGGCACGGACGGCCACCCGACCAGTGTTCGTGTACGGCGAGGGCACGGACGGCCACCCGACCAGTGTTCGTGTGCGTCGCGTACCCGGGTTCGAATCCCAGCTCCAAGGAAGAAGAATGTATTATCTGATGATAACGTGGAGATTCATCAGATACTTATATCCTTTTTACGAACGCTACAAGATGCAACGAAAGGTACTGGACCAGCAACTTCTATATCGTAGTTTAGTGAGGGCATTTGTTAGCAATTGCAATTGTCATACTTTTTTTCTTTTGTAGACTAAATGGGCATGCACGAGTTTAGGTTCGATGTTTCTGTCGAAACTGATTTGTTGCATATCCGGGATTTTGTATTCACTTAATGAATTCATCCCTTGCGTATTGATATTTAATCAGTACATTCAGTAATGTATTTTATTTAGTAGTGCGTATTTTTATTTGTCGTGAAGCAGGATTAGGAGAAGAACTCCAGATTTTTGCATAAGTATAGTTTTAATCACGTTTTGTTTAATAGTGTTTGGAACACTATTTTCTTTGTGGCCAGTACATATTTTCATGTACTACTGATGAGTTAGGAACTCTGTTTTCTCGCAGCGATTTGAATCTTGGAAAGCTTTTCTTGGTGTCAAATGCCTTTATAGTTTTAATCCACTTTTTGGATTATTTTCATGGAGAGCATTTCGCTTTTGTGCGTGAAGATTTATTAGTGGATCTACTTAATGATTGTCATTGGATTAACCGGTGAAGTTAACTTGCTTTCATGGTTTAAGTCTTATCCACTGATATTTCGAAGCCCATCGAAGTTAGAGTGTGACAGACAGTTGGCAACAGTTATTTTTGTTTTTTGTGAGAAAAGAAGGACAAGGAACAGTGCATCCAAGATGGAGTCTTTTGAATGTTATTTGTAATGTGTGTGTATTTTCTTGTAAATAAATATCTTTAATTTTCCCAAATAAGTACGAAGTGACGTTTCTGTTCGTAACATCTGGCAACCGTGACAGGACATAGAAAGGAAAATGAGCGATATTCGAAGTTTGATAAGAAAACGTGGTGTATACCGTGCATCGTTCACGAAAATTGTAGCTTCACTTCAAGTTTTGTTGGAGAAAGAAATAAAGGACATAGTCGCTATCCGAGAAGATTACGCCTTAGTGGGAGAGAAGGCTAACCTCATAAGTAATCTGGACCAGGAGATCTTCCAACACCTCATGGAAGACGCGGTGTCAGAAGAAGACCTGATCACAGAAGTAGACGGAGTAGATGACTATAAACGCAAGTTTCATATATTAGCAGCGGCTGTTTCCGATGCTCTTGCAATGGAGAGAAAACTTGAAGACGAAGTCCAGTCAACAGTAAGCACCAGTAACACTCGTAACCTAAAAAGTAAATATCGCCTTCCAAAGATCGAATTCCGAAAATTTGGTGGAAATCCACGAGATTGGTTAGGTTTCTGGAATCAATTTCAAAAGATTGATGAAGATGAAGAGTTAGATAATGCCGATAAATACGAATATCTTATCCAAGCAACATTGCCAAACTCCAAAGCTCGCGACATCGTTGACAGTTTTCCAGCCACAAGTGGAAATTACCCTAAAGCAATACAGAAACTTAAATCACGTTTTGGCAAAGATTCTTTGTTGGTGGAAGTCTACACTAGAGAACTATTGACAATGATGAATTCTTGTAGTAGACTTGACATCTCATCATTATATGACAGACTCGAAACTCAACTTGGTGCTTTGGAGAGCCTAGGTGTAACTTCCGAGAAATATGCAGCAATGTTATTTCCTATGATTGAATCATGCTTGTCTATAGATGTGTTACGTGCCTGGCAGAGAAGTGGCGGTGGGAAGGAATGTGAACCTAGTGAACGTCTTAAAGGTTTGATGAAATTCCTGGAAAATGAAGTAGAGAGTGAGGAAAGGATCAAACTGGCATCCCAAGTAAAGGTAACATCAATGTGAATCGTGACAAGTCAAAATGTACGAAGACAATTGACATTTACAGTGAATCGCCACCTACCGCAGCTGCACTTGTGGATTGTAATCTTAAACGAAACTGTATATTTTGTGATAGGTCCCATGCTAGTTCAAACTGCTCCGTGGCAAAGCAGATGGGTTTAAAGGAGAGAGTCTCAATTGTGAAGAATAAGAGAGCATGCTTTCTCAGTCTGAAGAAAGGACATGTTTCAAAGATGTGCAGAAGTCAGTTAAAATGCGATTCCTGTAGCAAAAAACACAACAGCCTAATATGTCTAGGCCCAACACATTCCACTGAATCTACCAATGAGAAATTTCAGTCACATTCTTTGATTTCAAATGAAGAGCGTAATGGTATGCAAGGTGTTATTTTGCAAACATTAAAGGTGAAGGTCATTGGAGAATCCTCTGCAATGGAGGTAAGGGCTCTACTGGATACTGGCAGTCAAAGAACTTATATGTTTGAATCAGTTGCGCAGAAGTTAGGTTACACTAGTCATCGCACAGAAATGCTACGCCATTCACTATTTGGTGGGATAGTCACAGAAGAGAGCCAGCATATTTGCTATAGGATCTACATAGAGAGTTTAGGAAAGCCTTATGCCTGCAATTTTGAAGTCTTAGGGCAACAAGTAATTACAGAGTACAATACTATGTTAAAGGGCCCATGGTTGCAAGAACTAAGAGCACAAGGGATACAGATTTATGCTACTGAAGGTCCCATTGAACTATTAATAGGCGCTGATGTAGCTGGAAAGTTAATGACTAGACAAACGTGTACACTAAGCAATGGTCTTGTATGTATTGAGACACTGCTGGGGTGGACTGTGATGGGTAAAGTAGTTTCCGGAGATCACTCAAGCATGACCAACCTTGTCACCTCTCTCTTTATCAGAGATGCTTCAGTTGAAAATCTGTGGGAACTGGACGTGCTAGGTATCAGCGATCCTGCCATAAGGAAAACTAAAACTGAAGAAAACTTTGCAACAATGGAGCACTATCAGAAAACCGTGTCTATTAATGGAGAATTTAGGTATGAAGTCCATTTACCCTGGAAAGAAATCATTTCTTGTATCTAACAGGGTCAAGGCTGAGAAGAGGTTAGTCAACACAAGGAAGAAAGTGGAACATTTTGGACTAGGCGAGACGTATGAAAATATTTTCACCGAGTGGGAAAGGAGTGGTGTTATTGAACCGGTTCAGGAGGATGAAAACTTCAGACACTATCTACCGCATCGAGCTGTTGTGAAGGAAAGTACTTCAACGACACCTGTTCGTCCTGTATTTGACGCCTCAGCGAAGGAAGTGGGAACCCCTGCTTGAACGATTGTTTGTATGATGGCCCCAACCTGATTGAGCTAATCCCAGCTATTCTTAGATTCCGAGAGAGGAAAATAGGAATTATTGCAGACATTGAGAAGGCCTTCCTTCAGATAAGCATACGGAAAGAAGATCGAAACTATATCTGCTTCCTGATCTGGCAGGACGTTGGGAATAATTACAAGATCTTCAAGCATGCCAGGCTGGTTTTCGGCTTAACTTGTAGTCCGTTTCTCCTGGTGGCTGTCCTGGAGTATCACCTGAAGAAGTACTTGGGAAACCCGCAATTCAATCCCCTATTCATCAAGAGACTTGTACAGAGCTTCTACGTGGACAACGTTGTCACTAGCCTTGACAGGGAATCGGAGGTGGGCGAGTTTATCAATCAAGCTAGTAGGGTATTATCAGAAGGCAGTTTTAATTTGAGGGGATGGCAGTTCTCTCAGGATGATGACCAGTCTGCTACCCTTTCATCTGTTTTGGGACTGTTATGGGATCGACAGGAGGATACACTTACTTTAAATTTGCATTGGTTGAATAGTATTCAGGTGGGAGAAGTGACGAAAAGGACAATTCTGTCACTCGCACATCGAATTTTTGACCCAGTTAGTGTGACATGTCCTGTCACCCTTTGTGTCAAACTGTTGATTCAAAGGACCTGGAAGACTCATATAAGATGGGATAGTGCAGTTGATGAGAAGTCCAGAGACGAGTTTCTGGCCAGGGTAAAGAATCTACCTCATCTGGTAGAAATCAAGATTCCTCGATGGTTTGGAAGAAGTGACCATGTGCAAATTCATGTCTTCTGTGATGCCAGCCAACTTGCATACGCAGCAGTAGTCTTCATAAGATGCGATTCCAACAATCAAGTGAGTGTACAGTTATATGATGCAAGATCTCGTGAGCCCCCCCCCCCCCCCCTCAAGGAAGTGACAATCCCCAGATTGGAATTGCTGGCTGCTACAATTGGTGCACGGTTGCTTAAATGTGTGTTGGAATCTATTTCACTGGAAGTTCATGAGTTTTTTCTCTGGTCTGACTCGTCCCCAGTTCTAGCATGGATCTGCAGGACTGAGAACTGTTCGGTGTTTGTCCGCAATCGTGTGAATGAGGTCAGAAACTTGACCAATTTAAACTGCTGGCGACATGTTCCAGGTTCATTGAATCCAGCTGATTTACCGTCACGTGGCTGTTCTGCATCGCAAGTTGGTGGGAGGGACCTGCCTGGTTGTACGAATCTCCAGATTGTTGGCCTCAAACAAAAGTGGTGTATGACGAAGAGAGTATCGCAAAGGAAATGAAAAAAAACCCTGTGAATTCTATGACTGTAACCAATGAAAGTCCCCTCTGGTATGCCAGGAATTTTTCCAGCTATCACAGAATAGTTCATATAATCGCATGGATTCTTCGTTTCTGTAAGAATTGTCTTAGACGTGAGAGGATCTCGCAAGAAAATCTGCAAGTTGAAGAGTTAGAAAGGGCTGAAATTAGACTCATTGCTATAATTCAACGAGAAAGCTTCCACGGATTAGTTGATAAACGTCTATCTTCACTACATCCATTCCTGGAAGATGGTGTTCTCAGGGTTAAAACGAGACTACTACTGCGAGAAGATTTGAAGCAATTCAGGTTCCCAATGATTCTCCCAGCGAACCATGCCATCACCTCTCGCTTGATTATGGATGAGCACGTGAAAGAAAATCACATTGGAGTACAACTTCTTCTTAATCCTCTGAAACAACGCTTCTGGATCATCGGTGGAAGGAGGACAGTTAGAAAAATTATAAGAAAATGTGTCAAGTGTCGGAGGCATGATGGACAACATACCGAAATTGCTCAGGCCCCTCTGCCCCTGGACTGCATACGGGAAGCCTGTGCATTTGAAGTGATAGGAGTGGACTTGGCAGGTCCGGTGTTCCTGAGGGATGAAAGTAAAGCTTGGATTGTGGTTTTCACATGTGCAGTGTATCGCGCTGTGCATCTCGAAATGGTTACTTCTCTCTCCACAGAGGCGATTGTGCAAGCGTTCCGGCGGTTTGTAGCAAGAAGATGATGATGATAATTGTTGTTTTAAGGGGCCTAACATCTAGGCTATCGGCCCCGTAACAAGAAGAGGACGCCCCTCTGTGATTTACTCAGTCAATGGTACAAATTTCACGGGTAGACGACAGATAACGCGTTTCAAAGTGTTGACTGGGAGAATATTTCCAAACACTATTCGGTTGAACGTATTACGTGGAGATTTAATCCCCCTAGTGCTCCTTGGTGGGGAGGTTTCTGGGAAAGGTTAATACGTCTAATTAAACAGTTTCTGATACGAGTTTTGGGGAAAGCCTGTCTAACCTACCAAGAAATGCTTACCCTTCTCTGCAGTATAGAAGCCACCATAAATGCAAGACCGCTAACATATCTGACCGATGGATGTGAAGATAAAGTCCACTCACCCCTGCCTGCTTTCTACAAGAAATTAAGACAACTGGAGTTCCAGAATGTGATGCATTGGATGCTATAACCCTGAATCAACGAAATTGTCATCTTCTGAACCTAAGAATGGCATTGAAGAAAAGATTCCAGCAGGAATATCTGGGACTTTTGGCACTCGGTAAACCAAGTTGTAAACCAACTCTTTTGTTCAAGAGAGGTGACATTGTCCTAGTTGGATCAGATGGCACTAAGAGGATAGATTGGCCCCTTGAAAAAATTGTTGACTTGTTCCCTGGAACTGATGGTAATACAAGACTTGCAAGGGTTGTTACATCTAAAGGAGAACTCTTGAGACCGATACAGCGACTCTACCCACTAGAAGTACCCAGTGATTTAGTTGGAAAAAAATATTTACAGGAACTCACCTTATTAATTCAGCAATTTCCAAATGGACTCGTATTGGGTGTCAAAATCAGCGGCCTCGTGTTTCCGACAAGTTGTTTCATCAGCTGAACGTCTCCTCTTTCGTAGCCATGACTTGACATATGGTTGTGGGTTAAATAAATGCACAGGAGGTCCTACGCTGCTTATGAAAATAAGTCCGCTTGATCTTTCAACCAGCAGCCTATTTCTCTTTTCGGTGTGGATCTCATTCATGGTACTGAAAGCTCTTTCAGCTTCTGCTGAAGAGATGGGAATGGTCTGTACAGTCTTGATTAAAGGCATCAGCTCCACTGGAATTTCCTTGGTCTCGACATATTTTCTAAAAGCATTAATGTACCTCCTCTTGTCTGACATGTGGAAAAAGTCACAAAGGTTGCCGACACTCTCATCACCATAGCAGATATCCAAAGTAGAAGTGGAGGGCCAATTATTTTTGTATAGTACCTTTGAATCATTGATAACTTTTGTCATTCTCTCATGTCTCTGCTGACTGGAGCTGGAACCAAGATGAGATGATGTGGACACATTTTCCATAAGCCTGTTATTTAAATTGTTCACAAGACTTCTGAAAAACTGCTTTCTGTCAATTTTTACAACTTTTTTTAGAATCATGTAATCCTATGTTTCTAAACTTTTTGTTTTCTGCTGCTTTAAGAACTGTTCTGTAGTATTCTCCAGAAGCTGAGTTACACATAGATTCAAACACTTTTATAGTGCGCTTGATTGCATTTTGAGCCTCTGTCAGACTTTTCTCTCTTTTCTGCAACTCTAATGACAAATCAGCTAACTCAACAAGAGCATCATACATAACTGCAATATTTTCTAGAAATTCTACACAAGTTAACATATTTTCTAGACCTTGGAATTTTTGCCCTTTCTTTGGAGTCTCTCTGGTGGTCATTTTTGGCCTCACTAAAATGTTTTACTAGAGCACTGTAGTTTTCCCAGACAGCTTTTACAGTTCTCTGGATTGAAACTACCCATCTTATTGTAAATATTTTCCCAATCTTCTTAACTCTTTGTTCCAGTGAAGCAGCATAAATGTTGAGTTCCCTTTGATTTTTGGGAGATATGCTGTATAAAGAATACAATTTGTCAAAGAAAGAATGGAAATGGTTAACACCTGTAACTTCATTCCTTGTATCAGAAACGGCCAATTCCAAGCGATGGTTTAAACAGTGCCAGATTACTATATCTGGAAATAACTTTAAAAACTGTGCTCCAACTCCATTTTTTCTACCTAACATTACAGAGGGCCCATCACATGCTAGACCAAGTAAATGTTCTGCCAGAAAGTATTCATTCATCCCATATGAAGAAAGATTCTTCAATATCTCTCGAGTAATAATATCTGCTGTAGTTGATTCAAGTTCTATCAAGTCCCAGAAAAAGGAAACAACTTCAGAGTTATCTGAAAGAGCACATCTCAAACATAATACTAACACAGATTTTACACTAACTGTTGTTGATTCGTCAATCATAATACTGATTTTCCTCTGATTTTCTGTCATAGATTTTGCTATTTTATTTCTCATTTCCTGTGAAATGTGTTCAATAACATTAGCACAACTAAAATTTGTATGAAGAACTCGCCCCACATCTAAACCATTTAATTGTTGAAGTTCAACATAAGCCTGTAGGTCTACGAAGGGTCTATTTCTTTTCGCAATTGAGTATGCTGTTCGAAATACTCGAACGGTGGTTTCTAGGTGTTTGACATTCATAGTGTCCAAGCAACTTTCAAATATCTTTTTATTGGATTCTGATTTTTGTAACATAGCTTTTTTGTGAGATTCTGAATTGTTGTGCTCAAATATTTTTTTCCTAAGGCTTGTTTGTTGTTGATTAATATTATTTCCGTTGGGATGAACCTTGCATTCTACCCATACTTTCATTAGCTTAAGTCCTACCCCTTTAGAAACTCCTAATCCTAATTTACTTTCCCCTTTACATATATTGCAGCCTAAATTTTTATTTCCTGCAAATAACCACTCGTTCTCTGACAAAAATTAACGGTACTGAGACTCGTTCCAACAGTCTGGAAAATCTTGTTTTCGGTAGGTGGGTCCTTGAATTTCACAGTCGATGTTAGAAGGTGTAGAACCATAACCTAGATTCTCCCTTGAATCTGCATCACACGGTTCAGCAACATTTAACCCAGAGTCTATCTCTATACTCACGTCTTTAAAGAAACGAATGTTCTCGGAACTCCATTCAGTTTCGTTTTTACTTGAGCCATCACACACCTTTTTAATATTCTTTGATTCTTCATCTTCATCCCCAGCACGTTTTTTTGAACCCAGCCACTTAAGTAAACTCATTGTCACAAGTTGTGACTCACAACTCACTTTCACAGTCACTGGAAAACTTGAAAGGTACTACGGGGCTACTGATGTTCATTAACTGCAGAGAGATTCCGTAATATCTGCTTCACAGCAACACATCGAGCAAAACATAAAATAAAACTTGGATTCACACAAACATAACGAGCGGAAGAAAGTTGTTGTGCTCACTTCCCGCTCTCCGTATCCAATAGCAGTGTAGCCAACCTTAGAGAACCAGAAATACGCCCAGGAGTGTAAAAGCGACCGTATTTTATGAACATAAAACCGTAAGGTTCGATATTAGTCCGCTAGAGTACACCCGTGACGTTTCAGCGCTATGTATAGATTATAAACGATTTTCTTACTGAATGTAAAATTGTTACGTCATTCTAAAGCGGGAAGATATTTTCCGGAACGGCGTTCCGGCCCGTTCCGGTCCAACTAAACCACTGGAAGTACCTGATGAAGACAGCACACCTTTGAGGACTGGCTTGAATAAGAAAACAGCTACTGCTTTAGGAGAGCCGACTGGAACTGGTGTTCAAGCCCCAAAGACCACACGTTCGGGTAGAACTGTCAATGTTCCAGCAAGATATGTGGAGTAGTTGAGGATGTCTTTCCCCAACGGTGGGAGGAAGTGACAGACAGTTGGCAACAGTTATTTTTGTTTATCTGTGAGAAAAGAAGGACAAGGAACAGTGCATCCAAGATGGAGTCTTCTGAGTGTTATTAATTTGTAATGTGTGTATTTTCTTGTAAATAAATCTCTTTCATTTTCCCAAATAAGTACGAAGTGACGTTTCTGTTCGTAACATAGAGGCTATCCTGATTTAGGGAAGGATCCGTTTCACCTTCTATTAGGTATTAATTTGAGAGTAACTGAACATTTGATGTCATTCCGAGACATTTATTTTCTATAAGACTAACGTAAATAATTGCATTTAGTGCAATTGTGTGAGTGAGATATAAGTACAGCATTTTTGAACACCATCCTGAATTTTGATTAAATTATTCCAGGGAAGCTTGACTTTGAGTCAAGAGAATCAAGCAGTATACTTGTTATAAATTATTGTGAGGCAAGATAGTTTAATTTTGCTAGTGAAATGCTTTAGTTTCATGACTTTGAACAACGTGCTAGAGGTTAGTGTGTGGTTTAAGCATGTTTTGTAGGTTTTGTGATAGTAATGGGATTTAATAATGGTATTTGAGTGTTCTTATAACCTTATTTTTGAGATTCGAATGCATATCCGGGTTTATGCTGTATTTTTGAGATTTTATGCTTGTTGAAGCATTAGGCCAGTTTTGGATTGAGCCAATAAGAGCTTTTTAAGCCGGTGAGTGCCAATCTGTTTTTGACTTCGAGTAGTCCGACACCCGTGTTTGGTGTTATATGAACCTAGGTGAGGTTTTCTTGTATTTTCATGTCTCTTTGAGACATTGGTGTTGTTGATCTGCTAGATCGAGCCTACATGCTTTTCTTCACCTAATCATGAGCAATGCTTGGATAATCTGTTTATGTAACTTAAGGCATTTCCACAGCTGATAATCAAAACCTCTACAATCTTACACAATTTTACTTTCTACATGAAACATGAACGTAGACAATTGATATTCTACTTAGCTTAATCGCTTGGTAAAATAAAACCCGGTGTAATGAGTATTTATTTCTATAATATGTAACGATGCGAATGCTATGACCCAGATCAGCTGTTAAACTGAAACATTTGAGTGTCCAATGGCACATTTCTGTATAAATCCTTGTAAATTCATTGTATATAATTTTGATAAATGCTACAGCATTAGAAAATCGTTTAAGACGATACACATATAATCTATTCATGCTAATTCATTTTTATTCATCGTCCAGTCTATTATTCAATCTACTAAATATCATTGTGAGATTGACACATAATATTCTTGTAATATAACGCTAGTTATAATGTCTAGGATCACCCCAGCGGGTAGTTGATTATTATAATCCATTCTTGGATTTCTTTAGGTTTTCTTGACACAGTTTTGGTAACTGTGACTTTGGTCGTTTGACGACAGGGTGTTGATGATGTGTTATTGTGCTCATTCGGAGTAAAAAATATCGTGGATCCTACGGGAAACAGTTATTTCCAATATGGGTAGTCTGGTTAGCTATTGAGGTTTTAAGGGGCAGAACAGCGAGGTCATCTGCCCCTGGGTAGTCTTGGTGGGCTAATCTTATAATAAAGGGAGCACAGCTCTCATAGTAAATTGACACTGCTCGTGGCATCACGTAGCCCTGCAGTGGCCTTCCCAGTCCCTAGCCCAATGGTACACTGGTGTGAAATGCTGGCAATACTGAATTGAGCTAACTGGATACATTTTTTGATAGATTTGAAATTTGATGATGTACTCAACACGTGTCGAAAAACGTTATTTAAGGACTGTCAAACGTTTTTTAAGAAATAAACGTGGAAACGTTTCTTATGAAATAGTTATCTAATTAAACGTTTTCTAGAGACCGTTTATTCCACTTTTGAAGATAAATCGGTTTTCACTTGAAGTTGTTTCTTTTAGCCATTAGTGTGGTCCAATTTTGTTTCCTTTATTGAATAAACTCATTGTAATGGTATTTCATGTCGAACAGTGCACCCCTTACATCCTTTGGAAGAAGTTTACAGAAATCTTGGAAGGTACAAAGCTGGTTGCCTACTTTCACTTGTTTGTAAACACAGAGAAACAAGAAACTTTCAATGAAAGTTTAGATTTACGAAACGTTTGTAAAACACTTCGGTATGATATCACTTTTGCTGCCTCAATAAAAATAAATTTAACGTGGAATAGGACCACATCACTATGAAATTCTACATATCATTTGGCAAACACCAGCATATTGTTTGCCAACTATTGAGCCAAAAAAAAATATAATGTAAAGATTTCAATATTCTTAGTAGTAGTAGTAGTCTCTAAATGTGTCAACAGCAAAATTGAGCTTCCTTTTTTTATTTTGTGGAGAGAGGAAGGATGCCAATTATTTATAAGAAACATTTAAACATTTTACAAAAAAAACTTTTTCTAAGAGACGGGTTTAAACTTTTAATCGGAACATCGCAAAAATGTTTCCGTTCATGAGACCTATTCAAAAAGTACTGTTTAATTTTAAAAATTGTATAATTGATGCATCAGTATCTGACTAAGTGGGAAAGAGTAATTTTCACTTCATTTGAAATGCATTTTCCATTCTTAGAAATTTGCACCCAGGTCTGCAATAACAACATAATGCAATGTAAGTTAACCGATAATAAATAATCGAAGTGCCAAATCCACATGGGGAAGTAGTATAGGTAGTGATATGGAAATAAAATGTGCATGACATCGTGTACAAACACAAAAGGTTTAACTATAAACACAGCATAAACTACAGGCGAAAATTAGCAATAAAACCAACGTTTGGATGAAGTGTGTATCGCGACCTATACTTGACCTATGTAGGTTAAATAAATACCCTGATACATATTTATTCCAAACAAGCAACATTGAAAGAAAAGCATTCCTATTATATTTTTTGTGTTAATGCCGGTAAGTCTTTATATACAAAAGCAGGCCTAACGTGGGATTTATCTCCCAGACTCCCTTGCTTGTAGTACAAACAATAATTTTCATCCAGGCAGTGGTCTAACCCAGTAGTGACCTATGGATTTTTCCAGACAGTGGTCTAATCCAGTAACGACCAATGGTTTTGTCCAGACAGTGGTCTATTACAGAAGCTATATCGCAATTACGGTATTACCCGATGGCACATGCGTAAGCAACGAGTTCCATATGTAGGCAAGTTCATGTGCTGCAGCATGGTTAAGAGCGGAGGAACGTTCACTTCTCTCTTTGTTGCAGAAATGTTCACATAGGCTCCTACTGCAACAGTAGCAGTATTGCACGTTAGTGTCTCCCACGAGCACAGCAGCAGAGACGCCCTTTACTACCTTCCTATTCTTCCTTTCCCCTCTCTGCGTCCTGCATGTTTGCGCCTTCAGGTATAATAATAATAATAATAATAATAATAATAATAATAATAATAATATTGGTTTGACGTCCCTTTTAACTACAGTACCATGGCTTTTAAAGAAGCCAGGGTGCCGGAATCTTGCCCTGGAGGGGGTCTTTATCATGCCAGTAAATCTACTGACACGGCTCCCTTGCATTTGCACACCCACAAATGCAAACACACTGTGCCAGGATTTGATCCTGCATTCTTGGGTACAGCAGGCGAGGACATTACTATCAGGTATTAATTGCTGTCTACCAATAGTTTTGTCCAGACAGTGGTCTATCACAGTAGCTATCAATGGTTTCGTCCTGACAATGGCTTAAAAGAAACCTTTCAACCACAACCTTTCAATAAAACTGAACAACTAAACGTAATATATACATGTTTAAATTTTAAATGCTATATAAACCACAAACTCTAGTAATTGCAAACAAACTTAGTTTTATACTGTTGAATGAAAGTCATTATTGAATGCTGACCAGCAATAGTTTAGGTACATTATCCCTCTCCCACGAACAACCTTGTGACATATGAAGTTCTTCATGTGCAGCCAGAGCAGTCCATATGGATGACTAGTAGCATCACTTATCTCCAACAAGATCTTTGGCTATAGTCAATATTATCATGATGGACATTGTATACGGATGACTATTTCCCACCGAATTGAGAGTGAGCAATCACTTATCTTAGCTTTTTCAAATGGTGAGCTATAACGATACTTGGTGTCATGGTTTCCAACCTTACATCTAGCGGTAGCACTGAATGAACGTAGAACGAGCAATAACATTCTCTTTAGTACATGAATTACCCAAAATACCTTATCAAACGATGAGAAATAAATCAGGGAATGTTTTAATAGATGTTTCCTCCTCCGCCGTCTGTGACCCACCCAGCCGTCCGAAATAGGACCACGACTTATATAGCCAAAATTACAGCTGTGGCGGCCATTGTCCAAACAAATCATCATCGGTTGTGGTAGTGAGTATTCGGGTCGCTTCGTTAGCGCCG
Organism: Meconema thalassinum; assembly: GCA_946902985.2. Classification (NCBI taxonomy): domain Eukaryota; kingdom Metazoa; phylum Arthropoda; class Insecta; order Orthoptera; family Tettigoniidae; genus Meconema; species Meconema thalassinum. The sequence continues at coordinate 585,506,087 of OX336389.2, read as the reverse complement.
CTGATCTGTCTCTAAGCGCTAGTATCATCATCAAAGTAGTACTGCCAACCTCGCCCTTACGGTACTGAATAAAATAAAGAAGCGCCCAGTTCATTCTCTAGTGCGCATAATTTGTGTGCAGCACTCAGTTCATTCGATAGTGCGCCTAATTGAATCATTTATTCACTACAGATTGTTGAAGTTACCTGATAACAATCAGTAACTTCAATCGGCGGTTCTATGAACAACCTATAAGAATTTGCAGAAGCTGTTGCAACAACACATTTTAGTACCAAAAACACTACTGTGCGCGGAATACCATCGTGAAGTGGAAGTTAGGTGCATAAAACATAACCTATCCGTAACCTGCAACAAGAGGATACCCGGACGTCAAAGTCGCACCAACACCCGACCATTCTAACCTTCGTTTTGTCCAATCCAATGGTTTTTGACAATGGTTACAGCCTAAGGTGCCCAGATCCATGGTTTTGTACAACGAGCTAGAGAAAGGTATATAGAGAGGCAAGGAGCCGCGTAGCAGCGCTCTGGGCGGAGGCAACCTGAGTTAAGGCGGCCATGATTCAGAACGTCGTCTGACAAGAGCTTGTTGTGATTGTTCGCGTTGAGCGGGAACACGTGTTGAATGAAATTTATTTAAAAATACATTGACCATGCCATCAGTGAGTTCGTCATTCAATTGTACGAATAGAAGTTATAAGACAACAGGAGTGTCGTATTTCAGGTAAGAAATGTCATCCAAATTCATAAACTAATGGGGTAGACTCTATACGAAAACGTGATGCAGCAGTTTAAGTTTGTGTGATATTTACATTTCAGATTACCTTTGCAGACCAGGAACAAACAAAACAATGGGTTGTCAACATGAAAAGCAATAAATGGCACCCCACGAGATACAGCTTAATTTGTTCTCTACACTTTGATGATAAATATATGTATGTAGCAAATGAAAGGCGACGTCTACTAGCTAATGCAGTACCTACAATTTTCAATTTTCTTGCACATCTGCAGAAGAAGCAGGCCTGTAGATCTTCGCAGAAGAAGCGTAGTTTCTAGGAAACTACAGAACACTCGCATTCAGATACGGTAGCATTGTTGCAGAAGACCTTGATATCAGTAGGTAAATATATTAGGCTGTCTTAAAATTTAAGCAAAGATAGTTGTGAGCCATAATGATAATTACGGTAATAATAATAATATCGTATGGCCTCGGGTGCCGGGTGCAAGCTTTGTTATTTGACACCCAGAGGGTAGCTTGCATGTCGAATTTTGTTGTTCCTTGAAGCACTATGAAAGTCAAGGAGGTTAGATAACTAAGCTCCTTGACATTATAGCGCTTTCTAGTAGAGAAATGAGGAACTTTGTGTTGCCAGATAATCCTGAGATTAATTTTGCCATTATGAGCACGGCCTACTGAATTCAAATGGGTTCTTTAACATGCCAACATCGTATGACATGCGTATCGTGATTTTTGCCGCATTTCAAAAATCACTTACCACGGCCAGGAGCGAACCTGCAAGCTTGGGGGGTTAGTAATCCGACACGATAACCACTCACCCACCGTGGCAAGCTATAAAATAAAATATACTGTTCAAATATCAATCTTCGTGAGCCAACGAGGTATACTTTCTCTAGTTCATTGTTTTGAATTAATTATGGGAAACGTAACAGGCTTTACTAATCTTTTTTTTTCTTTCTTTCTTTCTTTCTTTCTTTCTTTCTTTCTTTCATCTCAGATATTTCAGATGGAAAGCTTATTTGCGATTCCAGCAGAAAGATGCCAATATACGGTTTGATTATTGATTTCTTAAGTGTGATTCCACTAGCAGAAACATGCGTGTGGGGACAAAGTTCTGTATTGAGATACTTATTAACACGCAGATTGAGTCAGGATCACTTAAGAGCTATTTTTTCTTCTATTCGCTCCAGAAGTGGGAATAGAAATAATCCAAATGCAGTACAATTTAATTCAGCTAATAGGAAGTGTTTAATTGCGAGGGTACGTCCATCCATGCATTCCAACTGTAAGCCTATTGAGTGTGACCTACTTGTGATAACTGCAAGAGCAAATATTCTTGGTGTCAATGGGAAGGTCGATACTATGCTGACAGACAGATCATGGTTACTGTGCACATTATAATTCACCGAGCTTGTATGTAGGAAATGTTGTTCATTACATAGCAGGAAGTGTCGTTCGCCAAGTGTCTAAAAAAATGTGTTTTGAATGCCTAGGAGTGCTTTTATCAGGTCAAGATATTCGGAAAGAAGGAGTGATTGAAGAGAAAGACGTGAAAGAATGTCCTTTGAATCCATCAAATGATGTAGTGAAAATATGTAAAACAGCTGAGAGTGTCATCAGGAAGAATGAGTGTATGTTGCGAAAGAACACGAATAATCTCATGCTGAAGTTGCCGATAGATGCCTATATGCTGCCGGGTTATCTGTTTCAGAAATCTGACCATCTATTTACAGCTACTGAATCTGGGGAAAAGCCTCACTATGCTTCACTCATCGAGCGAATTGTGAAACAGTATTATAAATGCAGGCTTCACACTTCTGCAGAAATACAGCTCAAGGTGAGAGGTCAACAGGTGCGTCAGTTGTACACAAAACGTTTTCTTTTTAAAGAAGAATGGAATCATGCAATGTACTGTGCATAAGCAACGTAGCTTATTGTCTTGTAAGATGATTGTGTTAGTTTTCGTTCAATGTACAAATTAAATTGTCAGGCCTTACGTAGGCCTAATCTTACGCCTCGTTAGTCACGCCTCTCCCTACCTGCCTCCCACCCTCTTGACAGGGTATATCATGGCGGCTGCCAGTTCTACCTTCTTCAAATATGGCGGCGCCATTTCCACTCTATATACCTTTCTCTAGCTCGTTGGTTTTGTATCAACCGTGCCCTGCTAGCTGCGCACGGCCAAGGCCGCACCTACACCCGGCCTTTCTAACCTTCGTTTTGTCCAATCCAATGGACGAGTCCTGATAAATGGTTTTAGACAATGGTTACAGCCTAACGCGTCCTGATTAATGTTGTCTTTATCAACAGCAGGGGCGGCCCGTGAGGTAGTGCCGGTGTGCTATGGCACCACCAATGTGCCCTCTCAATAACAGTTAATATTAAATTTAAACTTCAAGGAAATGGCAAGCATATCTTATCGTGCATTCATTTGAACGAGCGCGCGAACTGACATACGCTCTGGCGGTGCTTTCCTGAATGAGTGAGCCAGGCCACACGGGCTCCACCTCCGAAAATAAGACTCAGCACCAATAAAGGCTAGTTTGGCTTGGATTTACATGTGTTGTATTGTGTTCAGCCACAGATTACCCTAGGTAGATGATGATGATTATGATAATTGTTGCTTTAAGGGGCCTAACATCTAGGTTATCGGCCCCTAATGGTTTGGGTGATCGTGAAGTTGATAATAAAATGTAAACTATAACTAAAACTACTAACTTATATAGTAGAGGAAGAAATGGAAAACAAAAGGAGAATAAGGCAAATAAACGATAGGAGGAAAAGAAATGCCCTCAACCCTCGAAGAATGCGGATTGAGGGACTTGGAAGGAAGGAGAGCCATGAAAGGCAGATAGGAAAGTGAAAGAGGAGAGGGCCCACCCTGCAGGTAAGGGACAAAAGGGGGAAACCGGACCCAGCTCAGGAATCCCTCAGGGTCGCCAACTCCCGAACTCACCAGCCATGAGGCCCTGAGGGTGTAGCAATATCCAGGGTGCACCAGAAGTGGTGGGGCTACATACACCCTGCCTCCTTGAGGGCCTTGAGCAGAAGGCAGGAGATAAGGTGAAAAGAAAAAGAAGGCTGACCCCTCGCAGAAGGAGGGTATCAGAAAAGATGAGACAAGGGCCAATAAGGCGGGAAAGTGAAAGACTCCCTAGGCCTCGGATGCGGTAATACCGTCGGGGTCGGAAAAGAACAAAAGTTGACCAAGGGAGGTCGACAGGAAAGAAGATGGAGAGGAGCCCGGCACAAGTAAGTGGAAGCAACGCCGGACTCAGCTGGGGTCCCGTGGTCGCCAACCCACGTCCCACTAGATGTGAGCCCCTGGGGGAACCCTAGGTAGAGCCAACAGCCGCATGGCACGTTCACCAGAGTGCAGCATGCATGTGCAAGCTACAATTGATTTAAGTGATTAATATTTCAACCACCATATGGCAGCACAATGCAGAGGACGCAGCTCCAGGGTTCCCAATTTAATGCTTTGTCACTATATCTGGCGATGACTATTAAATATATACAAGATGCTTTTAGTTCTTTCTTGTTAGACATTTAGCAACATTTTCACACTCATATTGGCGGCAGGAATACTTATTTCTCTATTTATAATGTAACAATCCGGACTTTATTGTAAGTTTTTCTTTGTTTTGTTGGTTTAAGTTGGCGACACAGTTACGCCTACTAGAACGGAGATACAAATTCTCGGGTTTGTTAACTTTTCTGGTGGCATTGCAAGTGTTTGATAGGAGCGTCGTTAAATTATTGTTGTGTTTAATTATATCGAGTGCAGCGGATATCCTTACGAAGTTTAGGCTATAGGCTATCTATATGTAAGGTAGTCTTGACGGTATGCCATCTTGTTCATTTTATTTTACCTGTTTATTTCGCGATGGCAGCTGAAATTGTGTCAAATGATGATGATGATGATAATTGTTGTTTTAAGGGGCCTAACATCCAGGTTATCGGCCCCTAATGCTCTGTGTGATATAGAAAATGTCAATGAAGTGGAAACCAGAAAGAAAAGTAAGTGAGCAGGAAAATACTTACAAAAAGGAACTCAGATTGGAACTACTCACAAAATGGAGAGCGGTAATACGTACACAAGGGAATTTCGAACGAAAATACTCACAAAAGGAATAGATCGAAAAATACGCACAAAATGTAGGTGAAGTCCAAAATACGTACAATATGCAACGTACAGGCCAAATACTTACAAAATGCAAGTGAAATTAAAATACTTACAAAATGCAAATGAGATTGAAAATACGCACAAAATGTAATTTAGATTCAAAATACCCACAAAATGCAATTGAGAATTAACTACTTGAACAAAGCGGGGTAGGATGAAAATACAAAATGCAATTGAAATTGCTTACAAAATGTATGGTAGATTCAAACTTCTCATTTGGGTGGATAATACTTGAAATGAAAATCCACAGCCTGCTTCCAGTCTCCGACCGGGTCAGGAATGGAATGAATGAAGCCCCCATCTAGCGGCGAGGATATGAACTGTGCCGGCTGCCGAGGCCTGACGCACTCCTCTGGGGCAAGGATTAAATGAATGACAGATGAAATGAAATGATAGTGGAGAGTGTTGCTGGAATGAAATTTTGACAGGGAAAACCGGAGTACCCGGAGTAAAACCTGTCTGCCTCCGTTTTGTCCAGCACAGATCTCACATGGAGTGACCGGGATTTGAACCACGGACCCAGCGGTGAGAGGCCGGCGTGCTGCCGCCTAAGCCACGGAGGCTAGATGGATAATACTTACACAATGCAATTTAGATTGAAAATACTTACAAAATGTAATTTAGATTCAAAATACCCACAAAAATGCAATTGAGACTTAACTACTTGCAAAAAAGCAGTGTAGGTTGAAAATAAAAAATGCAATTGAAATTCAAATTACTCACAAAAGGAACCCCCCCGCCCGATATTGAAAGACTTACTAAAAAGCAATTTAGATTGTCAATCCTTATAAAATGCAATCGAGGTTGAAAAACACTCATCAAATGCAACGTAGATCAAAAAGACTTACAAAATGCAACGGAGATTGAAAACACCCACAAAATGGAGTAGAGAGGCAAAAATAACAGTGCGGGAATTTTAAAGGGAAAAGGAAATATAATGAAAAGAAAAACAACAGGAAAGTGAAAGAGGAGAGGGTCCGTCCCATAGGTAAGGGACAAAAGCGGGAAACCGGACCCGGCTCAGGAATCCCTCGGGGTCGCCAACTCCCGAACTCACCAGCCGTGAGCCCCTGAGGGTGTAGCACTTTCTAGGGTGCACCAGAAGTGGTGGGCCTTGAGCAGAAGGCAGGAGATAACAGGAAAAGAAAAAGAAGGCTGACCCCTCCCAGATGGAAGGGATCAGGAAAGATGAGACAAGGGCCCATTAAGGCGGGAAAGGAAGAGACTCCCTTAGGCTTCGGATACCCTAATACCGTCGGGGTCGGAAAAGAACAACAGTTGACCAAGGGAGGTCGACAGGAAAGAAGACAGAGAGGAGCCCAGCACAAGTAAGTGGAAGCAATGCCGGACTCAGCTGGGGTCCCGTGGTCGCCAACCCATGTCCCACAAGATATGAGCCACTGGGGGAGAAATTGTGTCAAAGTTGTATTGCGGATCTTGTACAATTACACAGTTAAATACTGTGATTCTGAAACTTAGATCTATTGCATAAAATATGCAGTGTCTATACTTGCATGTTTGAACAATTTTATTGCAAATTTTGAATTTGCTGGCACCACCAAGATGATTATTACCAGCCGCCGCTGATCAAGAGCGATTTTATATCCCACTGTCTTTTATCAACATTGATTTTTTATACCACTGTCTTTTATCAACAGCGATTTTGTATCCCATTCTCTTTTATCAAGAGCGATTTGTATCCCACTCTCTTTTATCAACAGTGATTTTGTATCCCACTCTCTTTTATCAACAGTGATTTTGTATCCCACCCTCTTTTATCAACAGCGATTTTGTATCCCACTCTCTTTTATCAACAGCGATTTTGTATCCCACTCTCATTTATCAACAGTGATTTTGTATCCCACTCTCTTTTATCAACAGTGATTTTGTACCCCACTCTCTTTTATCAACAGTGATTTTGTATCCCACCCTCTTTTATCAACAGCGATTTTGTATCCCACTCTCTTTTATCAACAGCGATTTTGTATCCCACTCTCTTTTATCAACAGTGATTTTGTATCCCACTCCCTTTTATCAACAGCGATTTTGTATCCCACTCTCTTTTATCAACGGCGATTTTGTATCCCACGCTCTTTTATCAACAGCGATTTTGTACCCCACTCTTTTATCAACAGTGATTTTGTATCCCACTCTCTTTTATCGACAGTGATTTTGTATCCCGCTCTCCTTTATCATTTTGTATTCCACTCTCTTTTATCAACAGTGATTTTGTATCCCACTCTCTTTTATCAACAGCGATTTTGTATCCCACTCTCTAACAGTGATTTTTGTATCCCACTCTCTTTTATCAACAGTGATTTTGTATCCCACTCTCTTTTATCATTTTGTATCCCACTCTCTTTTATCAACAGTGATTTTGTATCACACTCTGTTTTATCAACAGTGATTTTGTATCCCACTCTCTTTTATCAACAGTGATTTTGTATCCCACTCTCAGTTTATCAACAGTGATTTTGTATCCCACTCTCTTTTATCAACAGTGCATTTGTATCCCACCCTCTTTTATCAACAGCGATTTTGTATCCCACTCTCTTTTATCAACAGTGATTTTGTATCCCACTCTCTTTTATCAACAGTGATTTTGTATCCCACTCTCTTTTATCAACAGTGATTTTGTATCCCACTCTCCTTTATCAACAGTGATTTTGTATCCCACTCTCTTTTATCAACAGTTATTTTGCATCCCACTCTTTTATCAACAGTGATTTTGTATCCCACTCTCTTTTATCAACAGCGATATTGTATCCCACTCTCTTTTATCAACAGCGATTTTGTATCCCGCCCTCTCTTATCAACAGTGAATTTGTATGCCACTCTCTTTTATCAACAGTGATTTTGTATCCCACTCTCTTTTATCAACAGTGATTTTGTATCCCACTCTCTTATCAACAGTGATTTTGTATCCCACTCTCTTTTATCAACAGCGATTTTGTATCCCACTCTCTTTTATCAACAATGATTTTGTATCCCACTCTTTTATCAACAGTGATTTTGTATCCCACTCTCTTTTATCAACAGCGGTTTTGTATCCCACTCTCTTGTATCAACAGTGATTTTGTATCCCACTCCCTTTTATCAACAGCGATTTTGTATCCCACTCTCTTTTATCAACAGCGATTTTGTATCCCACTCTCTTTTATCAACAGCGATTTTGTATCCCACTCTCTTGTATCAACAGTGATTTTGTATCCCACTCCCTTTTATCAACAGCGATTTTGTATCCCACTCTCTTTTATCAACAGCGATTTTGTATCCCACTCTCTTTTATCAACAGCGATTTTGTATCCCACTCTCTTTTATCAACAGCGATTTTGTATCCCACTCTCTTTTATCAACAGTGATTTTGTATCACACTCTGTTTTATCAACAGTGATTTTGTATCCCACTCTCTTTTATCAACAGTGATTTTGTATCCCACTCTCAGTTTATCAACAGTGATTTTGTATCCCACTCTCTTTTATCAACAGTGCATTTGTATCCCACCCTCTTTTATCAACAGCGATTTTGTATCCCACTCTCTTTTATCAACAGTGATTTTGTATCCCACTCTCTTTTATCAACAGTGATTTTGTATCCCACTCTCCTTTATCAACAGTGATTTTGTATCCCACTCTCTTTTATCAACAGTTATTTTGCATCCCACTCTTTTATCAACAGTGATTTTGTATCCCACTCTCTTTTATCAACAGCGATATTGTATCCCACTCTCTTTTATCAACAGCGATTTTGTATCCCGCCCTCTCTTATCAACAGTGAATTTGTATGCCACTCTCTTTTATCAACAGTGATTTTGTATCCCACTCTCTTTTATCAACAGTGATTTTGTATCCCACTCTCTTATCAACAGTGATTTTGTATCCCACTCTCTTTTATCAACAGCGATTTTGTATCCCACTCTCTTTTATCAACAATGATTTTGTATCCCACTATTTTATCAACAGCGATTTTGTATCCCACTCTCTTTTATCAACAATGATTTTGTATCCCACTCTTTTATCAACAGTGATTTTGTATCCCACTCTCTTTTATCAACAGCGGTTTTGTATCCCACTCTCTTGTATCAACAGTGATTTTATATCCCACTCCCTTTTATCAACAGCGATTTTGTATCCCACTCTCTTTTATCAACAGCGATTTTGTATCCCACTCTCTTTTATCAACAGCGATTTTGTATCCCACTCTCCTTTATCATTTTATATCCCACTCTCTTTTATCAACAGCGATTTTGTATCCCACTCTCTTTAATCAACAGCGATTTTGTATTCCACTCTCTTTTATCAACAGTGATTTTGTATCCCACTCTCTTTTATCAACAGATATTTTGTATCCCACTCTCTTTTATCAACAGTGATTTTTATCCCACTCTCTTTTATCAACAGCGATTTTGTATCCCACTCTCTTTTATCAACAGCGATTTTGTATCCCACTCTCTTTTATAAACAGCGATTTTGTATCCCACTCTTTTATCAACAGTGATTTTGTATCCCACTCTCTTTTATCGACAGTGATTTTGTATCCCACTCTCTTTTATCAACAGCGATTTTGTATCCCACTCTCTTTTATCAACAGTGATTTTGTATCCCACTCTCTTTTATCAACAGTGATTTTGTATCCCACTCTCTTTTATCAACAGCGATTCTGTATCCCACTCTCTTTTATCAACAGCGATTCTGTATCCCACTCCCTTTTATCAACAGCGATATTGTATCCCACTCTCTTTTATCAACAGCGATTTTGTATCCCACTCTCTTTAATCAACAGCGATTTTGTATCCCACTCTCTTTTATCAACAGTGATTTTGTATCCCACTCTCTTTTATCAACAGCGATTTTGTATCCCACTCTTTTATCAACAGCGATTCTGTATCCCACTCTCTTTTATCAACAGCGATTCTGTATCCCACTCTTTTATCAACAGAGATTCTGTATCCCACTCCCTTTTATCAACAGCGATATTGTATCCCACTCTCTTTTATCAACAGCGATTTTGTAACCCACTCTCTTTTATCAACAGTTATTTTGTATCCCACTCTCTTTTATCAACAGTGATTTTATCCCACTCCTTTATCAACAGTGATTTTGTATCCCACTCTCTTTTATCAACAGTGATTTTGTATCCCACTCTCTTTTATCAACAGCCATTTTGTATCCCACTCTCTTTTATCAACAGTGATTTTGTATCCCACTCTTTTATCAACAGAGATTTTGTATCCCACTCTCTTTTATCAACAGCGATTTTGTATCCCACTCTCTTTTATCAACAGCGATTTTGTATCCCACTCTCTTTTATCAACAGCGATTTTGTATCCCACTCTCTTTTATCAACAGTGATTTTGTATCCCACTCTCCTTTATCATTTTGTATCCCACTCTCTTTTATCAACAGCATTTTGTATCCCACTCTCTAACAGTGATTTTTGTATCCCACTCTGTTTTATCAACAGTGATTTTGTATCCCACTCTCTTTTATCAACAGTGATTTTTGTATCCCACTCTGTTTTATCAACAGTGATTTTGTATCCCACTCTCTTTTATCAACGGGCCGATAACCTCGATGTTAGGCCCCTTAAAACAACAATTATCATCATCATCTTTTATCAACAGTGATTTTGTATCCCACTCTCCTTTATCATTTTGTATCCCACTCTCTTTTATCAACAGCGATTTTGTATCCCACTCTCTAACAGTGATTTTTGTATCCCACTCTGTTTTATGAACAGTGATTTTGTATCCCACTCTCTTTTATCAACAGCGATTTTGTATCCCACTCTCTTTTATCAACAGTTATTTTGTATCCCACTCTCTTTTATCAACAGCGATTTTGTATCCCACTCTCTAACAGTGATTTTTGTATCCCACTCTCTTTTATCAACAGTAATTTTGTATCCCACTCTCTTTTATCAACAGCGATTTTGTATCCCACTCTCTAACAGTGATTTTTGTATCCCACTCTCTTTTATCAACAGTGATTTTGTATCCCACCCTGTTTTATCAACAGTGATTTTGTATCTCACATGTTGCCAACCAATGTGTGCGGTTTGGTATGTACCGCTAGAGTACGCTTTGTTGACAGTTGAACGAGATGCAAGCGCTGTCGGAACATGGCAGCCGTTTTTAAAAGAACAATAAATAAAAACACATAATTACATACTTTGTACATATATGAGGTGCAATAGTGACCAGGGTTCCTAATTTCAATACGTAACATCGCCCAGAAGATGAAACTTGGACACAAGGTATGTTTGAAGTCACATTCATGTCTGATGCAAGTGTACAAGCCGCGTTCTACTTTCATTCAGAATTAATCTTCTAGCCTATGTATTATCTCCAGTAAGGCTCTGTGGCATACCTGACAACAGGCTCAAGGCAGCAAAAATTTAATCTCGGCAGAGTTAATTGGCATTTAAGGTGGTTTAAATGTGAGAGATCTGTATACGTGGATGTAGTGGTCTGCTAAAAATCCTCTTCTAGGGCAAAATTCCAGCACTCCCCGGCATCTTCAAAGCCACAGTAGTTAAAAGGGATGTTAAATCAATAGCCTACAGTACCATTATTATTATAATTCAATGGCACATGAACGTCTGATTATTCCTTCAGAAGAGGTACTTTTCCGTTTTCACAACTTTTACAAGGCAGATTATTGGAAATATTATTTATGATTCACTTATCTTTCTGGGAGTCATTTGAAGTTCATTTAAATTTGAATTGTCACTGCTGCACCAGTAATATTTCATTTATTACGTAAATAAATCATTTTCCTTCTTGCTCATTTCACGAACGCCGCAAAAACACATTGACTTCGTACACTACGTCATCCCATTGCCGACATGTGCAATACAAAATCCACCACACGACACGTGAATAATGAAATAAAAGGCAAAAACATTGGCCTGAATAAAGATTATTGTTGTGTGACTACCCCCACTGTGCGCGACAAAAACCAGAGGTGTTTATATTAGCTAACTGTTATTTGTCTAGGCGAAAACTATTGGTGTGCAGGATGCGATATAGTAACGAATACGTCGGGTTGGCATTACGGTACATGATGCTTGAAATTGCCGAATTAGCAGGAATTTTGCCTATATAAGTCGTGTTCATATTTGGGATGGCTGTGTGGGTCACAGACAGCGGTGGAGTAAACATCTATTACGAAACCATCTTCAGATATTTTCCCGACTATTAATTCAGGTAATTTGGTAAATTTCAGCACTTTAAAGAATTTTGGAGCGAAAAGTACCTTTTCTGAAGTCTAACCAAAGTCTGTTGTTGATTTGCTATGATGATGCTGAACTGGTAACTGGGCAGTGATAAACAATTCCTTGGACAGCATACGGCCAGGCTATTCATGAGTAATGGTAATTAGATAATGAAGGATAATGTAGCCTGGATAAGGAATGGAATTATTGATCTACTTACAGGATGTAGCACAGCATGGATTTTGTTTTAATTGTATCAGCTCTACTGTCAATAACCTATATCTTAGGTCTCTTAAATCAATTATCATCATCAGGCCCACTACTGATCCGTGACTACTAGGTTTTGGTGAATGACATTACTGGTTGATGATCTTTGGTCTAGTGACACACACATTTATTGATTCTGCACACTGGCAAAGGGAATGCTCAATAGGTCCCCAACTATTGATAATTGAGTCAGAAAACATGTCCCAGGACTGGTACAAACCTACACAATTGCCAAAAGCTGGGCTGGGATTGGACAATTTGATTTTTGCTCTCTGGTAAAAAGAGAATGAGATTTAAGACACATAACAACACCATAGAGCATTAAATTTAATTCCTCGCTGACATATAAAACTAAAAGAAACTCCACTAAGCCAGTCCAAGTTAGTCCACCTCCTGGCGTCGTGGCTAACATTTGTCGGCTGTCAACACAGAGGTCCAGGTTAGATTCTCATCCTTGTCCAGAAATTGAATTCTGGTCCAAGGGCTTAAATGGGGGCGCGGCAGAACCGAGAAGAGGTGGGATTGAATCCCAGCTCGGCCATTATAGAAATTACTTTCCAAGGTTCCCACTTCTACTCCAGGCAAATGCCAGATCACGGTCACCTCGTGCCCAAATCCTAGCCCCAATTACAAATACATGCATTAGTGAAGCCATCACAAGAACACACGTCATCAGACAGATCCCACACTCCTCAAAGTAAGTTTACTACACGACTACGATGTAGGAAAGCGTTCTAAATGAATCGACACCACCCAGTTTTCTTTTTGCTTAAAATCGTATCACCCTTTCTAGAAGTTATTTCCCATTTTAATTCCAAACTAATGCTGATTATATCACAAGCACTTACGGTACAATGGGTGTGTGTCTATCTCCCAAAACTTAAAAACAGGCCCCCGTGTCGCCTTTGTTAAGCCGCCATTTTGGTCAGAGCCAAGTCCTAGGGTGGGGGCTTAACGAAGAGCGGTGAATCAAAACTTTCTAAAATTTACCGAGCATGGTCTCCAAATCAAAACATTTCCCTGATTGGCCGAGCACTTATTGGGTCCTTCCCGCCACACAGCCGCAGTCAATTCCGCCATTAACCTCAAGTTAACATAACCTACTTAAATTACAAATATTAATGTTGGTAACGGGTGGGTGACTTGTGGATTAGAAATTGTAATAAGCCATTTTTAGTGTTGCTTTCTATAGGTTTGTGGGTGGCATTGTGGTTTCTTGGCAATCTCGTTATCTTGTAGACATTAAGATAAATAGTTCTTTCTCGGGGGCCTATCACTCAGTTGCGGTATATCACAACAGTAGCCTACTATTACGAATAACTGTACTTTATTAAGATTTTTCTGCACCTTCGCAAATTAGTGCCGGTGGTCTGAGATTATTTTTGACTACCATTATGGGGTTTGAATAGCTTTTCATAGAGCATTCTTGTTGTCTTGCAGGTAAGATTGATTTGACAGGTTAGGCCTGCATGTGCAGTATTTTTTATTTTCTGGTTTTGGGAATAATACTCATTACCATTAGGTACAATCGTGTTGACCGACTGAAAGACATTTAATAATTCTTTTACCACGGCAACACTGAAATATGGCTTCCAACACGATACGGACTTGGATCTTATGTTCGCTTAACGAATAATAGGCCTACATCAACAAGTCATCCTTGTAATCTCTGCAAATAATAAAAATATTTCCCATCCAATATAGGCCTATTCATGTTGAACGGTATAAGTTATCAACCGTTATTAAGGCAACACTGAAAAATATTCATTTTGATCTAGCCTACTTGCTCAGAGTCATCTGCATCAGGGCCGATAACCGCGATGTTCGGCCCCTTAAAACAACAATTATCATCATCATCATCATCTGCATCAATGTCCCTAGGGTTTCAGTTTTTCAAATTCTCCCTTTCCTATGGTCAAATGACACATGGATGTTCCCTGTTTTTCTTAAGGGGATTTAATGATCTTATGTTGAACTAATTAAGAATAGGGCATGTACCTAGGGTTGCCGGATTTCAAGAATGGAAAAACGAAACACACTTCCCAAAACATTTTTTTTTTTTTAATCGAGGTTGTTAAATGCTGTAAATAAATAATACACATGTGTATTAAATAAACATCACATAATCAAATACACAAAATTAAAACTAGATATTGCTGACAGCTGGGGCGAAACGCTAGCAATGTGTTGAGTTATGCTGGACATTTTTATCACTTTTAGTGTTAACTATAATGGCTCAACGGACAATACTCATTTTGTATCTCTTTCAAGAACTTTTGATTGTATTCAATGCCAAAGCAAGGTTTATTGTTTTTGGAAGTGGAGTTTTTGACTCCGGTGGTGCACTGGCATGCTCGTGGCGTGGCCACATATGTGGCGAGGCGTCTTGCATAGCCTTCTCAGTGTGTACCTGCTACGCGTCTTGGTAGGTGTGCCTTTACCAACTGAAGAGCCCAATTGGCACGCTGGGGTGAAACGCTAGCAATGTGTTGAGTTATGCTGAACATTTTTATCACTTTTAGTGTTAATTATAATGGTTCAACGGACAATACTCGTTTTGTTTCTCTTTCCAGAACTTTTGATTGCATGGATGCAAGACCTGAAAGTCTTAAAGAGGAATGTTTCATTTAAAGGCTTGGAACATCAAGATCAAGACCCCTGTACTTGGGTGTGTGCTCAATCTGTTTGAGTCAGCTGGCATTTGAGGGTGCGCAAATGCGAGGGAGCCGTGTCAGTAGCTTTACTGGCACGTTAAAGATCCCCTTCGGGGCACAATTCCGGCATCTCTAAAAGCCAGAGTAGTTAAAAGGGACGTAAAACCAATAACATTATTATTATTATTTACAATCTGTTTGAAAATCTGTTGACAGGTCATGAGTTAATCTGAGGCTGGAATCCACTCCGTGCTATGCTAAGCTATGAGTGCTGGCCACCATTAGTGTTCTGTAACTACTGTATCAATTTCTGGAAGTTGTGTCATATGCATAAACAAGTCACTGAGAATGTTCTCTGAATGGTGAATTCCAGTAGGCTAGCCTACTTAGCTGCCTCCGCCACTAGCATTTCCAGACACCTGGTTAGTTGGTAAAATGAGAAAAATCACTTGAATGGTTCAAGTTGTCCTTGATTGTCCTCGTGGGAGAGTGTACCCCATTCCAGATCTTAGTTCGGAATTAGTTTCCTTGACGGAGTTGGAGAAACAGTCACAGTACCTACGGTACGGTACTACTAGACCTAGTACATGTGGATGGAAGCAATGTGAGACAAAAGCCCGGTTCACAATAGCCCAAGAACGAGAACCAGAACGAGAAGGAAGTTGAAATGCACGCTACCTTATGGGTCGGTTCACAACCAATCTCCGGGAACGAGAAGCTAAAAGTAGCCCGGGAAGTCTAACGGGAAACATGGTCAAGTTTCATGTTTGACGTTCTCGGAGATTCCAGGAGCCAATCAGAAACGTTGTACTTGCACATGCGCAGTACGGAAGGAGTAGCCAGCGATGTAAACATAACCTTTGAATGCGCTTTCTAAGCTTGCTTCTCTAAAGCCCACAATGTGTGTTTAATAAAGTTATTATAACCTTATTATAACCCTCTGAAGCATTTCAGTTATGTAATTGCTGTTTATTAGTGGGCGCTTGCTGATTGTTTTCATATTATTATGCTATAGCTGATTGCGCACGCATGCACAAGTTCACATTCCCGGGCTAATTGTGAACCGGGGCCCCGGGAAGCTTCGCGTTCTCGTTTACATTCTCGTTCTGGTTCTCGTTCCCGGGCCAATTGTGAACCAGCCATAACCACTAGGTAGCTTATGTCCCTTTAGTTGGGAGTGTTAGGGAATGGGAGATTGGTTCAACATGTCAGCCTACGTTGTATATTTCATTAATGTATGGAATCTAAAAGTGTATCATAGGAATATTAAAGCAAGCTATAACATATTCCCAGTTGGTCACTTGGATACAACAATTCAATGAAGCATTCTGTTAATAATTAGGTGGTGTCGTAGGCAAACAGAGAAGCGACACAAGAAAAAACACCAGAGTCTTCCAGACAGCCACATACCATGCAGATGACAGACAGTTGTCATCAACTGTATTTCACATAGAGAAGAATGACTAAAATAGTTCCTCATGACAAAAATAACTGGTCAATGGCTTGAACGACAGTAGTAGGGACATGCATGCTGTCAGTAAAAATGGAGTTAAGAAAGATGTCTGGAATGTTTAAAACAGTAGTTGATAGCCAGGATTTTTTAAATTACCGTAGGTTAAGGATTAGCAACCAGTGAGTGACTGAGAAACCTCTTGCACCATAACATGATTAGTAGCCTATGTGCAAGTTTTTAAATGGTAGGTTTTTCGGGATTAGTATAGATCGCGAGTCCCGGCGGCACCAAATTCCCCTAAAACAAAATGGCGGCTTCCGTGACGTCATCAATGACGTCACGAAATACTCCTCTAGCAAGCTTACGGGAAAAGCCTGGGGAATAGGGGGTTTTGGGTGGGGAACAACAAAAAACGTGAAAAACGGGATGGGTATCGCGATCTTTACTTGAGCCCTCCCGCTCAAGTAAAGATCGCGATACCCATCAAAAATTTGCCATTTCACCTCATTTTCAAACAATCGCGATACACAGAAAAAGATCCACATTTCACCGCATTTTTAAAAAAAGCCGGTATCGCGATCTTTACTTGAGCTCCCCTGCTCAAGTACAGATCGCGATACCCATCAAAAATTTGCCATTTCAGCTCATTTTCAAGCAATCGCACTACGCAGTGAAAAATAAAGATCGCGATACCCATCAAAAATTTGCCATTTCAGCTCATTTTCAAGCAATCTCACTACGCAGTGAAAAATAAAGATCGCGATACCCATCACAAATTCGCCATTTCAGCTCTTTTTCAAGCAATCGCGCTACGCAGTGAAAAATTAAGATCGCGATACCCATCACAAATTTGCCATTTCTACTCAATTTCAAGCAATCGCGCTACGCAATGAAAAATAAAGATCGCGATACCCATCACAAATTCGCCATTTCAGCTCTTTTTCAAGCAATCGCGCTACGCAGTGGAAAATTAAGATCGCGATACCCAACACAAATTTGCCATTTCTACTCACTTTCAAGCAATCGCGCTACGCAATGAAAAATAAAGATCGCGATACCCATCACAAATTCGCCATTTCAGCTCTTTTTCAAGCAATCGCGCTACGCTGTGAAAAATTAAGATCGCGATACCCATCACAAATTTGCCATTTCTACTCATTTTCAAGCAATCGCGCTACGCAATGAAAAATAAAGATCACGATACCCATCACAAATTCGCCATTTCAACTCTTTTTCAAGCAATCGCGCTACGCAGTGAAAAATAAAGATCGCGATACCCATCACAAATTCGCCATTTCAGCTCTTTTTCAAGCAATCGCGCTACGCAGTGGAAAATAAAGATCGCGATACCCATCAAAAATTTGCCATTTCAGCTCATTTTCAAGCAATCGCACTACGCAGTGAAAAATAAAGATCGCGATACCCATCACAAATTCGCCATTTCAGCTCTTTTTCAAGCAATCGCGCTACGCAGTGATAAATTAAGATCGCGATACCCATCACAAATTTGCCATTTCTACTCAATTTCAAGCAATCGCGCTACGCAATGAAAAATAAATATCGCGATACCCATCACAAATTCGCCATTTCAGCTCTTTTTCAAGCAATCGCGCTACGCAGTGGAAAATTAAGATCGCGATACCCAACACAAATTTGCCATTTCTACTCATTTTCAAGCAATCGCGCTACGCAATGAAAAATAAAGATCGCGATACCCATCACAAATTCGCCATTTCAGCTCTATTTCAAGCAATCGCGCTACGCAGTGAAAAATTAAGATCGCGATAACCATCACAAATTTGCCATTTCTACTCATTTTCAAGCAATCGCGCTACGCAATGAAAAATAAAGATCGCGATACCCATCACAAATTCGCCATTTCAACTCTTTTTCAAGCAATCGCGCTACGCAGTGAAAAATAAAGATCGCGATACCCATCACAAATTCGCCATTTCAGCTCTTTTTCAAGCAATCGCGCTACGCAGTGGAAAATAAAGATCGCGATACCCATCGCAAATTCGCCATTTCAGCTCTTTTTCAAGCAATCGCGCTACGCAATGAAAAATAAAGATCGCGATACCCATCACAAATTTGCCATTTCTACTCATGTTCAAGCAATCGCGCTACGCAAATAAAGATCGCGATACCCATTACAAATTTGACATTTCCGTCCAATTTTAATATTTCACACACACACACACACGGTTTTTGTCAATAGTTACAGCCTCACCTGCCTAGAGGAATTGATTTTTGGTGCCCCTCTGTGGCCACAGCCAAAGGCTGCACCTACCCTCAAACTTCTAACCTTCGTTGCGTCCTATCCAATGGTTTTGACAATGGTTACAGCCTAACCATCCAGACCAATGGTTTAGTGTCAACAGTGCCCCACTAGCTGCCGCACACCTACCCACAGACTTCTAACCTTCGTTGCGTCCAATCCAATGGTTTTGACAATGGTTACAGCCTAACCGCCCAGACCAATAGTTTAGTGTGAACAGTGCCCCATTAGCTGCCGCACACCAACCCACAGACTTCTAACCTTCGTTGCGTCCAATCCAATGCTTTTGACAATGGTTACAGCCTAACCGCCCAGACCAATGGTTTAGAGTGAACAGTGCCCCACTAGCTGCCGCACACCTACCCACAGACTTCTAACCTTCGTTGCGTCCAATCCAATGGTTTTGACAATGGTTACTGCCTAACCGCCCAGACCAATGGTTTAGTGTGAACAGTGCCCCACTAGCTGCCGCAACCACGTCCTCCTCCAGCAATACTATGCGACTTGTGTGGTCGCTTGTTCCATGCCAGGATTGGACTCTTTAGTCACCGTAAACACATCCACAAACTGGACTGAAGGAAGAAGATTTATACTCGGATTCGAGTTAAAGCTGATGATGATGATGAGCTGCCGCACACCTACCCACAGACTTCTAACCTTTGTTGCGTCCAATCCAATGGTTTTGACAATGGTCACAGCCTAACCGCCCAGACCAATGGTTTAGTGTCAACAGTGCCCCACTAGCTGCCGCACACCTACCCACAGACTTCTAACCTTCGTTGCGTCCAATCCAATGGTTTTGACAATGGTTACAGCCTAACCGCCCAGACCAATGGTTTAGTGTCAACAGTGCCCAACTAGCTGCCGCACACCTACCCACAGACTTCTAACCTTCGTTGCGTCCAATCCAATGGTTTTGACAATGGTTACAGCCTAACCGCCCAGACCAATGGTTTAGTGTCAACAGTGCCCCACTAGCTGCCGCACACCTACCCGCAGACTTCTAACCTTTGTTGCGTCCAATCCAATGGTTTTGACAATGGTCACAGCCTAACCGCCCAGACCAATGGTTTAGTGTCAACAGTGCCCCACTAGCTGCCGCACACCTACCCACAGACTTCTAACCTTCGTTGCGTCCAATCCAATGGTTTTGACAATGGTTACAGCCTAACCGCCCAGACCAATGGTTTAGTGTGAACAGTGCCCCACTAGCTGCCGCACACCTACCCACAGACTTCTAACCTTCGTTGCATCCAATCCAATGGTTTTGACAATGGTCACAGCCTAACCGCCCAGACCAATGGTTTAGTGTGAACAGTGCCCCACTAGCTGCCGCACACCTACCCACAGACTTCTAACCCTTGTTGCGTTCAATCCAATGGTTTTGACAATGGTTACAGCCTAACCGCCCAGACCAATGGTTTAGAGTGAACAATGCCCCACTAGCTGCCGCACACCTACCCTCAGACTTCTAATCTTCGTTGCGTCCAATCCAATGGTTTTGACAATGGTTACAGCCTAACCGCCCAGACCAATGGTTTAGAGTGAACAGTGCCCCACTAGCTGCCGCACACCTACCCACAGACTTCTAACCTTTGTTGCGTCCAATCCAATGGTTTTGACAATGGTTACAGCCTAACCGCCCAGACCAATGGTTTAATGTGAACAGTGCCCCACTAGCTGCCGCACACCTACCCACAGACTTCTAACCTTCGTTGCGTCCAATCCAATGGTTTTGACAATAGTTACAGCCTAACCGCCCAGACCAATGGTTTAGTGTCAACAGTGCCCCACTAGCTGCCGCACACCTACCCACAGACTTCTAACCTTCGTTGCGTCCAATCCAATGGTTTTGACAATGGTTACAGCCTAACCGCCCAGACCAATGGTTTAGAGTGAACAGTGCCCCACTAGCTGCCGCACACCTACCCACAGACTTCTAACCTTCGTTGCGTCCAATCCAATGGGTTTGACAATGGTCACAGCCTAACCGCCCAGACCAATGGTTTAGTGTGAACAGTGCCCCACTAGCTGCCGTACACCTACCCACAGACTTCTAACCTTCGTTGCGTCCAATCCAATGGTTTTGACAATGGTTACAGCCTAACCGCCCAGACCAATGGTTTAGAGTGAACCGTGCCCCACTAGCTGCCGCACACCTACCCACAGACTTCTAACCTTCGTTGCGTCCAATCCAATGGTTTTGACAATGGTTACAGCCTAACCGCCCAGACCAATGGTTTAGTGTGAACAGTGCCCCACTAGCTGCCGCACACCTACCCACAGACTTCTAACCTTCGTTGCGTCCAATCCAATGGTTTTGACAATGGTCACAGCCCAACCGCCCAGACCAATGGTTTAGTGTGAACAGTGCCCCACTAGCTGCCGCACACCTACCCACAGACTTCTAACCTTTGTTGCGTCCAATCCAATGGTTTTGACAATGGTTACAGCCTAACCGCCCAGACCAATGGTTTAGAGTGAACAGTGCCCCACTAGCTGCCGCACACCTACCCACAGACTTCTAACCTTCGTTGCGTCCAATCCAATGGTTTTGACAATGGTTACAGCCTAACCGCCCAGACCAATGGTTTAGTGTGAACAGTGCCCCACTAGCTGCCGCACACCTACCCACAGACTTCTAACCTTCGTTGCGTCCAATCCAATGGTTTTGACAATGGTCACAGCCTAACCGCCCAGACCAATGGTTTAGTGATAACAGTGCCCCACTAGCTGCCGCACACCTACCCACAGACTTCTAACCTTCGTTGCGTCCAATCCAATGGTTTTGACAATGGTTACAGCCTAACCGCCCAGACCAATGGTTTAGAGTGAACCGTGCCCCACTAGCTGCCGCACACCTACCCACAGACTTCTAACCTTCGTTGCGTCCAATCCAATGGTTTTGACAATGGTTACAGCCTAACCGCCCAGACCAATGGTTTAGTGTGAACAGTGCCCCACTAGCTGCCGCACACCTACCCACAGACTTCTAACCTTCGTTGCGTCCAATCCAATGGTTTTGACAATGGTCACAGCCCAACCGCCCAGACCAATGGTTTAGTGTGAACAGTGCCCCACTAGCTGCCGCACACCTACCCACAGACTTCTAACCTTTGTTGCGTCCAATCCAATGGTTTTGACAATGGTTACAGCCTAACCGCCCAGACCAATGGTTTAGAGTGAACAGTGCCCCACTAGCTGCCGCACACCTACCCACAGACTTCTAACCTTCGTTGCGTCCAATCCAATGGTTTTGACAATGGTTACAGCCTAACCGCCCAGACCAATGGTTTAGTGTTAACAGTGCCCCACTAGCTGCCGCACACCTACCCACAGACTTCTAACCTTCGTTGCGTCCAATCCAATGGTTTTGACAATGGTCACAGCCTAACCGCCCAGACCAATGGTTTAGTGTGAACAGTGCCCCACTAGCTGCCGCACACCTACCCACAGACTTCTAACCTTTGTTGCGTCCAATCCAATGGTTTTGACAATGGTTACAGCCTAACCGCCCAGACCAATGGTTTGGTGTGAACAGTGCCCCACTAGCTTCTTTACTTTTTTTCTACGTAGCGCTATTGCTTGAAAATTAGCAGAAATGGCAAATTTGTCCGATCATTACTTTTTCTGCGCGGGCGAAAATTTTCCATTTCACCTAATTTTCAAACAATCGCGATACACAGCAAAACATCCATGGGATGTTGATCCTTCAACTACCAGAAGCACTGTAATAAGCATATGAAGAAATACAACACTTACCCCATTTGACACCGGAGTCCAACAGCAACTTCATTAGGTGTAATTCACATGCACAGACACTGCCTTCTTACATACACACTACCAACCATCAAAAATACCACAATCACTATAAATATACCATCCACATTACGGTATACCATACCTAAATCTTATTTTAATTTATTTTCGCAACGCATAAGTATCGCAACCGAGCATTTCAAAATCTCCCCGGCAACTAAATTTCAAAATGGCGCCTGACAAGCACGGCGCATATCAGCTGGCGCACATGAGCTGGCCAATCACAATCGAGAAAATGAATTTCAACTCACCAATCAGGTAAGTATTTTTAACACGTCATAGGTGACGTCATTGAGATCACCAAAAGCTCACTAAACCCCGGGACTCGGGATATATACTACAACCGGTTTTTCTGTGAACCAAAAACAGCTCTTAACATGGATTATGTTCAGGTTAGGCTACAAGTTATTGGGAGGGATGTTTATTCTACATACCTGTTGCACATAAAATGAGCTTCTGATTAGAGCTCTGAGGGAATGTTTAAATGGATTGAAGATACAGGGTTTATCAAGCCACTTTCCAGGCATCTTTTAAAAACATTTTAACAATTCATAAGTTAGGCCTACTGTCATCATTGCTAATGCTGTAATCTGTCATGTTTGTTTCTGCATGAGGAATTAGGAAACATTGGTAGGATATGTATATTGAGTGGAAATACAATAGGATAAAATGCAACTGTATAATGGTTTAAGATGTATTTTTATTTCTAAACTTTGTTTTCTGTAGGTCCAACACAGCCTACCACTAGGGGGGAAAAACTTGGTGATGTTTAATGAGAGCAAAATCTTGAAACATTGTGATTTAAGTGGTTGGCCTCAAGTTAAGTTGTATAGGAAAAATGAAAATGTGAAGTCGCGCCCAAGTTTACGAAGCATTGCCAGACTCAGCTGAAAGTATCTTGGATACAAATCAAGTCTCAATAGTTAAAAAACTTAAGGATATAGATATAGATATTTTATTCAATTAATTCCAAAGAGCCATAGGCTCGTACAGAGGAATTGTACAGTAATATGTGTGTTTACACACCAAGGAAGAAAATTCTGTAGGTAACACAAATTGATGAATAAGGACATAGGCCTATTATAAGGTTGATACCATATCTAAGATTGTTTAGACCAAGGTCCCTTAAAATGATAAGCACTTAGGATTTTTAATCTTATACATAACTTAACTTATTTGATGTATTAAGATGCATCGAATTTTTCCCACAATACTTCCATAGTTTTCCTCTTAAATACCGACAAAGTTGGTGCACTTTTTACTTCATCAGGAAGTTTATTATATGACTGTGATGCAGAGAACTTGAAACTATTTCTACCATATTTAGAAGAGTGAATGATATATAAGGCTACGTCCTTCGCATGCCTAGTTCCATAAGAATGATTGTCTGAGTTCAAGATGTAGGGAGAGCTATAGAGTATTGTGTTGTGTTTAATCTTGTATATTAGCATAGCTGCTCGGAGTTCTGCACTTATGCTGAGGGGTAGAATTTTACTTTTGATGTACAGATCTTTTACTGGAGTGCAGTAAGGAAGGTTAAATATGTTTCTAATAGCCCTATTCTGAATAGTCATTAAATCATTCAGTGTGGATTTCCTGCAGTGAGCCCAAATAACATTTAAATATTGGAGCTTACTATGTACAAGTGAATAGTAGATTTGTTTTACAAGGTTTAGGGGAATAAGATACCGAAGTTTCCTTAGGATCCCCACTACAGGTGAGAGTTTCTTAGCAATTCGTTCAACGTGTTCAATCCAGGTCAGGTGTTTGTCGATGATTAGACCTAAATACTTTGCCTGATTAACCTCTTTTATTTCAATATTATTTATATATATTTTGTCATGTGTGATTTCTTTCATGCTTTGTTTTGAAATTACCATGTAATTGGTCTTCTGTAGGTTCATTGTTAATTTATTGGCCTGGAACCATTGTGAGAGAGTATTTATATCTTGTTGCACATTTTGTATGATTTCAATTATGTCTTTCCCAGTGTAGAAGATATTTGTATCATCTGCATACAATTTGATATGCCCTCTCAAATTACATTCCACAATATCATTTATATACATTAAGAATAATGTAGGTCCAAGTATAGATCCTTGTGGAATGCCATGAGTTATATATTTTCCTGAACTTATGCATTTATTCAAAGCTACATGCTGCTTTCTTCCAAGAAGGTAGCTTTGGAACCATTTTAGAGCTATACCTCGGACACCAGCATTTTCTAATTTTGACAACAGTATTTTATGATCTACTGTATCAAAGGCTTTTGTGAGATCAATAAATAACCCAACTGCCATATTATTTTTGTCAATAGTTTCTTGTAGCATTGTTATTAGGTCAATAGTTGCTGCCTCAGTACTAGATTTTTCCCTGAATCCATATTGCATATTATGAAAGAATGTATTCTTGTTCAGAAATGAAAGCAATCTTGTTTTTACCACTTCTTCCAGAATTTTTGAAACTACCGATAAAATAGAAACAGGTCTATAATTATTTGGATTTCTTTTGTCACCACCCTTAAATATAGGAACTACTTTGGCCACTTTTAAGTCATCTGGTATCATGCCAGTAACTAAGGACTCATTAATCATTTCAACCAAGATTTTAATAAATGATTGCATATTGTTTTTAATGAAATTTGTCTTGATCCTATCTAAGCCACAGCTCTTTTTATTCTTTAAATTTGTGATGATGGACTTGACCTCTGCTTCATCTGTTGGATATAAGTAGAGGGAATTTGACTGCTTGTGGTCCTTACTGAGGATTTCCTTCTGTTCAGGAATAGCTTTTGCTAGACTTCCAGCAATGTTTGTGAAGAACAAGTTGAATGATTCGCATAGCTCTTGATTGTCTGTGATAATTTTGTTGTTTATTTCAAGTGAAGTGCATGTCTCAACTGTTGGTTTTTTGTTGTGTATGATTTCTTTGATAGTCTCCCAAGTTTTTTTGGAATTGTTTCCATATGTTCTGAATTTTTCTGAGTAGTAATTTGACTTTAGTCTTCTTTTTAAGTTTGTTACACTATTCCTGCATCTACAGTATTCTTGGTTCATATCATTATTATTTTTGTGAAGGGGATTTTTGAGCTTTGCATGCAGACTGTCTCGTTGTTTTATAAGTGTAAGGAGTTCAGCTGTGACCCATGGTAAGTTAGTAGTCTGTCTTTTATTGTTAGTTTTGTTTGTTATTTTTCTTTGACTATGCCTGTTCCTTAGATTCAATTGTTTGATGAAAGAGTTATATAGAGAGTTAACAGTACTGTTTGCATCATTATGGGAATCAGCGTTTATAGATATATTAGTTTCAGGAGTGTGTTGCCTATCCCAAGAGTCCTCGTGTGTTGTTGATTTTGTCGAGTTATGTGACTGAGTGTACGTGCTATAATTGGTCTTGGAAATATCAAGAATTAATATACTGTGATCACTAATATCATTGCTGACATTTGATATTTTATAACTTAATTCTGAATTGTTTAGTGACACGTGATCTATTAAGGTAGCTGCAGTGTCACAAAGTCGTGTAGCATATTTAGTGACTTTTGACATTTAGGATTGACATAGCCTGCAGTATGTCTTATGTTATGCACCTGGGCAATGTTTAAAAAAACACTCAGTCTGCAGGTTAATAAGGTAGTATATTACTATAAATCTATCTCAAGCAAATCCAAGAAGTTACCGGACTGAGAAACTACCTATCAATATTTAAAAAAAAAAGAGCAGCAACCAACTACTGCTTGGTAGCCTATATTTTGTGACAGACCGGTCTAATGACTGAATACTCGATTAATCTAGGAACTATATGTAGGTACCTTGCTTCATTATTTAAACCATGATGTGTAAATTAATACATTAAGGACTCCACATAACAACAGGCCACTTAAATTATATGCCTTAGGCCTAACCTACAAATTACATGTCATGAAATTGGTAAATATATTCCGACAGCAATATCAATACGCAATTGTCAATAATGTAGTTTTACAATGCACAAAGGGTTATTGTACTGAATGTATTTCGAACTGATGAATAAAACTGGTGGTAATGACAGCCATTTGATTTGCTTCCAAAGTAGAGTAGAAACTTTCAGTTGATCAGCAAGAGTGTTGATTTGTACTTTTTATTTTCACATAGTTTTGATAAACAATGTCACGTTGCAATTTAAATATAAACGCACATACAATTCCTCATCGATACGTGAATTGCACTTCATACTATCATGAACTGGAATAGATTTCTACATAAATTAAATTGCCAGCAAGATCATCCTCCTCTCGCCGCCATGTTGGTGATAAATATTAACAAGCCAATGCTGACCAGCTGATGATAATTCGCGTTCCACTCTCACTGAGTTTTCACTTGAGGTTACGAATCAGCTGTTCGTTATCGCCACGGGGGTCCATTTTTTAAATTTTGGGAGATGAGACACACCGAATGAAACAAATTAAACGGATTCAAGACAATACATTCATCGCACCAAAAAAAAAAAAAATTAACTTACCTGTTCGTTCTACGACTGTGCCTTGAAATTTTTCAGGTAAATTAAAATTGACACCGCGGGCATATTTCATCACTGAATAAGACAGATTCTTAAAAATATCCTTTGAAGTCAATAGCCACCAAGACACCATCTCTCTCTTATTTGCTTACGTGCGTTGCTTTTTTTTTCTGGGCTCGGCATAGCACTTGACCCAGTTACTACGTTAGTATCCACGATTTGTGTGGGACTATTAAATAACAAAAGAAAGTGGCATCTAAATCGGGAGATAGGAGAATACAATATCAGGATTAAAACAGGGACATACAGGCAAAACTTCACGCTGAAGTGACGCTCTTACACCCCGATTCTGTAAGAAATGATTAAGCTATAACAAGTCTTTAGGACCCGCAAAGACTGGTTAGGAGTCGAATTGGTATTGGCAACTCAAACACTTCGGGCGCTGCGGTCGGTCTGGATAAGTAGGGTAAAAATACTCAATAACACGTGTTTGATATGGAACACTTTTAATTTTTCGGTTATAATTAGTAAATGTGGTCCTTAAAATAATGACAGTGTTATTTTTAATTGTATATATGTATGACTGTGCGATACACGTGATCTAATTTGTGTGTTCCACTGGATTTTATGTGTCAATTGCATATTATCAAGCATCGGTTGTCTGCTGGTATTTGTTTTTGAGCAGTTCGAGTCATGGCGCTGTTACGTTTAAAAGCTATATTTGAGTTTGCTCACTGAACCATAGACTTTAGAAATTATTTGCTGCTTGGTAGGGCGAAGGGATGAAATTAACTTGTATTTAACTCGGGGGGAGCAGGAATTGCTTGATTTGGATGGTTAGCAGGTGGGTTTGGTGTTCAATATCGGACTGGTAGCAGGACCTCGCAGAGTACATATTTACTCTGCGAAGTCAAATTTTGATGGTTAGCAGGTGGGTTTGGTGTTCAATATCGGACTGGTAGCAGGAACTCGCAGAGTACATATTTACTCTGCGAAGCCTATATGACTCGTAGTGGAATGGCTCGGATATCGCAGAGCGAGGTGATTGCGGTTGTTAGGGTTATTGGAAATGAACTAGGGAGCGAGGAAGGATACTTGACTGATGAAGCTTGGCTGTCCTCGGCTGGTGTAGGCTTGGCTGTCTTGGCTCGGCGAGACTGTGCTTGGCTGTCTAGGTGCGGCTTGGCGCGGCGTAACAGTGAACAACCCGCCCTGTCGTCATTGAGTGGTCCAACCCACTCCTGTTGCCCG
Source organism: Meconema thalassinum (assembly GCA_946902985.2). NCBI lineage: Eukaryota > Metazoa > Arthropoda > Insecta > Orthoptera > Tettigoniidae > Meconema > Meconema thalassinum. The sequence continues at coordinate 585,477,731 of OX336389.2, read as the reverse complement.
TATTTATTTGGTATCGTCACCTCAGGAGCGGATCTAGAGTGGTTTTTTTGGGGGGGGGGGGGGCAGAGATTCGATCTAGAGTTTGGCTTTTGGGGGGGGGGGGGTCAGAGAATCGAAATTATTAAGAAAAATGGTATCACTAAAAACGCAATCACAAAATAACCAAACGTACAAAACCAGACCAATTTTTTTGCAAGCTTCATGGATAGAAATTTGATGCGTTTAGCGCACCAAAAATATTCGTACAAATTGCAACGGCGTGTTTTGCGACTTTTACATCGAGCTTCGAGAAAAGGATCAAGGTACGTTACAGTTTCGGCAAGTCGAGTTGATACCGACAAAGGGAGAAAGTCACAGCTTAAATTGCCAACCAAGCTTGCAGTTTGGACGTCGGCAAAAAATTTTGGTGCGAAAAAAGCCCCAGTTTCCTATCCGTGCATTGCTGCACATTCATCGTGACATCACTATAAACATCGATTCGGTAATCACAAGGTTTGCTAAACAAAATAGACGAGTTGATTTTGTTGTATAACTAGTAGTTTTTATACAAGAGGTTTGAAGTTGTAAATATGTACAGTTGTAACAGAACATAATAATTCCAATAAAGATAATTCAGTATTGAATAAAATGAAAAAAAAACCTGTTTTTCAGTTAAAATTCGATAAGTTTTATTTGTCTGGTAATTGTGTTTTCGTTTTTTGAGTTTGCAAAAAAATTTGGTCTCCGTTTGGGGGTAGGTCATGACCCCCGTGACCCCCCCCCCCCCCCCCCTTGAATCCGCGCCTGCCTCACCTTTCGGCTATTGCTATTTGCATCTTTTGGAAACTGATGAAAACTTATATCCGCAGCCCTCTTATATATCGACTTACAGCTGTAAACTGAGCAATATACTTTGCTTTTACTCATTTTGCACTCTATCAACGAGTAAAACTTATTACTTATGTATAAAGACACGAAGAATTTACAACGATCTGCTTACCAATACAAGAAACCATATACAAACAGTTACCAGGTGACAAATGTACCCTACTTGGTAAGTTTCTCATTTTTACCGCTAGATGTCATATCAGATAGCTGGAGTTGCCAATTCTGTAACGCCAAATCGCATCCATATTGTGACATAGGTCTTACCGCTGAACCATCCGCCGTAAAGGCATGTTCCGAGGGCTTGTTAGCCGTTTTCTAGTCAATGGTTAGCTTATTTGCAACGAAAAATCAAAGATGGAAGCGAACAGCCGATATGTATGTTATCACTTAATGGCTTGAATATTAAGTTAATCATTAAAGATGGGCTAAGGTAAGTACAAAACAATATATTTTTGATTCTTCAAGTTGTGCAAATATCTTTCTTTGACGATTATGGTAAATAGCATACCGGTACTTAATATGAATAATGTCGTCCCGTGTAATGTTATTAACTTACACTTTTATTTTTGTTTTCAGATGCAGTAAGCGATCTAAAACGATTATTTGATGGGGAAGAAGCTTAAGCGCTATTTTACTACTTTGGAAATAATTAGCTTGCCTTTTAATTGCAGAATTCGAATCATATTTGCGGAAGCTTGTAGTCAGTAGGCCTAGTCCTCCGAGCTTGTTTCTAGGTTATGGAAATAATTGCTGTCAGAAGTTTGCCTACCTAATGTGCGGCAACTGTGCTTTTAATTATTTAAATTAAGGCTGCAAATGTTCACATTTCTTCTCGGCCTTGGCCTATGCCATTGGTAAATTATAATTAACTTAATTGTGGTGAAGACACATGACAATATTATTATCATAATGGACTTTCACAAACTGAAATTAACTCAGTTACCTAAGAGAATGAGAGGAAATGTTATCTCCATCGTCAGAACTGGTAGTATCAAAGCTTTTAATCCTGATCCAGTAAGTATTTAAACAATAGGCTATCATTTAAAACCTTGGCAAGTAGCCTTAGTAGGCAGGCTGGAACATAAAGAGTACCAGTATTGTACTATGCTTTCATATTGAACTAATGAGGGGAGTTAATGTTACATGTAATGCATACAGTCGATTAACAGTGTAGGGGAGAAATAAGAAATAATATCAGACCCCAAATGAACTAAAGTTTTTGGTCAGTCTGCTTGGCAAGTTGTTATTGCGAAGGGAGGACTTTCATGTAAAGGGTTACATTGCATGCTTCTGCTGGAAACTAAAACCTTAGCACTGGCTCACGTAGTTGCTCTAAATGAGTCACCCGAGCCCAATAGGCCTATGTGATACTAGGATCTGTATTCAATTTGGCCTAAAGCAGCATCTGCTGAGAATTGCAATACAAGGACTATGTTTTTTTAATTTATTGTTCATTTTAGACCATCCTCCCTTTTTATCACTTTTAACACCTTAGCTTATTGAAATTATATCATTTATGATGTATATACCTTTCGGGAAAGATAATTTCAGCGCAGTGACTGCATTGGTTTTATCATCTTTATATTGCAGGTGAAGTATTGAGGAATTAAGTGTTACTACTGCTGATTCCAAACATGTTTTAAAGGATTACGAGGCACACAGGCAATTGAAATGGAACACACGTTTAATGTACTTGACATTTACTAGAACAGAACTGAACGAACAAAGTGATACAACATTCTTTTTATACACACCATTACCAAAAACAAAAGAGAAACATATCTCTATGGACCAGGTTTATAATTAACAGTGTGACCAACACAAACCATGGTCACATATTTCAACACGCCTCCTTAAACCTGTGGGAGTAGAGGACATGATTTAAGACCCAAGTCTTTACAAAAATAAATATGCTTAGGCTTAGGAAGAGGCTTTGTTAGGATGTCTGCACACATTTTTGAAGTCTCCTCATATTTGATGCATATGACTTTAGAATCCAAAGCATCTCTAACATAGTGATATTTAGTGTCAATATGTTTGGTCCTATTATGGTGGACTGGATTTTTTGCCAGTGTTTGAGCTGATTGACTATCACTCAATAATATGATGGGTGACTTGAGATCTATAAAGTTAGACAAAACACGTTTCAACCAAACAGCTTCTCTTACACCTTCACTCAGTGCAACATGTTCTGCTTCAGTAGATGATATGGAAATGCATTTTTGCTTTTGAGCCCCCCATGATACAGCACCACCTGCCATTTTGAACACAAAACCACTGTATGATTTTCGGTCATTGCTATCATTAGCCCAGTCAGCATCAACAAATCCCATGAATTGACCTCCATTCCTGACATACTTAAGTGACAAGTCTTTTGTGCAATTTAAATAACGCAGCACTCGCTTTGCAGCAGACCAGTGAGATTCATTGTAACAATGATTAAATTGACTGAGATATGATATCGCATAGCTTATATCTGGACGCGTGCAAACACTTAAATACATGAGCGAACCTATGAGTTCTCTATAAGGAAGATCACTAGTTTCTGTATCAGAAACACCAAGATTTGGTTTGGTTTCCAAGGGAGTACCAATGGGACATGCATCGTGCATACCATATTTCTTTGCAATATCACTGATGTACTGCTCTTGGCTAAGATACATTGTACCATTCTTCTTATCTTGCCTTACTTTAATACCTAAAATATAAGAAATTGGTCCAAGATCTCGTACCTTAAATTCTTTATCAATACAGGTCTTCAATGACTTGATCTCAGACTCATCATTATAAGCCACAATGAAATCATCCACATATAATGCAATAATTACCATACCTTGGGCTTGTTACTTAAAGTACACACAGGGTTCATCAGCACAATTTTTGTAACCCAATTTGACAAGAACAGAGTGAGTGAGCTCATTCCACAAATGAGAAGATTGTTTTAAGCCATAAATAGATTTTTAACTTGCAAACTTTATGCTCTGAACCTCTCTTGACAAAACGTTCTGGCTGATACATGTAGATCTCTTCATCTAACTTTCCATTGAGGAAAGCAGATTCAGCATCCCAATGTACCACCTTCAGATCTGTTTGGACAGCCAAGGCAAGCAGCATCCTTAACGTGCTGTGTCGAACAACAGGAGAGAAAGTTTCTGTAAAATCTACTCCGTACCTTTGGGTGAAGCCCCTGGCCACAAGTCTGGCTTTATACCTTTGAATGTTACCATTAGAGTCTCTTTTTACTTTGAAAACCCACTTACTACTGACAACATTCTTGCCCTGGGGTTTATCAACTAGATCCCATGTGTCATTTAACTGAAGTATCTCCATTTCTCTTTTCATAGCCTGCTCCCACTTAACCCTATCAGGCATGGACAGTGCCTCCTTAACTGAACTAGGTTCAGAGTCATCAGTGAGAGTCAAGTATGTCACATAGTCTGACATGTCTACAGGCTTTTGTTGGCGCCTAGGATACCTTTGATTACCTTCGGCATCCCCCTCCATTGGCTCATTGACGATGGTGGCAGAGCCCACAGAATCACTGCAGTCTGAATCTGTTCCACTAGGGACATAGCTTAAATCAGCTGAGTCAACAGTCTCAGCCACACCAGCACTGCTAATGGGCGATACGCTTTCAAGTTCCGAAATGCACTCTGCCCCATCCCCTGAGTTGTCGGGTTCTGCCTCACTGTCAGTGGGAACTGAGATCTGCAACATTGCAGGTTCATTAATCTGCAAGGATGGACCAACATTACCTGGAGACACATCAGACACCTCCTGGAACACATCTTCAAAGAACTGTGCATCCCTGGCCTTAACAAGTTGATGAGTAACAGGATGCATGAATCTATAGGCTTTACTGTCCTCACAATAACCACAGAAAATGTGTTTTTCACTTTTAGGATCCAACTTGTTTCTCCTTTGATCAGGGACATGAACTTGTGCTACACAACCAAAAATTCTTAGATGCTCCATATTGACCATGTTACCAGTCCAGATCTCCTCTGGAACTTTACCTGGAATTTTTCTGGTTGGGGACCTGTTTACAAGATAGGCTGCTGTATTTATTGCTTCAGCCCACATGCGATTATCTACTTTAGACTCGCTCATCATGGCTCTACATTTATCAAGCAATGTTCTATTCATGCGTTCAGCTACACCATTCTGCTGTGGAGAATAGCTAGTTGTAGTTGTTTCTGATTTAAGTAGCCTCTCAAAAGCTTTGCTACAAAATTCGCCACCATTATCAGTGCGTAGGACCTTAATAGATCTTTCACACTGATTCTCGACCTGTGCCTTGAAATCAATAAAGCAATCCAAAACATCACTTTTCTTAGCAAGGAAATACACAAAAACCTTTCTAGAATGATCATCAATGAAGGTCAAGAAATAGCGAGCATTGCTCCAAGATGGAACTGGCATAGGCCCACATAAGTCTGAATGAATAAGATCTAGCTTATTTTTACATACAGTTTTACTCTTACTTGACTTAAATGGTTGTCTAGCTTGTTTACCTTCAGCACATGAAAAACAGTTTTTAAAACCATTATCTGAGAAATGAATTCCATGAGTGAGACTATCTCTTAACAACTTCATACTGTGGTTGTTAAGATGGCCTAGTCGTTTATGCCATAAATATTCTGAGTCCTCTGAACAAATATTAGCTTGACCACTGAGAGCATTGACTTAGTAAACACCCCCCCCCCCCCACATTACTCGCAGTCAGTGCTACATTACCTGTAGCAACAAAGTTTTCACTATCATAAACTTCACAAGTATTGTCGGTGAATACCACAGCATAACCCTTTTGAGTAGCAGCAGACACAGATAAATGATTAGCAGTGAGACCAGGAACATGTTCTACATTGGACAAGGTTTGTGAAATACCATTTTCTAATTGAACAGTTACATTACCAGATTCTTGGCCATACAATTTTTGATTGTATGGTCGTTCCTATATACACCTTCCCACAGGACCACGGGATTCTGTAGACACCTGCAGTGGAGTGTGGGTGGCGCTTGTCTTTAGCGGATCGCAGCAAGTCCCGGATTTTGGGGGTGGGTTTATAAACCGTCTTCACCCCATAGGTCTTCAGTAATTTGCCTATCCTGTCCGTCACCTTCTTCACGTACGGCAGGAATGCGGTGGCCACCGGAGTTTCCTCAGAATCCTTCTTCGTGCTCCGGCGCCTGGGATGAGAGGCTCGCTCAATCTCCTTATTGCTGTATCCGTTGGCGCATAGGGCCCTCTTTATATGTTTCAGCTCTTGGTTGAGGTTGAATGGCTCACAGATTCTCCTAGCACGGTCTACCAATGTTTTAATAACTCCGTGTTTCTGTCGGGGGTGGTGATTGGATGTCTTGTATAGATACCGGTCGGTATGTGTGGGTTTCCGGTATACGGTGTGCCCCAAGCACAGGCCATTAGTCCTGGTGATCAGCACGTCAAGAAAGGCCAGGCAGTTGTCTTTCTCCTTCTCCATAGTAAATTTTATGCTGGTGTTGAGGCTGTTAAGGTGGTCCAGGAAACGTTCCAGCTCTTCCTCTCCGTGGCTCCAGACTACGAAGGTATCGGCAACATAACGTAGCCATACTTTCGGTTCGAGGGGTGCAGTCTCGATCGCCAACTGCTCGAACTTTTCCATGTAGAAGTTCGCAATCACAGGGCTTAGTGGGCTACCCATGGCAACTCTCTCTATTTGCTCGTAGAAGTTCTCGCGCCATAGGAAGTAGCTCGTGGCGAGGCAGCGGCGAAACAAGTCAGTAATGTCTTCCGTGAAGAGCTCGGCAATCTGGTTTATCGATTCTTTCATAGGCACCTTCGTGAAGAGGGATACTACGTCAAAGCTGACTAGGCGGTCTTCAGGTTCCAGACGTATGTTCTGCAATTTGTCAATAAAATGGCCTGAATCCCTGGTCTACCCAAAGTACACAAAACGGATATTCCACTGTGACCTATCATGAGTGCTATCGGCTCTCCAAACTACACCATCGCCAAGCATCTCTCCATCATTCTACAACCGCACATCGGTAACACTGAGACTTACGTCAGGGATTCAGGACATCAGGTCTACAGAATCCCGTGTTCCTGTGGGAAGGTGTATATAGGAACGACGAAGAGAAGCGTGACCACCAGACTCAGGGAACATAACAGACACAGCCGCCTGGGTCAAACTGAGAAATCGTCAGTCGCTGAACATTCTCTCTTGCCCGGTCACGTTGTACAGCACGGGAACACGGAGATACTCTCCACGACCACACACTACAACGCCAGGCTGCAACGGGAAGCCATAGAAATCTTCAAACACCCCGACAATTTCAATCGGAAGGAAGAAATTGAACGTGTGCGTAATACATGGATCCCGGCTCTTAGGAACACCAAGGCCAAGACATCACTCACACGTCAACCTGAAGAACCTTCCCACTACAGCCCGGCAGTCGCCCAGGGAACACCTGACCCTCACAAGCTCGGTCGCCGAAGCCGGAGCACGCACCGCACCCCGCAACATGTACGTTAGATCAGACGATCCAGCCGGAATGCGAAGAGAACGCTCGGCTCACCATGCTAATTTGAAGATCCAAATCTACCTTCCAGCCGTTAGTTCATCGCCAAGATCCACCCAACCAACAGTCATATTCAAACAACAACACCCCACTACAAACCGTTAACCATTATTTCAAGCCTCTTCCTCATTCCACTGCTGACCAAGGAAAGAAGCGGAACCCTTGATAATGCCGGACGCAGTTTCCGGTGAAACGTCGGGATATATCCTGTCTGGACCACGGCCTACAAGCCCGAAAAACTTGTACTTAATTACCTTTTCTAATGATGAAAAATAAATTAGGAAATAATGCGGTGATAAATGTTGATTCCTACGATGTCCATAACCCTCCCACCTACCCCTTTTTAGATCATCACTTATATAGTAAAATTCCAGCTGTGTCCACCATTATACGCGATAATTATTGTCAAATACTGTATTGCCAACCCCACTAATACAGTACTAGGCTACTGTGTGTATAGGTGGTACTGTAAAAAAAGGAGTGCCAAGGTCAATGATACATTCTGAATGAAAGTAGAACTTGCATCAGACATCTTTTTGTGTAGCATTTATCCCAGAAATTAGCAGGGTGTGCTTTTTTGGTTCTCTGTCGCCATATTACAAGATTATGTGCCATGTCAGGATGAAGTCGGGCAATTTTTAAATAGTCATGTTGAGTGTCATGCCAATGCTCTCTCGATCGTCCTATTGGTCTCTTCCCATATATCCGCAATGTCAATTCAGTGTGTGCAACTGTTGTTTCAGCAGCTCGTAAGACATGGCCATACCAGCGGAGACGGCTTTCCTTCATCTTTTCAGCATTTGATGCTACTACATATTGCTTGCATCAGACATGAATGTGACTTTTACATACTGGTACCTTGTGTCCTTGTTTCATCTTCTGGGCGATATTAAGTATTGAAATTAGGAACCCTGGTCACTACTGCAGCTCATATACTGTATGTGCTAAGGTACGTAAATATGTGGTTTTTAATTATTGCTCTTTTAAAAACGGCTACCATGTTCTTGCATCTTGTTCAACTGTCAACGAGGCGCACTCTAGCGGCACACACCAAGGTGCACAAATTGTTGCCAATAAGTGGGATTCAAAATTAGTTGATAAAAACATTAATCGGGACGCGTTATGCTGTAACCATTGTCAAAAACCATTGGATTGATCAAAACGAAGGTTAGAATGGCTGGATATTGGTGCGGCATAGTACCGCAAGGGCGAGGTTGGCAGAACTGTTTTGATTATGATTGATGTGAACAGTGGCGGCCACAGCTGAAATTTTGCCCGGATAAGTCGTGATCCTATTTGGGATGGTTGGGTGGGTTACAGACAGCGGAGGAGGAAACATCTATTAAAACATCATTCCCCGATGTATTTCTCATCGTTTGATAAGGTACTATACAGAATGTTATCTCTCGATCTATTTTCATTCAGTGCTACCAAACATTTGCCACGCTGAGCGTGTCTTGTGTCTGAAATTAGCTAAAAATACCTTTTCCCTTCTACCGCTGAGCTCTCAAGGTCAAGTGTACAGCTAAACGCCGGAATCTGTATGGTGCGTTTTGTAACAGTATTTTTTTAAATGCATACCAAAGGCTTCTGCCTGGACCAATAATTATTAGGTGGAGGGCTGCGTTAGCCATGTACACGAATACATCCCTGGTTTTTTGTCTCGCAAAGTAATGTTTGTTGTGCACTGCTGTAATTAATGTTTTTGTGAGAGTGAAATTACTTAAATCAAATCCAATGGGCTTTGCCTATACCAATAATTGCTAGATAGCCGTTAGCCATATATACACCTGGTTTCTGTCATGCACAGTGGGGTAATCGTGCATCAATTAACTTTATCCAGACCAGACCTGTGTGGTGTATTTTGTATCCCACATGTTGGCAACTGTGGTGATAGTTTAAAATTTGACATACACTTAACTTCCGTCTAGTCAATACTTTTTTGTGTTTATTTACGCCCTAGGACATTGACTAGACAGAACATGTATTTCAAATTTTAAACTATCATTCGTCAATACGGACCAATCGTGAACAATGTTAACCCCAACCTGTGGTGATGTCAATGTGTGCGTCTTATACACAGTTGAAGAGACCTCATTGCACTATCGAACATGGCTGCCATCATTGAATGAGCAATAAATATTAATACATATTTCTGGTGCAGTAGTAAGCGAGGTTAGTAATATCAGTTGGCGATGTCCCCCAGAAGACGAAACAAGGCATGAAAATCTTACATAAATTTGTACTTACATCTTAGGAATTTAAAACATCATATTTGTCCTTCCATGGTCTCTGCACAGCTGAAGAAATCAAGCGAACCTACCTCACGTCATGATCTGGGCCGGAATGATACAAACGCATCTGTTTGAACCATATGTTTTTGATCGTTCTAATGACTGGCTCATCCTGCAGCTGCAAAATGTGGGAATCTTAAACAGTGTTAGGTTTCAACACGATGGGGTGCCGGCTCACTTCGCAGAGGCTTTGGGAATCGCTGTTTCATATCACATGCAACACCATCATTCTGTGACTAAGCACTTGGTAATGCATTCTTAACGAGAGGTATGACACATCAGCTGTTCGCTTATGTCAACGAGTTGATTACTCTGACTCTCAAACTCCGGTCTATCATGTGAAATACGATGTTCATTTGGAGGCTTTTATATGCTGGTCTACCAAATTAATGTACACTTGTATTATTTGCTGCGTAACTTTATTTTATTTTTAGTGGTGATCGAAATGACAGACTACATCAAGGTCATCTGCCTGACTGAGTAATAAATGAGATTATTAATCTGTAAACTGAAGATGGTTCATACTTTGCATGACATGAGGTTAGGCGTTCCTTAGTGTGTTGTCCATTTGTGACAATTGAGTCTGATAAGTGATTGCATTTATTGGTCTTGCTCAGTAGTATAGGAAGGGCAGTTTTCTCTTTTCTTGAGAGTATTTCCAGACACTTCCCAGCATGGAAATTTAGCAAAATACTACTCAAGACTGCTCCCCAAAAATTAAAGAAAAAACATTATTATTATTATTATTTAAAATAATTGTTCATGTTTTCGCATAAGGATGTAGCCGGATTAAATTGTTTTGTTATGCTATAATGGCTAACTTGAGTTTAAGAATGTAGTGTATAGGCTTCACGAGCACATCTCCAGGTCATGATACAAAAATAAATCTGGAAATTTGTTTATAGTTTTTTTTTTGTCACAGTACTGGTAACAATATCAGGGATTGATTTTCAATTTTCCAGGATTCTCTGCCAAAAAAATCTGTGAAACACCTTCCAGTGCCCTGGTCTGAATGAGAAGACGAAGAAAGAAACTGAATTTGATTATCTCTACAATGGGACACATTCCACAGTCGCATTACCAATGCTCTGCAAACTGCTGTATTTTCAAATGTTTAATTTTATGTTGTAAATTAAGTGTTCTATTTCAATAATAATTTGTTCAAGAAAACATTGTGTATGATTTGAGCCTTGCTTCCTGAACTGCTGCAATCCTAACACCAACTGTTCCTACCAGAACCAGTAGGCATTCCTCCTAATTCACGAGGTTTCTGTTTTCCTCCTTTATGTCCTTATGAAGGTTCTGCAATTAGAAAGTAGACTCTTTCATACTACTGTATGTGATAAGAATGTAAGTTATTCAGGTGAGAGTTTTGTTATCCACATAATATTTCAATGTAGTTAGTCTTATCTCATTCCCAGTAGTAGTAGTAGTATTTAGGGACAAGGTGTTGCCTGTGGGGACATGCTAGGGATGGATCAACCCCTGCCCCCTACTCCCCAGAGATTTTTTAATCTACATGGTGCTGATACAAACCTCTGTTTTCTCTCTCCCCCTTCCTTCATGTAATAATACATTGAGTGCCACCTCCCATCTATGTAGAATCTCGGAGGAGCATTGAGTTATTGTGATTGCTATGCCCTAGGGTCATATAGAGACGAAGAGATTAGGCTAGGTAGAATATATAGAATTTAAAAGAAGGCTAATAAATAACTTCATCTGAAGAAAACTGGACTAAATTCCATTAAGTGGTAAATGTTGCTAAAATGTAGAATGTAGTTTTATTGTAGGATAAGGAGTTAGAAGCACATCAATGGCCTACTGATACTTTCTTTCTACTAATTTGCAAACTTGTAACTTAACATGGAGACCTATCGTACGCAACAGTCCTAGACTTAAAAATTGACGGGTGTAAGGGATTCTGTGGGTAGTTCCAGTGGCATGAGCTTTTCATCATTCCAGATGCGACAGATCAACATAATGCACCCATACCCCACTCCTTTCTGCTCACAGTTCTTAATGTGAGAAGTACCTTTAAGGAGAATAATACTAAACTGCTGTCTAAATGATCCTGATCTTGGCTTCTTACAATTTCCACGGACCTCATGCCACCTCAGTTTTATTATTGAAGGGTGGTATTACGATGGACCATTAAATCACTTTTTGACTTTCTTGGCTGCAGCCAGAGGAGCAATGTGGTGTTCTGACTAGAACAGACTATAACACTACAGTAGGCCTATCGTGAAGAAAAACTGGCATACCATTAACTTCTATTGTGTTACTGACCAAAGAGTTTACCTCATTCTTGGAGATTTTTTAGCATTATTCTAAATTTATACACCTATTCTTAACAGTATTGTTGTTCATGTGTTAAACTGCTCTCAGTAGTCAATTAGGCCTACAGGTAAGTTGCCCAATAGCTTACTGGCCACATAAAACATTTATCTTAAGTTTGTGATACAGTTCATGCTGTAATCAACCAGAAAATACACTATTTGATTCCTACGAAACTAAAATGAATATTTATGTGGACAGGCAATGTAATTTCTCCTCGAAAGGGAGTTGGGTGTATAAGGTTGACATGATCCGCTGGAATACAGTATCCGTTGAATACTATAAATAAGATACTCCTAAATAAAATAAGGTATTAATTAAGGCAATAGCTAAAGAAAATCCTAACTGATATAGATATTCATGTGAACAGACAGCGAAAATGTTTTCGCAAATGGGGTTAGGTGTACCGTATCTTATGAGGTTGAAGTAATCCGTATGAATGGTCAATGCATACGATAAATAAAAGGTAAAACTTCACAAGAGGGTTTCACAATGGTTTTGCCTAGACCAATATTTTCGTCCAGACCAATGGTGAATTGATAGCGTGGCCCTGCTGGCCGCGTTAGCTAATAGATAACACCCCTGGTTTTTGTCACGCACAGTGGGGGAAGTCACGCATCAATAATCTTTATCCAAGCCAATAGTTTTGCCTTTTATTTCATGTCGTGAAACCCTCTCGTAAAGAATTAATAATAAAACACCATAATAGGCGAAAGTATGGGTTAAGGAAATATGGAACATAGGAAATAGTTAAAAAATAAAATGATACAAACTAATTGCGATATAGAATGGTTTGAAATACGTTGAAATAACGCGCCAATCGATTTACCCGTCATCTAGTGGAAGGCTTTCGTACTATGAACATGGCTATGAAATCCTGGTCCTGAACACGTATCAAGCGTCATAACAAGGTGCCTTACAGAATACCACTTTGAGCCTCACTAGCCATTTGTTGTTATGCCTATGGTTACGATTCCGTCGTAACCATGTTGGTGGGTTGTTAAGGAGTGAAGTTACAGAATCGGGGTGCTTAGCGACTTTCTACGAGACATACACAATGACCGAGTCCATTGCCGTCTACAATTAAGGTTTGGCAACACCGCCCATCTGTCCGAAAATTCAACATAACATAACGCCTGCTAAATCTACACACAAATATCACAAATAAAGGATAGGTACATATTATCATGCTATGTACTGTCGAATCCCGATAAGGTAATAATAAAAGGCTGTACTGTACCTAAATGTCCAAATGTCGGAAGTTTCCTTTTATTGCTATTAAGCTCACTGCCGTCATTGACGTGCTCAGAAAAGATATTTATGACTATTCTTACGAACTTAGAGACTGCCTGTGTTAAAAAAAAACTCTTTTTTTTGTCCACACATGCACACATCATAGTCACAACAGGCCTCCAAGCTTAATGCTCACAGTCTAGCAATAATGCTCCACTGGTCACCTACGGTAATTTTAAAATAGGTAGCTTTCTAATGAAATCTACCTAAAGGCACTAGCCAACTGAGTACAGTTTATAATGTACTGGAATATAGAGGCCACATGGAGATATATACCAAAACTAAATTACTAGGCACTGAAAGTCCACCTCGCTGTAGTGATCAAAACTTAGTGATATAGCCAGTTATTTTAATAGTGCTGCCATAATTTAACTTACTGTCAGGCACACAGAACTTCCTAGGCAACTGAAATAGTTTAATGAAATATTAGTGAAGAATTTGTTGGATAATTTCATTGGTAGGTATCAGTTGCACATGCAACTTAATACGGGAAATACTCACTTCTACAACTTTCAGCAGGTCTGATTTACCATGAGGAATTTCACGGGTGTTGAAATACTTAGTACGAACTACTTTTAGATGCTGTCGTATCAAAATAAACGATATTTATGAATAAAACTTAGCATGTGGTCTTACGTGTTTATAGAACTTACGGACTCTTCTATACGTTGCCAATTCTACCAACAGCACGGCTTGAGAATTATAGACGGCGATGCCGAGTCACATCAATAGGGTTGGAATTCACTGGGTAATGGAACAATCCTGTAAATAAGTTAACAAGGAAGATAGAACGGGTAATGATGGTTGATATAAAATAGTGGATAGGTTTAAGGGGAGTTGAAATCCTAGAAGTTATCTCCGGCGGAGGACAGTATCGAAGCTAAGAATTCCAATACGACCACTCAGAATAGGAACTTGGAACGTACGATCGCTCATGATCTGCAGAAAACTAGAGAATGTAAAGTATGAAATGACTAAGCTCGAGATTGACATCTTAGGAGTGAATGAATTACGATGGCCAGAAAGTGGGGATTTTTGGAGTGGTAATATGAGAGTTATACATTCTGGAGAAAAGGGAAGCTATGCAGGTGTAGGCATCATCCTCCAACGACATGTGGCTAACAAGGTAAAAAGCTATGTTCAATATTGCGACAGAATAATAATGGTCAGGTTAGAAAATGACCCAGTAGATATGGTGTTACTTCAGGTACACATGCCAACTTCACGACATACTGATGAGGAAGTGGATCAGGTGTATCAACAAATAGAAGAGTTATTGGATCAACTAAAAGATAATGAGAACCTCATTTTATTAGGTGATTGGAACGCTGTTGTGGGCGAGGGAGAAGATGGGAAAACAGTTGGTAAATATGGACTTGGCAATAGAAATGATAGAGGTCAACACTTAGCAGACTTCTGTAAACAAAATTATCTCATAGTTGCTAATACATTGTTTGAACATCCTGTGAGGCGACGGTATACGTGGACTGCCCCTGGCGATACAGCACGTTACCAGTTAGATTATATAATAACAAGAAGAAGATACCGCAACCAAGTCAAACAATGCAAAAGCTACCCTGGGGCGGATGTTGCGAGTGACCACAACCTTGTATTAATGAAGCCTAAGTTGATCCTCAAAAAGAAGAGACCGATTATTCAAGGCCGTAAAAAGTTCTATGTCGGCAAGTTTAAACATGCCAGCATTAAGCTGCAATTCCAAGACCAGATACAGGAAATAATAAAGGATATATCCGCTAGTACAGTGATTGAAAAATGGATTGGCTTCAAACAAACAATTCTTGAAGTGGCTGGTAAAACAGTTGGAAAGATGAAAGCATCACCTCAGAAACCCTGGATCACTGATCAACTACTTGAGCTTATAGAGGAGAGAAGAAAGTATAAAAACGCTAGAAGTGATGAAGGAATTCGTCGTTACAATAGCCTTCGAAATATCGTAAACAGGGAAACTAAGAAGGCAAAGGAGGATAATATAATGAGACAATGCTTATAAATTGAAGATAGTTTGAAAAATGGACAAGTAGAAAAAGCCTACGACTTGATTAATAAACAATTTAAAAGGAGAAAGGGGCGTAGTGTTTGCATAGTGGATGAATATGGGAAGCTAATGATTGAGAGCAAGGACGTAGTGATGAGGTGGAAGAATTATTTGGAAAATCTGTATGCAGACCCCACACAATTGACTGAGCTGGAAAATGGAGATACTATTTTGCATGATAACTTAGGACCATCCATTCTTGAATCAGAATATTTTCATGCTGTGAATGAACTGAAATCACATAAAGCTCCAGTATATGATAAAATAACAGCAGAAATGTTACAAGCATTGAATTCTAAGACACACAAATATCTGTTTGGGTTGATCAGTGAAATATATAAAAATGGAGAAGTCCCAGATGACTTTACAGAGTCTCATGATACCAATACCAAAGAAACAGGGAACACTGGAATGTGAGGAATATCGTACCCTTAGCATCTTTTCGCATGCATCAAAAATATTGACAAAAATAATTTACAGACGAATAAAAAGCAAAATAGAACAAAATCTGAATGAAGATCAATTTGGCTTTAGGCAGAACAGAAGAACAAGGGAAGCCATATTACTAATTCGAGAAATAATTGATAAAATGATGGATGTAAGGAAACCACTTGACATTGCCTTTGTGGACCTTGAAAAAGCATTCGATAACGTGAATAGGAATATTCTCATGGAAATTATGACTAATATTGGCTTGGATTACAGAGATAGATGGATAATCTATGAACTTTATAAAAACCAAAAAAGCATTGTGGACATATGTGGAGTAGTGCAAGAAGCTTGTATTCACAAAGGAGTTAGACAGGGATGCAGTTTATCGCCTGCACTTTTCAACTTATATATTGAGAAAGGCATTGAGGAATGTAAGACAGATTATGAGAGGAGTTAAGATCAACGTAGTAGCAGTCAAGACAATAAGGTTTGCAGACGACATAGCAGTCCGGGAAACCAGTGAAGAGAAATTGCAACATGCACTCACGGAAATGAACAGGATTCTACATGAAAAATATAATATGAAAATCAATATTAAAAAGACGGAAATAATGGTATGTGCTAGAGAACAACATAATGCAGCTATTCACATAGCTGGTGCTCCACTTAAGCAATTTAACACTTTCACCTATCCAGGGAGTAAAATTACTTCCACTGGAAAAAGTTCAACTGATTTTCAAGCTAGATTCGTCCAAGCCAAAATTGCTTTTAACAGCAAAAAATCCCTTCTGACTTCAAAGAATATATCTATTGAGACCAGGACTACATTTATAAAATGTTATGTGTGGAGTGTAGCCTTGTATGGCTAAGAAGCTTGGACAATGGGATGTGCTGATAAAAGAAGACTCGCAGCTTTTGAAATGTGGTGTTGGCGGCGGATGGGAAAAATTCCATGGACCGCAAGAGTGACGAATGACGAAGTGCTCAAAAACATGAATGAAAAGAGAGCATTTCTCAACACAACACGGAAACGACGAGACCAACTGATAGGACATCTCTATCGCCACAATGACTTTATGGTAACTGTGTTAGATGGCAAAATTCGGGGCAAGGGGGGAAGAGGGCGACCGAGACTGCAATGCATCAAACAGATCATAACAAATGTTAATGTCCATTCATACAGCGACATGAAGAGACTGACTGGCAACAGGGAAGAATGGAAGAGGAGGATTGCTGCCGACCAATCTACGGATTGAGAACATGAATGAATGAATGTGCTTGATAAACCGAGGGGAGGGAGTGAGTAGTGAAATGAGGGAAGTTCTGCTTATCCAGCCTACTTTCCTACGAACTTTGCCGATATCTCTCGAAAGCATGATCGTATTTTAACGAACGAGGTGTTGTTGGCGTTGGGATGACGTCCTCTTTGCTAAGAATGTGTGTTGGTATTTTTATATATGTTGTTTTGAAAATGTTTGTTTTTTTGGATTGGCGCTATTTTGGAAACGGTGAATTTTAGAAAAAAGTTTGTTTGAGGTTAATGAAAGGTCGCTATTCCCTCTAGGGGGACAGCAAGTTTGAAGTGTGTAGGAGGAAAAAATGATAGCCTACTTTCTCACGAACATTGGCGATAATTGGCGAACGGGTGGTCGGATTTTAACGAATGAGGTATTGTTGACGTTGGGGTGACGTCCTCTTTGCTAAGAATGTGTGTTGATATTTAAAAAGCAAATTTGAAAATTCTTGTTTTTGAATTTTTGATTATTTTGGAAACAATGCATTTTAAAAAAAGTTTGTTTGACGTTAATGAAAGGTGTCTATGCCCTCTAGGTGCACAGCAAGTTTGAAGTGTGTAGGAGGAAAGAAAATGATAGCCTACTTTCTCGCGAACATTGGCGATAATTCGCGAACGCATAGTCGGATTTTAACGAATGAGATGTTGTTGGCGTTGGGATGACGTCCTCTTTGCTATGAATGTGTGTTGGTATTTTTAATATTTTTTTTGAAAATTGTTGGTTTTGAATTTGTCATTATTTTGGCGTTAATGATAGGTCCCTAGTCTGCCTAGGCAGAAACCAAGTTTCAAGTCTGTAGGGCAAAAGAAAATGAATTTCGAAAAAATGGTCACTATTTTGGAAACGAGAGAGATAGTTTGTTGAAGAGAGAATTGGAAGCTTCAGACGGTCCACTGCTAGCAGGCAGACATGTGCTGTTATCATTTGCGTGGTCCGCAGCAAGAGAGAGATAAGAGACAGGTACCATTATACAGTGTGGCTTTATACCGAGTATGTCACAGCCTTGCTCCATAATAGATTTATAAAGCAGTGCTAAGTTTCAAACCATGAGTGGGTGCATAACATCATGATAAAAGATTGTGATGGGGTTGAACAAAGAGGTCATTGGACATGTAAAAAACAAAGGGGTGTTATTAGTGAAAAGTAATGTGATACATCTTTTTGGAAAGGGAAATTTTTCTAAATAACTAAATAAATAAATAAATAGGGTTTTATTACAAAAAAACATGTTTATTGACCCATGAATTAAACGTGGAAGGAAACCCTAACCAATTTACAAAATATTTTGCACCTTTGACTTTAATTACACGTTCAATGAGATATTCGTTGGGATATAATGTTTTTTGCACTTCTTCAAAATAGAATCGTCCTTGAATGGGTTGACCGCTCTGATCTTGTTAAGAGATACGTCACTGGTTGACCTAGCTTGACTTGGCGAATTTAAAAAATTTCTGTCGACCACTGTGGAGTGTACGATTTTGAAAACACACTTCTATGTTTACTGGTGCGAACAAAATCCCCAATTTTAAGGCGATGTCGCCTTGTATCAACCCTTTTTATAGAGTTAAACAGTCTATTGAGTCTGGGTAGGTTCTTGGAGACGAGACGTGGTTTCATGCCAATAGTGGAATGAATCGTGTTGTTGTATCGTAACACAAGTTGAGGTAACCAGTCTATCCATCGATAGGAACCATGTATTGTAAACTCTTTCCACATATATCTTTTTAATGTTCGATTGAAGCGTTCAACTACGCAAGCTTTGAGATTGCTATAGGTGGTGTAATGGTGAATATCCTGAGATTTGAGAAAATCGGAGAAATCCTTGTTGAAAAATTATTTCCCCTGGTCGGTTTGTAACATGTGGGGTTGACGCTTTGATTGTTCAATAATATGTTGAAAGGCCTTTGTGACTAAGACACCAGTTTTATTTTTTACTCGTTGAACAAAAGCCATTTTGACATCAATCACGGTCAACATATAGCGTACACCGTCGTTAACGTTAGAATAATGTATCATCTCAACCAAGTCTGCCTGCCAAAGTTCATCGATTCCTTTGGAAATGACACGATGGCGTTCATAAATGCGTCGAGCAGGTTCATGCAATTCATGAGCGATGCCCACTTTGATGGGTGATGGCTTATAAGATAATTTTAGCATCTCGGAGTTGTTGTTCAATGTGGCCAATTTCTGCCTCATGTCCAGTGTGACCAGCTTGTTTTGATGCATGAAGCAAGTATAATCGCTCTACTAACTGATTGGGATTATTCCAAAAGGTTATATGTATGTAGGGTTTTAATTTCTTAAGCCTTACATCAGAGGCAGAGTGATGTTTTTGCTTACCAAACATGTTTGCGATGATGGTTTTATATTTTTGGGATATATTGGCATTGAGCTGCTGAGAGGATTTATAGTTTCTTTTGTGAGCGTTGGTGTCTAATAAAATGGATTTATATTTTGTAAGGTCCTCGGACGTAAAATCTTGTAGCGAGGGGGTGCGAGAGAATAGCAGCTGTAACGGACCTGGTGTTAATTTATAGTTGATCTTTTTAATGACAGCTTTGGTACGAGCAAATTTAATGGATGAATCCCCAATTTTAAAACTATCATTCTCATAGCGAACACCATACGTAGTATCTGTCTTTCCAATAAATAGAAGGGTCAGATACGGTTCCAGTGTTGCCCCAAAATGTTTGATTAAAATGTTTCTGAGTTGAGCTTTATTTTGAGGGGTTGCCAAGACTTGTGAAAACGGAGACGATGTGGAGGAGGACGGTGTTGCCGCTATGACGGATGCTTTTTGTTTTGTTTTTACAAACTGTTGAAGGGGTGAGGATTTTTTTCTTTCAGGACTAAATGCGGTTTCGCTTTCACTTTCACTTTGTTCATGATGTTGTTCTTTTCTTGGTCTTCTTCATGTTCTTGTTCACTAACATTAGAGGAGGAGGAGGAGGAGGATTTTACCTGTCGTGTGGAAACTGTTTGAGTAAATTTTGAGCTTGTTAAGGGTTCGGTTTTAGAGGTAGCAGCAGCAGCAGAAGCATTTGGTTTGAACCTCATGGGATCAACCGATGATGGAGCTTGTTTTATCATGGGTAAAGGATTGACGTTTTTTAAACGTTGTAATTCACGAAATTTATGTCGAATCGTATTTCGTGCCTCAATAATACGCTACATGATTTGAACATGTTTCTTGTACCCTACGGCGTTCGCCACGGTGAAGGTAAAGACACACTAACAGGAAATTTCAAGCCCTAGGTCTTTTAAACAGAAATAAAATGATCAAAACCCAAGCGATAACGTCCCTCACATCGTTCACTCTGTTTATTTATGACCAAACAGGCATGGGGATGATAGTTCCAACATGAGGCACACAATTGCGCGAAAGCTGTAAAGGACATATCTGGATTCACATGATCTTGAAAAGTATGATAGAGATTTCTAGAGTCTTGACGAAACAAAACGATGAGATTGGCATTGACACAAATCAACTGTTTGGGGATTTTGGAATAGGTCTGAGCCAGATAAAACAATCCACTTGTTTATGGCGTCCCATACTAAAATACTCTTGAATAATGGCCTGCCGTTGAATGGCAATATCATCAAAAATTATAATGGAATCTAGTTGAATGCAGTCTGGTTGAATGACATCTTGAGGTGAGGGGAATGTAAAATAGCCCATGGCTTCTTTATTTAACGAAGACATAATTTGTTCCAGATACACGTGCAGAGGTTGGTACAAGGATTTGGCAAAATATAAATATTTTGAAATCGTAGGCCATGAGGCGCGGTAATAATGTTCAGCAAAACATTGGTCTTTCCACAGCCCGAAGGCCCCACCATACTACATTGAACGGTAGATGGGAATAGGGTGCCATGACGTTTAGGTTCGCACACGGATGGTGATAGCTCTGAAATCAAATCAGAGACGGGCAAAGCATGGGGTTGTTTCATTAATTCCATAGTGACGATGACTGAGTCTTTTATGTGTGTGTATAAGGTTTATATATAGCCAAGCTCTGAGTAGGATAGGTTAGTTAACGTCTATCACCATGGACGTGTTTGGGGAGCCAGTGTAACTATGGCCACGGCCGCCTCTTTGTCAAAACAGTCTCGAGAGATGGCTACAAAAAGCTATGTCGATTGCAAAGTGCAAAGTGTCTATCACATGGCCCCGAGACTAACCGCTGAGGGATATTCAGCCAATCATCATCGTATTATTGATGTGCAAGAGCCTCGAGACGAAAATGATGTTTCCACGAAACGTTATGTGACCTATCAAATGAAAAGGTTTTATAAATTTGTCCCATCGGTATTTTTAGTGTATCTGTCAAATCAAAAACTGGACAATGGCAGAAGTCATTCCCCACCACCACTGGTGAATGATGGACTTACCTATATGCTTGCTTCCGGTTTAAGTCATTATCGATTGCATTATGATGGTGTAATTCATATTAAATATGCTATGTCTGATTAGAAACATTTAAAAATACAAATAAACGGTGATAGAGTGTTGGCCCACAACCATCAAAGATTAAATGTTGGAGATGCATTATCCTTTCATCTTATGCTTACGTTTGAGGAAAAGGAAGCTGGGAAAACGGTGAACGATTTTCCGCTTTATATAGGATTGGAATATACTGCTATGAAATAAGGTTCTCTACGTTAGTTGTTATCGAATGTTTGCTGTGAAAGGTTCACCAAGTAGCACCATGGTGAAAAAATATATGCAATGAACATGAAAAAACAAATCTCAAAAAGAGAAAAAAGCCAGGTCGGAAACCAAGCCGATCTGCCTCACACCCGGTGTTAAAACTTTAAAAAACTAAAAAACAGTGGCTATCGAAAAAGCTTTACTAGCGGTGCGATTGTCTACAGCTCCGAGATCGCACCATAAATCATCGATAAAAAGAAAAGAAAGAAAGAAAGAAAGAAAGAAAGAAAGAAAGAAAGAAAAAATGTGGGTGAGTCATTGCTGTTGCTAAGCGTGGTTTTTTTTGGCGGCTTTATTTGCAGGGTTGGCAGCTTTGGGGTCCCTTTTTGGTGGTGCTAGTGCCGTGGCGAAAACCATAAAATCCGTGGAACAAGGCAAGCAACAGCTCAAAGAAAGCGAGCGACACAATAAAACGTTAGAAGCTATTGCTATGGGAGCTAGAAACGGCAATCCTTTAAAGCCAGTCTTTTATCAACAAGGTAGTGGTCTATCGTCTAAGAAAAAAATGTCCATCATCGATAAGCGCTTAAGGCAACTGCCTCGTCATGCCATAACCCATGAACAAGTGGAAAGCTATGCCAAACAACTAAAGATTTCTCATTTTCGAGGTGTATTTATGCGAAATGAATTACCCAAAGCACCGTAAAAAGAAGAACGAGCTATGATTAATTTAGATGATGATGCAGGCCCAGGAATCCATTTTGTAGCCTATGTGAAACAAGGCTCCACAGTATGGTACTTTGACAGTTACGGAAATTTACCACCCATGGTCGAGTTGCTACGTTATTTGGGAAACCGGGTAAAGATATTCTCTAATGTGAATCGTCAACAAACCTTTGACAGTCGAGAGTGTGGACGTTTGTGTTTACATTTTTTATATAAGAGGTCGCGTTAAGCCAGCAGTCTCATCATTATGAATGCCAAAGCCAAGACCTTAACCGTGCACAGACGCGGGCCTGAAGTGTCTCTGGACTTTTCCCCCCATTGAATTGCATCCTGAACAATCCTATGTGCTAGGATTAATTTCTTTGGAAAGTTAAAATAGAATTTACAATATACAACTGGATATTAATGACAAATTTTATTATGATGATTATATGTTGAGACTACCCCCTGGAGGTTGTACCATAGACGATGTGCATGAAGCCATTAGCGTGTCGATGATAAAACAATTTGGTGTCAAACCATTTGCGGATGGGACACACAAATTTGAACTTACAGCCAATACGATTACTCATCGCTGTCATATTTTCTCTACGTTTAACATTGACTTTGAAACACGAGTTCATTTTATTGGTCCTTTACTAGGATTTAAACAAAGAGTGTTGGCAGCACACCATCCCCATGATTCAGATTATCCAGTGAAATTCATCGAGGACCATCGCATTTCTGTGACTTGCAATATTATTAGAGACGTATTTACGAATCAAGAACAAAGCCATTCCCTGTATGATTTTACTGTCACCTCCCCTTGTGGCTATATTATTCGTGAAAACCCTTCAGTGTTTCTATATCTTACTGTGTGTGTCAGCGATATTAGTAATATTACCTTACACTTAGTCAATAGAAAGCAACAACTGATTGCTTTGGACGCCAACACCCCTGTGACCTACAAGTTGGTTTTAAAGACGCTATGAAATTTATCTATAAAGCAACAACAACGTCTACGGGGTCGGTTAGTTGCCCACCGTGTATGAAACGGTTGACACGAGTAAACCGACAACGTTTACAACGAATTGGTTATACGTTACACCCCAATCATGAACAAGGAGCGGTTGCAAGTGTTAAATCCCATACAATTGGAAGATGGCGTCGTGCGCATTGATATGCATTCCTATCAACCTCAAGCAACAGGACTGAATAAAAATGATGAGATTCAACTCACCATTAACAATCAAGATATTTTTACTCTACCTCAAGAAATTGTCCTTCAAATTGTGGGTAAATTGATGAAAGCAGATGGCAGCACACCCACAACGTCTGCGTTGGCGAATCATGGTTTGGCTTTTCTGTTTTCTGAAGTACGTTATGTGATAAATAATATTGTCATAGATATGACTCGAAATGTGGGCATGACTAGTCTTATGGAATTTTATCCTTCCTATAGCGAGGAGGAAAGTAAACCGCTTTCTATGGCAGGATGGTGCCCCAACAGTAGCAAGGACTGGCTAGTTCATAGCGATGACACTTTTACAGGCTTCATACCCTTAAAATTACTCCTTGGCTTTGCCGAAGATCTCAAGCGTATTATTTTAAACGCAAGACAAAGTTTGTATCTGGTGAGAGACCGCAGTGATTATAATGCACTAAAAGGAGCCTCCGACCAAGTGATAGACTCAAAAATTCAACTGCTGCGATTACTATGGAAAAAGCCCCTCGTGACTCTATCGGATCATCAAAAGCTAACCATGTTAAATTTGGTGCAAAAGATAAAGCCTTGCCTATCGCCTTTCGAAGTTGGAGTCTACATGAGTATCCCTTGCTACCTACCACAGACACTCATAGTTGGAGTGTGATATCAGCTCGCTCTACTGAGAGACCCCTCTATGTTATTATTGGTTTTCAAACCAATAGAAAATACCAACAAAGCAAAGATGTCACCCTGTTTGATCACATTCACTTGAGAAATATACGACTATTTTTAAATAATGTTTGCTTTCCCTATGAGGGGTTGGATCTCAAATTTTCAAAAAATACGTTTGGCCCCCTTTATGATATGTTTGCTAAATTTCAATCAGCTTATTATGAAAAACAGGATTGCCCTATGTTGTCACCTCAAGGGTTTAAAGCAAAAGCACCACTGATTGTTTTCGACTGTTCGTATCTAGAAGAATCTATGAAAATCACCACCATTTATTTGAGAGTAGATTTTGAAACACAAGAAAATGTACCAGACCATACCAGTGCCTACTGTTTGATTATTCATGCCAGACAAGTGAAATATCATCCTTTGTCCAATTATGTGACCACCTGTGGTCAGGTGAGAAAAAAATCATCATTCATAGAATTCATGATAAGCGTCTGCATGCACACTATCTGTTGCGCTCTGGCACTGTGCACACATACAACAACAAACGTCATGTGTCCCTCAATAAGCAAGAACATAAACAACAACGCAGGCAAACCATGGAATTTAAAATGTGAATTTAATCGTCTGAAAACTTTTGAAACATGGACAGTTCCCTTTATGGATTATGGAGAATTGGCAGCGAGCGGATTTTATTACTTAGATCGTGGGGATGTGGTCAAGTGTATTTTTTGCAACACTGAAATTGGAAACTGGGAAATAGGGGATCGACCATTTAGTGATCATCAGCGATGGAGTCCATCCTGCCCTTACCTGAATCGCTATGATGTGGGCAATATTCCATGGAGTTTGATTACCCTGTCATTGTACCAGACCCTGCAAAACTAGGAGATACTTGTGGGCCGTAAGTTCAAACTATTCATTTGAATGTTGTTCCAGATTAAACAAACAAACTTTGTAATAAAATTGTAAGTGTTTTTTATGTCATGAATAAAACCTATATACTAAAGTTAAAAAAATATTTACCTGTTGTTGAATTCATTTTTCCCCTCTAGTCCTTTGACTTTTGCAATGTTAAACCATGACATGGGTTATTTGTTGAATATTCGTCAACGAGGTAACAAGTAAAAATATATATAAAAAAACATCATGCGTACACTTGTCGTGTATTGTCAGGGGTTTAAAATTGCAGACAACAAATTTATATTTAAGGAAGTAGCTTTTATCGATTGTAGTACGTTTTGGGTGTCTAACCCTATTCATTTGGTGTTTAAATCTCCCTATGCTTTTGAGTTGCTTAGTGAAAAAGATAAAAAGCAGAGCCAATGGATTTAAAATCATTTGCAATTAGTATGGAAAAAGGTTGATATTTCTTACAAGTATCTTGACATAGTCATGAAAGCCCATTTGTCCTCGGCCAATGTGTTATTTATTAAAGGGAGTGAAAAACGCCAGTGGCTCCAACCATTTCTACCCTCTCACTGTCAATGTATTGACCTTTTAAATCTGGGTTGTCCATCCCTGCAAACGCTTATGGACACTTGTCCTTGCGACAATATTGAAAATAAAGCCTTAGCGCATGCGTGGAAATTGTTTCATTGGCTCACCAACAGCGCATGTTGGGAGTTGTTGAATAAAATTAAAACTGAAAGTTTATCGTTCAATGATAGCAGTGAGAGTTGTACACGTGAGGTAATAACATCAACGTTATAAACATGGACGCCACTACAATCGACAAGGCTATTGGAAAGTTCGTTGTGTGCAAGAAAGAACTTTACACAATCTGAATTATTAGCACTACCTAAATAATTTCTTTTTTATGTTGCTGCCAACGCTGAGAAAGAAACTTGGGAAAAGTGGACTACTGACCCTGTATTGAATGAACTACAACCATGCAGCCATTTTTCCCATCACAAGCAATTAACCATGGCAAAAGTACCTTCCATTCGACAGTGTGCCACATGCCAATTGATGAAATTATATCATGGTCATAAAACACACCGTAAAAACTTTGTTTCATCATTTCATGGCTGTCATGCGGTAAACAACCATCCACCATGCTCGTCAGCAGCCGCCGACAAACAACAACAACAACAACAACACAATAACAACAACAACAACAACAACAGCAAACAAAAGAAAAAGAACAAGAAGAACATAAAAATGTGTTTTTCACCGATTGAAACCTCTATGTCCCATGTGTACTGGCCGTGGAATTATTGATAACATCATTAAAAACTTAACATTCGAAGCTCACTTACCTGCTTACAGCTTTTGCGGCCCTGTTACTCGTCTTCAGGATCGTATGAGGAGAGGGGATATGGGAATGAATGCTTTGGATTGTAACGTATTTTTCGTGGGGTTTTATGCAACTGGCATAAGTCAGTAGGAAGCCATTCTATATTTATTTACGCGGCAAATTGTTCAGCCAAGATAATTTTTCATGTTAATTTATTATTATTATTATTAATTTATTATAATTATTATTAAGGTATTTTCGGAGCATTTTATAAAAATTATTAGCATTCAGATAGGTTTTCTATGTCTTAGAAAACGCTATCAAGCAAATTATTACGAACGACGATATCATAGAAAATTATCTGATTACGGAATTTTACGGAGTTTTTGTCAGTTAGGGTATTTGAGAGAGATGACTCACTGGGATTTCAAGTACACGCTGAATCTTGTCGAGGAGCATGACGCAATCTTGGGTCGCAAGGTCTAGAAAAGGCGAATTGTGGAAACGGAAATCGACTTCTCCCTCCCGCGGAGTGTAATGAGGAAGGAGTGGGGATCTAGCGCGTAGGGTGCAGCCAATCAGTGGCGACGACGTAAGCTAGATGTCGGTACCATGGTGGGGGAGCCAACAGGTGCATATATCGTTCGACGCGCCGTGAAACAAGAACAATCTGTGTAGTTCTTGCCGAGTGTGGATATACGCGGGAATCGCTCCGATGTTCCGTGGAAGAGGACTATCTGTGAAATACTTGAGGTGTACGGTCGCAAGTGCGTGTCGCTCCGATGTTCAGTGGAGTTAGCGACGAACTTTTGTAAAACTTGGTTGTACGAGTGTTTGGGTCCGAGGTACGGACCATAGAATTATCTAATCTACCAGAATATCATCAAATTCCGACGGAGATGACGACGTCCAGGAGACTGTGGGAAGCTCACAACATCTTCAAGAACGAGGGAAATGCTTTGGCAATTTCCAGTGGTAAGCGCCAATGACGCAGAAATACGCAATCTCTCATTTTCTTTGTTCTACATTTCATATTTCAGTAACTTCATAGCTTGGAAATAAGAGTAAAATCAATTTATCAGACTCCGTTTTCACGTAATTTTCTATCGGTAATATTCAAATCACAACGCTCCAATTTAAATTTTATACTTATTATTATTAATTTTGCTATTCTTGTTTTATATAATAAATTCATTTCTTTTACAATGCAATCTTTGCTTTCAGTAGGTAGCATTAGATATAGACCAATTCCTTCTCCTGATACAATTGTTTGTTGGGTTAATGATCAAATCATACCACGATCTGAGTGAATAGAGTCTTGAAGGTGTTCTGCCAGAGCTAGACGTTGTTAAATACAAATTTAGATTTCAACATTGCGTTGAGGTCTTGGCGCCCATTAAAACAACATAGCTTAGGCAAAGGTAAACAGTTACATTTCTCACCCAACAGTTAGGAGCTAGCAAAACGTCTCATTTGTACGCTCAACGTGGAGCAAAGTAAATAACGTTTCACTTGGCGCCCAACGTGGGGATGAAAACCTAATAACATTTGTGGAAGGAGAAGGGTATATATTTCTGTGCCTGTATTTTGGGGGTTATTTGTCTTTATCAGTGTATATCATTATGGGGGATGAGAAAGAAAGACAGATGAGGTTACGTAGTGGTCATCAACGGGAGAGTGATGATACGAGCAGTATGTCGAGTGATGGTAGTACCGGGGTAGCGGAGGTAAATCCCGATACTGAAACAGGGAGTGTAGGCGGCCAACCAGAATTAAAAACTTTACTTCTCGAGTTTATGTATCAGAACAAAGTTAGTAGTGATGCCTTAAATGCAAAGTTAGAACAGAATAACGCTAAACTAGAACAAAACAGTAGGGAAAATAAAGAAAGTACAGAAGCTTTAAATGCAAAGTTAGAACAGAATAACGCTAAACTAGAACAAAACAGTAGGGAAAATAAAGAAAGTACAGAAGCTTTAAATGCAAAGTTAGAACAGAATAACGCTAAACTAGAACAAAACAGTAGGGAAAATAAAGAGAGTAATAGGGAATTGAGCGATAGTTTAAACGCCAGATTAGAACAAAACAGTAGGGAAATGAGTGACAAATTCGAACTGATTAGAGGTGAGATCCGGGGGGTGATGGAAGAAAAGGCTAAAGAGATTATTGCAGATGTAGACAGAAAATTAGGAAAAGTACAGGAGGAGTTGGAAATTAGAATCAGTACACAGGCTGAAAATTTAAAAGAACTAGTGCAACTGGAAACACGGCAGGTCAAAAAGCAATTGGGGGGAGAAATTGACAAAATTCAGGTAGCTACTAAAGAGGTTAAGGAACAGCTGGGGGGTAGAATTGAGAAAGTCCACTCACAAATAGTTGCAGAAGTAAATGATTTAAGAGAGAGTAATAAAGAGAGCATTAGCAAGATTGAGGAGAAACAAGCAAAGCTATATGATAAAGTAGAAGAATCAGAAGGAAACATTAAATTAACAGTAAACAGTATTGAGAGGAAGGCTGAGGAGAAAATCGCAGAATTAGAGTTAAAATTAAAAGCTAGGATCAGGCAAGAAAATAGTCAGAATAGGCCAGTTTTTGTGAATAGCACACACAGGGAGGTAGAACTGGGTAAGTTCAGCAATCGACAGGGGTGCCCAATGGAGTTCATGAACACTATAGAAAATAAATTCGGGGAGAGGTTGGAAAATGGTAGTATTGAGTGGTGCCAGGTAGTTGAAATTTTAGAACAAGTGTTTGTGGGGGAAACGAGGAATTGGTTTGCTGTCTACAGAGACAAGTTTACTGATATGAATGATTTTAAAATAAAATTCTGTGAAAAGTTCTGGAATGAGGTTATTCAGTCGCAGCATCGTGAGGGAGTAGTGTGTGGTAAATATAACCCTAAAGGAAGCTCCACCATGACCGAATACTTTTTAGGGCAGGTATTAGTGTGTAAATATCTGGATGGCTTGAAGGAGGAAAGTGATGTGGTAAGGTTGCTACTTAGGCACTTTCCCTATAGGATCAAGGAGGCTGCTTGTATCCAGAATGTAAAGACTATATCACAAGTAGAAAGTTTGTTAAGCACATTTGATGCACTAGGGAGAGGGGGTTATGAGGACAATTTCAATAGGAACCAGGGTAATAATAATAATAGACCTAATGAAGCCAGGCATCAGGAAGTTCAAGGGAACGGTGGCGAAGGGGCCAATGCTCAAAATAGAAATAATAATAATCAGCTAAATCAGAACAGAGGAAATGGCTATGGTAATCAGTATCAAGGGAGGAACAATGATTACAGGGGAAATCAAGGGAGAAACAATGATTTCAGGGGAAATCAAGGGAGAAATTATAATGACAATAATTACAACCAGAATAGGGGTCAAGGAAGAGGACAGCCTAGTGGTAGTAATATACAGCCAAACAATGACAACACAACTCAGAACAACCAGACCAGTGCAGTAGTAACTAGTACTACGGCCAGCTGTAGCGGTTCTTTAAACGCGAACCAGGCTGCGAAGTAAGGTCAGAATCTCAGTCTGTAGCATGCCCTGTCCATACAATTATACAGGAACCCTATGACCTAAATGTAAGAAATGAATTATTACATGAACTAAATGATGAAGGTATTATTCAGGAAGTGGTTAGTAAGAGCCCCATAGTTAAATTTAACGTGTCCGAGGCGTACACAGATGTTTTAATTGATAGTGGTTGTATGAAGAGTTGCATAAGTAGTGCATTTTATGATAAAATGAAAGGAACTGGAGTAAATTTTGAGGAGATGCCAATTAAAAGCACTTTTGTTATCACAGCTGTTGGGAAGAGGTCTAAAGTAATTTCTAAGCAAGTTTTAGTAGACATTAAAATTAATAATCATGTAGAGAAGCAGATTTGCCTTGTAATTCCAAATTTAGTATTCAGTGTTATCTTGGGTTCAGAGTGGCTAAGTAGAGTGTCTGGTAACTTATGTTATGATGTAGGGAGTTTGAAATTTAAATGGGGAGATTCTGAAGTAGAAGTAGCGTTCAATGACCATATTCAGAGGAGTAGTATTGTAGGTGTGATTTGTACTTTAAATGAGATATCGCCAGCCGTAGAGCGGGGTTCTCCATGTTTTGTGGGCAGTGTGATTACGAACGGAAGTCTAGAGGACTCGTTACGTGAGGCTGCATTTCAGGGAAATATAGAGGATGAACAGTGTGTTCGGCTCTATGATGTGTTATTGTGTAATAGGAGAGTTTTTGACGATCGCATTGGTATGGCCAATTGCTATACACATTCATTGAACGTTATTGATAGGTCAGTATTCACAGGACATAGATATCCTGTACCTTTCGCTTATCAGAGTGCAGTTGAGGCACAAATTAATCAGATGCTTGAAGATGGGATTATTGAGCACTCGAACAGTCCATATGTTAATTCTTTGATCACGGTACCCAAGACCGACGGCACTGTTCGTATTTGTTTAGACGCTCGTTTGGTTAACAGTAGAATTAGTTCAGATCAGCTGAAATCTATGTCAATAGAGGAATTAATGCAAACATTTGAGGGGAAGAAGTATTTCACTTGTGTAGATTTGAGTTCCAGTTTTTGGCAAGTGCCACTTATGTACGAAGATAGACCATTTACAGCTTTTAGTCATAAATATAACCTTTATCAATTTTGTAGAACACCTTATGGGTTAAAGAGTAGTTCAGCAGCTTTAATTAGGGCTTTAAACATCGCATTAGGGGATCACACAGGAGAGTTTGTAACCATTTACATTGATGATATGGTAATTAGTTCACGCAGTTTTGAGGAGCATCTATGTCATTTAAATATAGTTTTTCAGAAGTTAGATCAGGCAGGGTTCACTTTGAAGCTGTCTAAGTCGTCATTCTGTCAGTCAGAAGTGACATTTTTAGGTCATAGAGTGTCGAGTAGAGGTGTAACACCAGAGGAAAGTAGGGTTAATAAGATACTTAACGCAGAGGTGCCACAGAATGTTAAACAGTTAAAAACTTACCTGGGAATTTGCAACTTTTTCAGGAGGTTCGTTCTTAAATACTCAGGGTTGGTAGAACCATTCAGGGAATTGCTTAAAAGTGGGACTCGGTGGAGATGGGAGTCTAAGCATGATCAGGCTTTTAGAGCGCTGAAGGAAGGTTTTGAGAAAGCTGTAGTGCTGAAATATCCGTTAAAAGATAAGGAATATGTGGTTATGACAGATGCTTCACATATAGGCATTGCTGGAGTATTATGTCAGAAAGATGATGAGGGTAATCTGTGCATTGTATCTTTAGCCTCGCGAGGACTGACAGCAGCGGAGAAAAGATACACGATTACTGAGTTAGAGCTTTTAGGTATTGTTTTCAGTTTAGGGAAATTTAGAATGTATTTAGTAGGGGGGAAATTTGAGATCCACACAGATTACCATGCATTACTGTATATGAGGACTTGTAAACTCAGTTCTAACAGAGTTAGTAGGTGGATTCTTGCTCTGCAGGAATACGAATTCACAGTAAAATATATTAAAGGTAAAGATAACATTCTTGCAGACATGCTATCGAGGGACACTAATTTATGTAGGGATTATCCTGTGGTTAAAGCAGAGGATGGTATTTTAATATGTGTGGACAGTAGCAACAGGGCATCGTTACAGACACTGAGAAATAGGCTAGTAGAGCAACGTGATGACGTTCATTTAAAGGGAGCCACTTGCAAGGTTGGAAGCAGGTGACGCAGAAACATTTATAGTTTCCAAACGTATTGGAAAAACAGCATATGTGCTGGAGAATAGTGAGGGAAACAGATTATACGGGACGTATAATATACATAGTCTACGAAAATATGTGTCATAAAGTGAGTGTGTTTAGCTGGCGAGCCAGCCTATCAAATGAGTAAGTGTGGTATTTGGTGCGTGGAAGATCTGGTCTTAAGGCAGGCGTATCAGAAGTCACACAGGGGGGTAGTATGTAAGTAAATGAGAGTTTTTAAGGTACAGGGAAATATGACGGGATTGTCGGATGCTGTTGAGCACTAAATTGTCTCGATGCACCAAGGCCATTTTGGCAGCGCTGATGGGTTCCCATTTATCTCCAAGAGATGGGGGAGCGCTTGAATAGGGCTTGTTAGCTTAAGGCGTCCACGAGATAAAAGATGGGCCATCAGAATGCGAGACAGTCCTTCATGAAACTCATACATATCAGCACACGTGATTTCTGTTTACGGCCTCGCCATGTAAGATTTGTAAGTGTGTAATTTAAGATAATTTGTACAATGGTATTATGTGTGTGAGGAGAAATGGTCTGTGTTGAGAACTAGTATTAAGTAGAATATGGTTAACGGGAACTTAACAAGACAGGGCGATTACGGCACAGAAATATTTGGTGTTATATGTAATGCGCATTTACTGTTTTTTTTTTCAGAAGTCAATATTCATTTAATCTACTTAAAAAGAGAGATTAAGTATTATGGTCACGAGGCGCTGCCACAGTAGTGTGATCGTGTGCTCAGTGATAAGTGGAATTAAATGTCACCATAAGGAGGGGACCTCCAGTGAAATTAGGGAGTTCTATGGTGATATAAATATATCAGAACACCTTCAATGCGTGTGATATGACATCATAAATACATAGTGCTCACACATTAATTATGTCTATTTCTCCAACATAGAGAAATTTGAGAGGCGGAAATATCCGTGGAACACTATTCCATATGTAAAACATTGGACTGGTTGCAAAGTGCAATCCATAGTGACAACAAACTTTGACGCAAAGTGCGTGAAAAAAAAATATGAGTGTATATATCTGTAATTTAGGGTGATTTCGTTTATGTAATATGTATTTTGGATGGGGTTTATTAACGTGTCTGGGATAATCGGATAATGGACCGTCGTCACGGTAAATCATCCGATGATCCGAGGCGAATATGCAACGTATTTTTCGTGGGGTTTTATGCAACTGGCATAAGTCAGTAGGAAGCCATTCTATATTTATTTACGCGGCAAATTGTTCAGCCAAGATAATTTTTCATGTTAATTTATTATTATTATTATTAATTTATTATAATTATTATTAAGGTATTTTCGGAGCATTTTATAAAAATTATTAGCATTCAGATAGGTTTTCTATGTCTTAGAAAACGCTATCAAGCAAATTATTACGAACGACGATATCATAGAAAATTATCTGATTACGGAATTTTACGGAGTTTTTGTCAGTTAGGGTATTTGAGAGAGATGACTCACTGGGATTTCAAGTACACGCTGAATCTTGTCGAGGAGCATGACGCAATCTTGGGTCGCAAGGTCTAGAAAAGGCGAATTGTGGAAACGGAAATCGACTTCTCCCTCCCGCGGAGTGTAATGAGGAAGGAGTGGGGATCTAGCGCGTAGGGTGCAGCCAATCAGTGGCGACGACGTAAGCTAGATGTCGGTACCATGGTGGGGGAGCCAACAGGTGCATATATCGTTCGACGCGCCGTGAAACAAGAACAATCTGTGTAGTTCTTGCCGAGTGTGGATATACGCGGGAATCGCTCCGATGTTCCGTGGAAGAGGACTATCTGTGAAATACTTGAGGTGTACGGTCGCAAGTGCGTGTCGCTCCGATGTTCAGTGGAGTTAGCGACGAACTTTTGTAAAACTTGGTTGTACGAGTGTTTGGGTCCGAGGTACGGACCATAGAATTATCTAATCTACCAGAATATCATCAAATTCCGACGGAGATGACGACGTCCAGGAGACAGTGGGAAGCTCACAACATCTTCAAGAACGAGGGAAATGCTTTGGCAATTTCCAGTGGTAAGCGCCAATGACGCAGAAATACGCAATCTTTCATTTTCTTTGTTCTACATTTCATATTTCAGTAACTTCATAGCTTGGAAATAAGAGTAAAATCAATTTATCAGACTCCGTTTTCACGTAATTTTCTATCGGTAATATTCAAATCACAACGCTCCAATTTAAATTTTATACTTATTATTATTAATTTTGCTATTCTTGTTTTATATAATAAATTCATTTCTTTTACAATGCAATCTTTGCTTTCAGTAGGTAGCATTAGATATAGACCAATTCCTTCTCCTGATACAATTGTTTGTTGGGTTAATGATCAAATCATACCACGATCTGAGTGAATAGAGTCTTGAAGGTGTTCTGCCAGAGCTAGACGTTGTTAAATACAAATTTAGATTTCAACATTGCGTTGAGGTCTTGGCGCCCATTAAAACAACATAGCTTAGGCAAAGGTAAACAGTTACATTTCTCACCCAACAGTTAGGAGCTAGCAAAACGTCTCATTTGTACGCTCAACGTGGAGCAAAGTAAATAACGTTTCAGGATCATGCATGCCTTTATCATGATATAGCCTATGAAAACAGTGATCCCACACTAAGACGCATTGCCGACAAAGTCTTGTTAAGCATTGCCAAGCAACGATTAACAGCTTCAAATGCCAGTCTATCAGATCGAATGGCAGCATTTATGGTGATTGGTGCTATGAAAAGCAAATTACTTTTATCTAGATATGGACTTTAACATCATGAATGTATTTGTAAAAATGTATAGTATCACTGTTATCATGTAAAAAAGACAAGAGTCCATGTTGTGTTTTTATTTTCCATTATTATTCACTAATAGTTTCATGATTATAATTATAAATCAACTGTATAAAATTCATATGAATGGTAATTGAACTAACCCTATTTTTAAATGGCAAACAATAAAAAAGGACAGCAGTGCATGATTATTCAGCAATAGTATCATTATGATCATTATAAAAAATTAAATAAAAATTACAAATTGTACTAAACCTATTTTTAAATCACAAACAATAAAAAAGGACAAACGTCCATCATTATTCATCAATAGTAACATGATTATAATAATAAAAAAATTGTATAAAAATTGCTATAGATGCTATTTTAAATCACAAACAATAAAAAAGGCCCAAAGTTTATAATTATTATTATTATTCATAAAGTAAGTTGAAACGTCATGTGCTTAAGACTCGCTTGTTGTTGATCTAATACCCCCTCATGCACTGCAACCATAAGTAAAACAAAATCGTGTTTTAGAAGCAGGTGATACTGGCGTATGAAATCATTATCTAGTCTAGGACCATGATTTTGTAAAACGCTTATTATTATTATTATTATTATTATTATTATTATTATTATTATTAATCAATAAAATTACATGTTATTATGACTTGAAAAAAGGAAGGTTTAGTGCAAAACCATGTCTGCAGTAAAGGCAATGTGACGTTAACTTTAAATTATTTAGTTATTAATAAATAGTGTTAAATAGTTAACTTAAAAAAATGACTCTCAAACGTTTTTTTTAAACTTGTGGCTGTGGTGTATAAGGAGGTGCTGAATCAACAAGCGATCCTTACATGCGTAACGTTTCAACATTTTTTAAAACTATTCATGTACATCAAAAGTTAAAAAGGTAAACTAATTATAAACATGCGTCATAGGCATGATTTTCCATCGTTGCATATTCACTAAACGTGGTGTGTTTGGTGACGATAAAAGAATCTTCATCATGGCTCATCATTGAATCTGAAAAGTAGTCGTTGACATTTACTAAGTAAATAAAAAATACTATGTACCTATACACTATCTATCCCCTAAGTCAATAGCAAAAATAAAATAAAAAATAAGCAAAACATAAATAAATAACCATCTGTCTGCTGGCTTCTTTACCTGTAGGTCATAAGGATAACATGCATAAGGTAAAAAAAAACATTTTCTGTTCAGATATTCGACTGGTGTTGTTTTCAAATATACCAGCACTCGTAACACTAGCCATAAAGTGAGATTGTGCACAGTAAAAGCAGCAGATATTTTTTGTTCTTGCATGAGACCTACTAAGCCACGACCTAGTGAGGCCAATTAAGCCGCACGCCTACTGAGGGTGGATGGTCACTTTGCTGATGCATGAGGCCTATTAAGCCACTACATAGTGAGGCCTATTAAGCCACATGCCTACTGAGGGTGGGTGGTTACTTTGCTGAAACATCAGGCCTATTAAGCCACCACTACCTAGTGATGCTTATTAAGCCACATCCTAGTGAGACCGATTAAGCCGCACCTAAAAATCCGACATGTTTTAATTTAGCCTGTGCACAGTGAGGCATGCAAACATTGATGCATGGCTCTCTTTATGCGTTGACAGTCAAATAACACAAGACATACAGTTTATGTACAACTATTTACACGCATTCACACATCCATGCATACATCCATGCACACAGGTTAAAAAACAAAAATTATATGATACACTACAAATTTTTATTTTTGTACGGCAGCGGTTGACTCATAGCGTAACCGTACAAATTGTTTACATCAAGATACATTAGGTAGGATTCTGGTTCTTCGGGACAATAATCAGGCATGTAATGATTATTTGCCTTGGCATGTCGCTGACTGAGCGATACAAACCCCCGCGAATCCCTCTTTCCATCATCAGTATCTTATCGGGATCCGTCAGTAAATCAAGCTCAATTTTGATATATTTTAGGGCAGCGTCCCAACTTAACCCTGGACTGGTATAGTAGTGGGCGGGGTCAAGGCCATATATCGCGTGACATAGCTGACGAAACGTCTCAAATAGGTCGGTCAGCAACAACATGTCTAATTTTAAGTAGTGCATAGCATACTGACCCATGGTTTCTAAGCCAATCACCCGCCAAACAGTGTGTGCGTGGGCATATTCTTCTTCGCTGATGATGCTTTGAGTTAAGTGAGAAAAGAATTTTTCTCTTGGCGGCAAAGACGTTTCTTCAAGCACCTTGTACCTTCCCACATAGTCATAAGGAAAATTACCTTAACGAACACACAATTTAAATTGTTTTGTATCCGTAAAGTGGGAATGGGTATGTTTCAACTCATCTTCGCTTAAGCCTTTCACAAGACTATGCAGCGAACTAGACATAAACTTGAATGAGTCGAGAAAGCGAATGCTCATGTTTCCTTTTCTCCATGAAAGTGAGGTAAAGCTCTCATGGTTCTTAGCCAAAATGGTGAATTTTCTCTTATCTGCATGAGCAAATTGTTTAACAATGAAGTGAAGGTCATACCAGGAGAAATTGTGTAAGAAGACAAGGAGGAAGCGAGATGTAGAGTACTTCAAATTGCATTCGCTATGGGCAGCACCTCTAAATTGCCCTGTCCTGTGGCAGTGGTCTCTTACTTTTTTCTCCGCCTAAAATAGGCTTTTCGCATATGTGGCAGGTGGTGGCTTGATCATATTCTCTTTGCTATACATCATTCATCTGAATAGGTACAGGGTTGTCCAATTCTTTTTTCTCTTCTGCTCGCTAAAGCCGCCATTTTATCAACAAGCCACCGCGCACAATCCTGACCTTTGTGACTTACATACTCACATTGGGATTTATCGTAGTGACAGACAACGAAATAGCCGACAGCAAAAGTCTCATGTTGCTGCACTGGATAGGTTGAGCTTGTATGGGGGCTTGGTTCACACCCCTGAATGGGAACGGTGAGGGCCTCAAAATCGGGGTGAACAGTGAATGGTACCATGTCTTGTTTATTAAGACTGCGTCATTCCCTTCGGGCAGCACAAGCTTTACAGTCTGCTGCCCCTCAGAGTCTCCCGTGTGTCGTTCCAATAGTTCAGCAGTTACAAAATACTCTTTGCTATACATCATTCATCTGAATAGGTACAGGGTTGTCCAATTCTTTTTTCTTAGGAAGATGATTGGACATATGACGACCTACCAATCTGCTCAAATTTTTACCCAAAAATAATGGCTTTTATCCCCATGAGACAGGAAAAGCAAGTGTATGTGATGTTGCTTTACCTGTTTGGTGGCATGCAAGGGGCCCATAATATTGGATCCCTCGACGCCATATACCATGAAAGAGTAATTTGGATTGGCTTTCTCCAATAAATTAATTTTATCTAAAGGCATTGGGAATGAAACACGCTCCAGATTAATTGCGTAAAGTGGTTAAACATAGCTTTGTACTTTCCTGGTGTATGACCATTTTTGTCTTCACATGGTTGCAGACAACTAGCTACACTCCACAAAAAGCAATAAACATCTTTATTCCATACATTAATAATTGCTTTTTTTCGAAGCGATCCAGCTCGGTATGGGAATATGGCTACTTCCTGCATTTAATGGATTATATTTACAAATATTGATTTGCAAATACGCAATGCTATTGAGGGCCAAGCCACTGGGACGCTGTTGCAACTTATCAAATTTAGTGATAAACGCTTGAATAGCTTTCTCCTGATACCACGTTTCCAAATTATCATTTATCAGTACTTTCTCCATTTTAGTACAAAGGTTGAAGTTGTGTTTCTCTTCAACATTATTTTTAACAACATAAATTCACATAGTAGTTCAAAATTTATTTTTAAAGCCTGATGCAATCTAAAGCCTTGTTTACATTCACTCAAAAAATGGAGAAACATAATTCCACAAAATCTTTAGGGGCCAGACAGTGATTCGCATTGTAAATTCGGGCGGAGCATACCCGCGTTTTGAAACATTTGGCCAAAGGCTGCCACACTAACACTTCACTCTCTGACATAGAAATGATTATAAAATGTAAAAAGTAAACGTGCAAACCTTATCTTAGAATAGGTTAATCCAAAACCAGCAATTCCACACGGACACACTTGTTGTTGTTGTTGTTAGTCACTGAATGACACACAATCACGTACAAATGCACACAATGGTTGTAGCAATTTGATGTTGATCCTATACAATTGGTCCCAGCAGGAGACGATCACCAACAAGGTTTATTTTTTTTGTTTCCAACGATTTATCTGAAACGCAAACCAATAAAATCCGTTATTAGTCATGGTTATATACAGTAAACATGAGCATTCATTCATTCATTCATTCATTCATTCATTCATTCATTCATTCATTCATTCATTCGTTTCATAGCAGTTGTTAAAAAGAAAAGATTTCAATTGTGCACACTTAGATAAGACATTCACTCAAAAAATAACAATGTAATTTACAAAGAAAAGAAATAATATATATTCATAGCTCACCTTTTTTTAAATATCGCAAGCGTGACGGTTGTTAAAACCCGTTCACTCAATGAAAAATCCACAGCCTGCTTCCAGTCTCCGACCGGGTCAGGAATGGAATGAATGAAGCCCCCATCTAGCGGCGAGGATATGAACTGTGCCGGCTGCCGAGGCCTGGCGCACTCCTCTGGGGCAATGATTAAATGAATGACAGATGAAATGAAATGATAGTGGAGAGTGTTGCTGGAATGAAATTGTGACAGGGAAAACCGGAGTACCCGGAGAAAAACCTGTCTGCCTCCGTTTTGTCCAGCACAGATCTCACATGGAGTGACCGGGATTAGAACCACGGACCCAGCGGTGAGAGGCCGGCGTGCTGCCGCCTAAGCCACGGAGGCTCCGTTCACTCAATACACGTCTTAATTCTGAAACAATAATAAATACACGCCATAAGTTTATAAATCTCCATCAAATAAATCGCATACATTTAACAACAACAACAACAACAACAACAACAATAAAAGTAATGGAACAACATGTAGTCACCATGTAATGAATTATAATCCTTTGAGCAAATGTGCTATTTTGCTGACGCAGTCACTGTTGCTGCTGCTTTTTTTTTTAATTTTTCTCTCTCTAAGTCTCTCTCTGTCTGCTTTCCCAGACTTGGAGTGTTTTTTCGATTTTTTTTTTGCTTTTGAAAATCTGCAACAAACAAAATCCCAAAAAATACAATCAGTCACTAACATACTTTCCACGCATACACAAAATAACAATAAAACCAATCATGTCATAATTAACAATATTGAACCTACCTTGTTACAAGTACACCCACGGTTCACGTAATTTTTTACTAAGAGCTTAGGGCACTTGCATCCGCCGTCTTCAAAGGTGATCACAAGAATAATGACTATCTCTTACTCTCAGTACGTACATGGCTCTTCAACAAGTTGCAATGTTAACACATTACTTTTTTTGTTCCTACGTGTAGGATGCCGTGGAACGCACTAGTCAGACTGATTCTCACAAGCTTGCAAACTCTGCGTGTGTGTGAGAAAGCAAGGTTCAGCTTCTCGATAGAGCTGTTTGTCCTTCAATAAAAGATCGAGTTACATTGTCTGTGTCAGATAACAGCACCTGCGTGCGGACCACGCAAATGATAACAGCACATGTCTGCCTGCTAGCAGTGGACCGTCTGAAACTTCCAATTCTCTCTTCAACAAACGATCTCTCTCTTTGTGTGAGCACAGGCAAGCCATGTAAAATAATAATAAATAATAATAATAATAATAATAATAATAGTAATATTAATTTCAAATATCACGAAATGTCAAAAACATAGGTTTGACCCCAAAATCGTGTACAGGTTTTCACCTACAGACTTGAAATTTATTCTGAGGGTAGAGGGGGGGGGTAAATACCAACCATTCATGTCAAACAAACTTTTTTTGTCAACTTTATAGTTTCCAAAATAGTGACCATTTTTCAAAATTCATTTTATTTTGCCCTACAGACTTGAAACTTGGTATCTGCCTAGGCAGGCTAGGGACCTTTCATTAACGTCAAACAAATGTTTTCCTCAAATTCACCGTTCCAAAATAATGACAAATTCAAAACCAACAATTTTCAAAAAAAAATATTAAAAATACCAAAAATACCAACACACATTCATAGCAAAGAGGACGTCATCCCAACGCCAACAACATCTCATTCGTTAAAATCCGACCGTGCGTTCGCGAATTATCGCCAATGTTCGCGAGAAAGTAGGCTATCATTTTTTCCTCCTACACACTTCAAACTTGCTGTTAACCTAGAGGGCATAGACACCTTTCATTAACGTCAAACAAATATTTTTCAAAAATTCATCGTTTCCAAAATATTCAAAAATTCAAAAACACGAATTTTCAATTTTTTTTTAAAAATATCAACACACATTCTTAGCAAAGAGGACGTCACCCCAACGTCAACAATACCCCATTCGTTAAAATCCGACCATCCGTTCGCCAATTATCGCCAATGTTCGCGAGAAAGTAGGCTATCATTTTTTCCTCCTACACACTTCAAACTTGTTGTCCTCCTAGAAGGCATAGCCACCTTTCATTAACGCCGAACAAACTTTTTTCTAAAATTCACCGTTTCCAAAATAGCGCCAATCCAAAAAACCAAAATTTTCAAAAACACATTTTAAAAATACCAACACACATTTTTAGCAAAGAGGACGTCATCCCAACGCCAACAACACCTCGTTCGTTAAAATACGATCATGCGTTCGAGAGTTATCGGCAAAGTTCGTAGGAAAGTAGGCTGGCAAGCAGAAGTTCCCTCATCCCACTACTGGAGTGATTGAACCGAAGG
The DNA here is from genome assembly GCA_946902985.2 of Meconema thalassinum. Lineage (NCBI taxonomy): Eukaryota > Metazoa > Arthropoda > Insecta > Orthoptera > Tettigoniidae > Meconema > Meconema thalassinum. Next base: position 585,435,764 of record OX336389.2, on the reverse strand, counting down.
CCTATGATTGTAGTAATATGGTGACGACTGTATTGACCGATATGAAACCAATGTTGACGTGGGATACTAGGTTGGAATCTATAATAAAATGTTGCTTTGGTTTCAGCGTATTTGCGCCATTGACTTTGCCAAACTGTTTGGATTTGGAATTTTATTAGTGGAATATAATCTGAGAAGGGAATGGCAACATCCATTACTGCTTCCTTAACAGCGGCAGCTTCTTTTGCTCTCTTGTCCACCATGTCATTTCCGGAAATTCGGGCGTGACCGAGTATTCAAGGCTGTGTTTCTATCTCCCAAAATTTTAATAATTGCACCCCGTCGTGTTCGTTAAGCCGCCATTTTGGTCGCCGGCACGGCCTAGGGTGGGGGCTTAACGAAGAGGAGTGAATCAAAACTTTCTAAAAATTTTCCGAGCATGGTCTCCAAATCAAAATATCCCCGATTGGCTGAGCACTTATTGGGTCCTTCCCGCCACACAGCCGCAATCAATTCCGCCATTAATCTCAAATTAACATAACCCAAGTTACTTAAATTACAAATATTAATGTTGGTGAAGGGTGGGTGTCTTGTGCATTAGATAAGCCAGTTATAGTGTTGCCTTCTCTAGATTTGTGGGTGGCATTGTGTTTTTTGGCAATCTCGTTATCTAGTAGACATTAAGATAAATAGTTCTATTTCGGGGGCCTATCACTCAGTAGCAGTTTATTTATTTATTTATTTATTTCTTAATTTATTTCTTGACGGTACACAACAGGGCTCAGTGTGCGTCCCAATAACAGTGCACCTACACAGTAAAATACACTTTCTGATATTTCTACATTAAGTATTAATATCTAAATGTAATTATTAAAACTAGGAAGTTAACACAGATTGAAATGCATAGTAGTAAAAAGCTTAATCTAAAGGTAATATAAAAACTAAATCTAAATTTTACCTAATGTAAAATATATAAAAAGCAGGTTTTGAAATTATTACATCGTAAACTAAAAGGTAACATTGATAACTAGGGTACAGGCCTATCCACATATATACATTGTTGATTCTGTTTTGTGTGATAATTTTATTTCAGGTATGAATTAGAGTGACTGCGTTATAATTTCCAAGAACGGTCTAATTGAGAGTCAGAAATCTAGTTTCCAGTTTACACGAACCGCATCGTTGTAAATACTGCAAAGCCTCCATACAGGTGAATTATTATGTGAAGTAGTATTGGTTATATCATTTTTGAATGTTATAGTTGATCTTGTAGTAAAGCGAAGAATGTTGAAATTTAGGAGCGATAGGAAAAATGAGTTATCAATTTTACCGTTAATAACTTTATAAAGGAATTTCATATCATTCACTTGCCTTCGAGACTCCAAACTAGGCATGCCGAAATTCAACAAAAGTTCACCGTAGGGTACCATGTGTGGGTAATTGCCCGTTATTTTTAGGTGTAAATATCTGAGGAATTTCTTTTGAACTTGCTCAATGGATTTAATGCATGTATTCTGCCAGGGACTCCATACTTGGCTGGCGTACTCGAGCTTGGATCTCACCATGGCAATATAAAGGTTTATGCAGGTACTGGTCCTAATGAATTGCTTAGTGTTTCTTATTATAAACCCTAACATGCGGTAAGCATCCCCGACTGTCTTTTGCACATGACAAGTGAAAGCAAGCTCTCGGTCAAACAAGATTACTAGATCTTTCTTCTCGCTTACTGTTTGCAATGACTGAGGTCCAATTCCATAAACAAATGTGATTGGGTTCTTCTTACGTGTAAAGGTCATAACAACACACTTCGGTACATTTAAGTATAATTTGTTTTCTATACTCCATTTGCGTATATTATTTAGGTCATTTTGTAGTAGAGTGCAGTCATTAGCGGAAGAAGTTGATTTAAAAATTTTGAAGTCATCTGCATATAAAAGACTATTTGAGTGGCAAATCGTTTATCATTGCTAGAAAAATCAGAGGTCCAAGGTTCGAGCCTTGGGGTATTCCGGAATGAACTATGTATTCCTTTGAGACAATTTTCTGGAACAAAACAAATTGTTTCCTGTCTCTGAGGTAGGAGCTGAATAATTTGAGTAATGGGTGGGAGAATCCCAAAATACACAATTTGTTAAGAAGGATATCATGATTTATTGTGTCGAACGCTTTCTCAAAATCTGTAAATATGACATCTATTTGTCCTCCTTTATCTAACTCTTTAGATATAATTTGAGTAAAATTAGTTGCATTCGTCACCGTAGATTTCCTGGATAGAAAACCATGTTGGTTATCTGTTACGAGCGGTCTGAGAAACACTGATATTCTTCCGTGCAATATGATTTCAAATACCTTGGCTACTGCAGATAAAATAGATATAGGACGGTAGTTATTAACTAGTGATGGATCTCCCGATTTTAGTATAGGGCAGACGCGAGTGATTTTCCAGGCGTCAGGGAACGTAGAAGTTTGTATGGCTAAGTTAAATATAAAGTGCAAAGGGTCCCTGAGACTTTCAGCACATCCTTTCACTACATACGGTGGAATATTATCAGGACCAGCCGACGACTTAGGTTTTAATTTTGTTAATGCATTTCCAACCTCTTCCTTTGAGACAAGTTTTATGTGAAGGGTGTTGGGAGTATTCGAATTGCAGGCTGGGACTTTGTATTGGTCTGACTGAGAGTCATAAACTGATTTGAAATATGTCGCAAAACCTTCAACAATGGAATCACCCCTGTCCAATTATTCATTATTATATTTAAAGGTGTCGCATGTGTTCCTATATTTTTTCTTGTTTTTAATAAACGTCCAAAATTTCTTTGAGTCCCGGCTAATGTTTTGTTCAATATTACGGATATATTTCTTATAACTTAATTGAATGTCCTTTTTAATTTCTGATCTTAATTCTTCAAAACGTAGTCTATGATGATCTGAGTATTTTTTTCTCTTCCTATGGTATTCCTTCTCCTTCAATTTACTTTTTGTTTCCTTAGAAAACCAGACAGGATATTTTCTGCCCGTTTGTCGTTTACATATAGGAACGGTTTCGCCAAGTACTGCGTTAAAAATTTGATAAAACAGGTCTACTGCAGTATTTACATCAGTGCACTCGTATATTTGACCCCAAGCGCCATTCCTCAACCGAGTGTACAGCTGCTCAAAATTGGCTTCCCGGAAGTTAAAGGTATCATTAGGCTGGATATGTACTTGGTATCGACATATTATTAGAGATATTTCCACATCTAGGGCAGGGTGGTGGCGATCCAGCGGTAAGAGTGGATCAGTGTTTTCAGTTACATTTATGTTGGTTTTGTTGGATAAAACTAAGTGCAGCGTCCTCCCGTTACGGTTTAGTACTGAATTATAAGATTTTAGCTGAAGATAATTAATAAAATTTACGAGTTCTCTTGTTTGAATGTTGTCGTCTTTAATTAGTGTACTTTGTATTGTTGGGATGTTGAAATCGCCGAATATTATTAAATTTTGATCATATATTTCTGTTCTTGATTCCAACCACTGGTATAGTTCCCTGTATGTTTCTACTTTTGAACCTGGTGGAATGTACATATTACAGACATACCAAATATTTCCCCTAATGACCAGTTTCACTAATAGACATTCCAATGTGCCAGTCATTCTGTCGACCTTGAGTACCGTTAATCCGCTCCTGACCAAGACAGCCACCCCACCCCCTGCTCTGGCAAACCTCTCAGCCCTGTACACTCTGTATATAACAGAACAGACCTCACTGTCAGCGATTTTACTAGATAACCAAGTTTCTGTAATTAGAAATAAGTCATACTGTTTGGTGATCAGGTTTTCATTGAATAAATCTAATTTTGTATTCATTCCTCCTACATTTTGATAATAAATGGATAATCTAGGTTTTGATACAATTAGAGAGTGTTCAGGTCATCCTCATTTCGAATTACGATGACCCGAGAACCTTCAGATTTGCGTATTTTAATATGTCCATTTCTTACCCACAAGAAAGCATACTCTTTCTCTCTTCTGATGCTCCTAGCTTGTGCCAGCAACTTCCTCTTTTCCGGGGATAAACTCTCGTTCACATAAATTACATTATCGCCAGGAAGACCAACGTGACGAGTGGAGAGATTCCGTTTCACCCGGCGTCGCTCCAAAAGATGCTCCTTGTCGTCCCGCCGAACGAATTTTAAGATGATGCCACTGTGTTGATGATTAGGTGACTTAGGCAGTCGATGACAGGCATCCACCATTGTTTCAGTGATGACCACATCCAGAGCTTGATCTACTTTCTTCACTGTTTCAATAATGTTTTCGTTAGGAACCTCCGGGACACCGTGTATTTCCACCGTATTCCTACGTGTGTGCTGCTCAGATTCTCCTAGGCGGATTTCAAGGGATTTTAGCTTCGCCTTAAGATTGACATTCTGCTGAGTTAATGACTCAATGTGTCCTTTACATTCCTTAATTTCTGTCTGCTGGTTTGAAATTAATGTTACACAATCGTCTATTTTTTATGGCACAATTCCATTGAATTACCTAGATCAGTCTCTCTCGCTCTTTGTTCATCTTTTATGATTTTAAGTTGTTCTTTTAAATCTTTCAGCATTCAATAAATATTCTCCATTGATGGAGCGTCTTTGTTACTTACACTATCACTTATTGTTGCACTATAGTCCACACATTGCACACACAGCCACTCGGTGTATCTGTTCAATGTATTCACACACTTCTTGTGGAACCACTTTTTACATGAACCACACTGTACCTTTCCAGCCTTCCCCAAGCTACCACCACACTCTCCACAGTCGCCCATGTTGCCGATGCAAGTGAAAACTCCTATTTAACCAATTTACGAGGAAGTTCGTAATTGTAATGGATGATGTTATTAATAACTGGTCAACGTATACACTTATATTGTTGGGTGACAAATATGGTTTAGTTTCTTCCTCGAATACACTCTTAAATACACAATGTTTTCGGAGCTACTCACTGCTGTGTTGTTCACTCAGCCGCCATACTATCACAACAGTAGCCTGCGGCAAGATGGCGTCACAGTGAAAGTTTAGTGAAATAGCAGCTAGTGTAAATATTTGATAAAAGTGGTAAAATATTATAACAGAGGTTTAAAATCTATAAAGTTACTTTCCTTAAGTCAAGTGAAATATGCAATATTGATAGTATTTAGAAATTCTTATTGATAATTTAATAAACCTAAACTAAGTTGTGGGAACGTGTATCCAAAGATTCGGTGACTTCTTCAATCACTGTTTGAACCAAGTAGAGCAGTGGTGCTTTTTCGAGTTTTCACCCGATTGGAAGATATACGTATTTCACATTCTTCATTATTGGTAGGTAATTAGATTAATTCATTTAGGTAGTAATAATTAACATAAATTTAGTGTAATTTGGTGTAAACATCAAGGCTAACTTAGATCTCTAGTATATCGGCAGTAAACAGTGTTAGTGTCTCGTCAGGTAATGTAACCGTTACGGATTTATGCTCGTCGTGCAAAATAAAAGTTACAAATGCAAATAAAATCATCACAAGATCTCAGGTAAAATTGAGCGAGGAGAAAAGTGAAACCGATTGTCGTAATGTAGGCCTACCGTTACCGTCATGCGAATGTCATAACCTGAGAAACAAACTGTCCTCAAAAGATGAAATTATAAAGCTTCTAAAGGAAGATATTACTAAGTTAATGGAAGAGTTGAATAAATTAAAAGGAAACAGAGAGGAAAGCAAGGAAACTTGGTCGACAGTGGTTGCTGGTAAGGTAAGATTGAATATGCCTAGGCCTATAAATGGAGTACTGTCCCCGTTAACTGGCATCGAATTGGATGACCCGGCGAAAACATCGCAATCCATGCCGATAACACAAGACATATATCAGACAAGGAACAAAAAATAATGATTGAGGTCTGGGTACGAATATCAAGAAAAAATATGCCGGTGGGTACGAGAACTCAAGTAGTCTCAGGGGTGTTTAAGAGGATATAGGTGTAACAGGATAAATCAACCCACTCCCAAACCTAAATCAAAGCAATAGCACAACAGAAATCAGAAGATGAGCACTATTAAAAAGATAAAAATAAGCATCCATTTATTGGCAACTCATTGACCAATACAAATATGGGAAACCCCCAAAAAGCCTATCTTGCCTCGGAGATTCGATCTAAATGAAAGCTCGATGTGGACCGAAGAAAAATAAAAATATTTAGAGTCCAAATAAACATAATTAAGTTTTAAAGGGTCAACGAATCTCCTCGGTCCTATCCTTAGACACAAATAAAATTAGGAGATACACGAAGAAAATTAAATAAAATATAAAAAATTAGATTTAGGCAGATTTGACTATCAATATCAACTAATCACGCTAAATGTCCATCAGGTAGTGTCCTAGATTAGCAATATTTTCACTCACTTGAGTTTATAATGAAAGAAAGTTAAATAAATAGCTTGCCTAAAATTAATAGTATTGATCTCCGTTCTAACTAATGAGAGGAAAAATAATAATCTTATATCCACCAATTATTAATTTAAAATAATTGCTGCAACAATATAGGTCCTACTTGACCACTCAATTAAAGTTGCAATCAATATTTATATTTATCGTACAACGTTATTTCAGAGTCTCATTGCTCAAAATATTTCAAGCAAACGTGCACCCATTATCCTACATTTATGCAAAGGTCAAAGTCATGACTGATCATTATATCACAACTAAAAGTTCCCATCTTTCCCAATTCGATGGTATGCTTGCAGTGTATTTCACTCCATCAATTACATAGTGATTAGATTATCGCCTGCCTACTCCTGCGAATACTTAATTCACCACCATCTGACTGCACTTTGCATAGTCATGCTTATTTAGAATGATATTACACTACTAATTATTATTACATTATTATTTTTTATTCACAAATGGTTTCATCATGATTAATTCTCAGAAAATTGCCATAAGACGTTCACAGAATATGTGAAATATCAGCCAAAATTTATTTTATTCCATTCCATTCAATTCTCCCCTCTATTTTATAAACAACTACACCAATCAATCTTTTTTTCTTTTTAAGATAAACTCATTATTATCTTTTAATTATCATGACCTTTCATTTCATCACATAACCAGTGTGCATACATTATCTAATGCAGGCATGACCTGTAGCAATGTCAAATGGGTAGGCGTCGAAGCATAATGACGAGCATGCTTTTAATAAATAAATTCTCTATATCAAATGAATATGGACGAAGAAAAATGGTAATATTTAAAGTTATAATCCTTCAGAGTTCACATAATTAGATCCACCAACGCTGAAGTCCAAATCGAAAAAATAAAAGAATTTCAAAACATGACCTCCACCCTAGCTCTCGACAGCTAGTCTACCACCTTCATTTATTCCATCATAAATTCAGTTGAGTATCCGCGTCGTATTTCCAATCTTATCATCGTAGAAAAATAATCTTATCATTCGAAGTAGTGACGGATTTACAAAAATTCCCAAAAGAAAATATTAACTGGTTCATGGTGCCAAGCATGGTGGATTATTCCATGCCACGTGTGGCAACCCTACAATGTGAATCACTTCCAAATAGATGAAGAAAAAAAGTGGCCATTAATAATAATAATAATAATAATAATAATAATAATTATAAAATAATTTATCAACAAATAAATAATAATTAGTTCAACTCCATGGCATCTAGTACTACTGAGTAGTACAAACCACTCACAACTACAAATTGAAGTAATGTTTTAGCTCACAATGGCCGAAATAAGAAAATATGGTACAAGCCTAGCATGCTCATAGAATGCAGAACCTCTTGAACCATTCTTCATTCAGGATCATCTCTTTCCCATTCGAGAACCGGCAGGATTCCATCTTCCTCCATCTTCTTCCTCGCCTCCTGCAGGAATCGAAATTGAGATATCCCCGTCCCATGGTGGCTGCGTCCTCCGACTCCCGCGGTGTGGTTATGTCATGGCAACTTCATGGCCTCATCTTGATGTAAATGTCACTCCGTCCAGTCCCCTCACGTATAAGCTTAGTGGCACATTTTTGTCTGACTAGTCCCATTTCAAAATTCTTCATTAACACTTCAACAGCACAGGTTATAAAATGTCCTCGTTCCATTCTGGAAATCATAAGTTCCTGCGTCTCGAACAATGTAGACACAATTCTTCCTCTCAGCAAATTGCCACCGGCTTTACGTAAGGAGTAATTTAATAGCATTCACAGCTGTTCAATTGCATCTACAAGTCCTCCATCGATGATAGGGGCCTCGTCTATTCTCGAATGTTTACTGCACAAAATATTCCATATTGTAGCTCACGTCTAAAGCTAGTTGCAATGGGCTCGTTCTTTCGTTATCAAGCCAACATGCGTTTGTACTACCGGGATTATACACGCTAGACTCGGCCGTCTGATATAGTAATCGCACCCGGTATAGCAGCGGTGATTCGTAGTTATATGGTCTCTCGGGACTCCGATAAAATCACACCCAATACACGGCGACACTTAGACCGGCAGTGACATAGCACACACGGCCCTCCACGATCACAATCGAATGTAAACTCACTCACGTTCCGCACGATGGAGTACTGTCCAGTCCGCGCACAAAAAGCATGTGTCTGCGCCTCTCGATGTGACCAGTTGCCGGATGCCAGAGCTGAGCACGTGGTCAGAGACAGCGCACTCTGCCGGAGATAGTATACAGATACGCGTGACGTCACTCAACCATGTGGTTGGGCCCACCACGATACATGTGGTGCTTTGGGCTGTGATTTACGCAGGGTTCCCAATCCGAGGTAAAACTGGGGTACTATGTTGGGCACAGTACCGGTACATGTAACTGAAATTCCCGTCTCAAATTCATTTGGAGCGCTCGTCGAGGAAAATGATGACTTTCTTCAAGAAGAAAAGAAGAAAGTGATAAAGAGAAAATCCAGGAAGATGCGGATATTTGCGGATAGTCACGGGCGAGATGTAGCAGCAAGCGTATTGGAGAGAAGCGGAGAAATGGAGGTCACTTCGACAGTAAAGCCAGGAGCACCCATTGCAGCGGTCACGAACGGTATGGTAGGAGAGTATGCGTCCCTTACTTTAAAGGACTATGCAGTAATCATCGCTGGAGCAAACGACGTCTATCGAAACAAAAGTAAAAAGGTAATCAAAGATTTAAAGGGTACATTGCCATCCATGCATAACACAAATGTCATCATTGTAAACATTCCGCAGAGATACGACTTAATTCCCAAATCATGTGTAAATGTAGAAATAGAGGCTACAAATGACAAAATTCATAAAATTTGTAAGAGTTTTCCAAATGTCCAAATTATAGATGTAAGTAAATTAGACAGGAAGTTCCACACTCGGCATGGCCTACACTTAAATAGGTTAGGAAAAGAGCATCTTAGTGATGAAATCTGCAAAAACGTCAATTCAAATGGTAAGAATAGTTCAACAGTAATATCTTTAGAGTGGAAGCAGGGAAACTGGTAAAAGAAGCCAAACGTGAGGTTTGGCATTCAGATATTTTGACGTCAAATTTAACTGAGTCCAACAATGGTATTTCGGATTTGTCTAGCAACAATAATAATAACAATTATGATAATAATAATAATAATGTAAATAAATCACCAAAACAAGCTTGCAAAAGTAACAAATTTAAAATGTACCACCAGAATGTTCAGTCTCTCTATAATAAAATTGATTACATAAATCTAATGCTTAAAAATGAACTTAAAGACATCTCAGCACTATGTATTTCAGAACATTGGTTGAAAGAGGAACAACTCGAATTAATTCAATTCCCAGGGTTTATACAAGCTAGTAAATACTCTAGAACTAATATTAGCCATGGTTCTTGTATCCTCTTAAGAAATAATTTAGATCATGAACAGTTAACAGCTTATGATTAACTAATTATGGAACAGGATTTTGAATTCTCTGCCCTAAAAATGCAGCAGTTTAAGTTAATAATTGTATGCGTATACCGTTCTCCGTCAGGAAAGTTTCCTTCATTTAAAGATAAATTAGAACTGTTACTCAATAACATGAGCAAAGTAAATTTCGATATAATAATTTGTGGGGATGTAAATGTGGATTTCTTAAAATTTGATAGAAATTGTGAATTATTAACACAGTTACTAATTTCCTATGGACTCAAACCTACAGTAAATACCCCAACAAGAATTTTAAAAAAATAGTAAAACCACTCTTGATCAATTTTTTTAAATAGAGATAAATATTACCATTCAATAGAAGTTTATTGTCCAGGTTTTAGTGACCACCATGGACAAATACTTAGTTTTGAAGTACCCGAAACAATCAATAATAATGATAATGGAGTAAAATCAAAGTGCAGGTCATTCACTGAAACAAATGACTTATTAAATAAGGAAACATGGTCAGAAATTTATAAACTAGAAAATGTAAATGATAAATTTAATGCATTTAACAGTACCCTAAAACACTATTTTGAAACAGCATTCCCCTTTAGACAAAGAACTGTTCAAAATAACAAAACTAGCAATTGGATAACAACAGGGATTATACATTCATGTCAAAGAAGGAAATTTCTACACAAATTATATAAACAATACCACACAACACCTGAATTCAATTTATGCTACAAAAATACACTAGCATATTAAATGAGGTAATAAGACTGGCAAAGAAAATGCATAATGTTAATTTTATTTCCCAATCATCTAATAAAAACAGGCTATGTGGTCCGTGATAAAGAAAGAAATAAGAAAATCTGCTAAAATACAAAGGAACATTACACTGACCAGAAATAATAAAGTGATTATTAATCCAGAGGAAATAGCAAACACTTTTAATGACTATTTTCTGGAAATTCCACAATAATTATTAAATAAATCACATGTAAATACACTAAATTCTAATAATAAAATAAATATATGTATTGATTCTTTATTTATAAATCATGTCACAAGTGACGAGGTAAAATAGTTATGAAAGAGCTAAAAATAAATTCTGTGCTGGCATTGATGGCATCCCTGATGCAATTTTAAAGAAATGTGCAGAAAATATAATAAATCCTCATACACACTTAATAAACTGATCAATTCTCTCAAGAAATTACCCGGATATTTTGAAGTTATCAAAAGTAATTCCAGTGCACAAAAACGGTTCTTAAGTTGAATTAGATAACTATCGTCCTATTACCTTACCATCTGGTATTGCAAAGATTGTGAAAAAATCATGTATAAGAGACTGATAAGTTTTATAGAAAAAAATAAAATATTATCAAACTCACAACATGGATTCAGAACGGAAAAATCTACACAGACAGCAATTTATGAATGTAGTAATAGTATACTGAAATTAATTGACAATAAGGAACATGTAACTGGCCAATTCTTGGATTTATCGAAAGCATTTGATGTTGTTGACCATAAAATCCTCCTTACAAAACTATATCAATATGGTGGAGTCTTACTTAACAAGGCGAAAACAAATAGTAAGCTTGAGACACAAGGATGATGGAACCAAATTACTTAATGGGACACTGTCCAGTGAGGGAATTATTAAATTTGGAGTACCCCAGGGATCGGTTTGGGGCCACTACCCTTTCTTCTATATATCAATGATATAACACAGAACGTTCATTCACATAAGAAAATTTTGTTTGCGGACGATACTACACTCGTAATAAAAGGTGAAACTAAACAGGTCAGATAGCAGTCTGCTGACTCCGTTACAGGAGAGTTAACCAAATGGTGCCAAGATAATCGCCTCATAATAAACTATTAAAAAAACAGTATGTCTAAATTTCCACACTATACAGAATAGGAATCCTGCGAAGCCCAATATAACATTAAATGGTCATCAAATAGAAAATAAATGGAATAAACATATACAATATCTGAATACTAAACTGAACTCGATGTGCTTTGCCTTACGCATTTTGAAAACCTGCACTAGCATGCACACATTAAGAAATACTTATTTTGTTTATTTCCGTTCATACTTAAGATAGGGGGTCATTTTTTGGGGTATGTCGCTAGATGTACTAAGCACGATTAGGATACAAAAGAGGGCGATTAGAATTATGGCAAATATAAACACCAGAGAATCATATAGACCTCTGTTTAAAGATTTAAACATTCCCCCGCTGCTCTGCATATATATCTTTGAAAGTATTATGTTTTTAAAAGGAATTTAATGAATAAGGATGTTTTTCTTAAAACAAACAATGATGTTCATAGGCATAACACAAGACAAAATCAAAACATTCGTATTTCACACACACACACACACACAAGCATATATAAAAAAGGAACTTTTCACACAGGAGTTAAATTATACAATAAACTACCCCAGTATATAAAACTTGCCACAAAAATAAAAACCTTTGATAGAATGTTGAAAGCTTATCTGCAGTGCCATTGTTTTTGCTCTGTAGTTGAATATCTTAGCGTATAGGAGCGATGAAATCTATAATTATATTTTACTTTTCTATTTTAATTGTAATACCTAGCTGTACGTTGTTGTATTTATAGAATTAAGTTATCATATTAAGATAATAGAGTAAGGTGTAAATAGTTGTCCAATAAGATTGTATCTCTTAAGATATAAAAAGTTATAAATAGTTATAGTATTAGTATTATATACCTATTAGTACTTTTATTTTATAGATGTAAATTCTGATGTGTCCTATATCAAAATTGTATTGTATACATGTCATCATCATCATCATCATCATCATTTCCCCTTATCCAGCTCCTGCCGGGTCGGGGTATTTATGGCACTTCTCCACTTTCCTCTTTCCTTCCACCATTCTTCTTCCACGATCTTGTCCCAGTCCAGATTTCTTTTTCTTACGCTGTTCTTCATTGAATCAATCCACCTTGTTCTAGGTCTTCCTCTTGCTCTCTTACCCTTGCACTTCGCCTCCAGCATCTGTCTTGGTATTCTATTTTCCTCCATCCTCTTTACATGTCCAAACCACCTTAGTTTATTCTTCTCAATTCTCTCATTTAGTTTTTCCATCCCAACTTCCTTCCTAACATCTTCATTCCTCATTCTGTCTTTCCTTGTCTATCCTATGATACTTCTTAGGAATTTCATTTCACTGGCTTGGATTCTACTCTCTTGCCTGCTTGTCAGGGTCCAAGTCTCAGCTGCATAAGTTAATATGGGAACATAGTACACTTTTTTACATTACCTCCTTGCTTTTCCTTGGTACTTCCTTATCCCAAACAAGTTTTCTTACACTTTGATAGAATGCATTGCTCTGCTGTACCCTCCTGCCAATCCCCATGTCCAACCTACCAGTTTGCATCAATTCACTTCCTAGGTATTGGAACGTGTCCACAATTTCCAAACTCTGACTTCCAATTTTCACAGTGCCCTTTCCTTGTGTTTCCCCTCTTGTCATCACCATGGTCTTGCTTTTATCTATACTGATTTTCAGGCCGTACTTCTGAATATTTTCGTTCAGTGCATCTAGTTGTTTTTGCACTTCTTCGGTGTTCCTTCCCCAGACCACAATATCATCTGCAAATAACAGTAACTTCATTTCTTTATGTCCATATGCTTCCTTTGTTTCCTTTACAATTTCATCCATCACCATTATGAACAAGAGAGGTGACAGCACACTCCCCTGTCTTAGTCCAGTCTTGTTCCTAAACCAATCTGTCTTTCCAACTGGGGTCAGTACCCTGCTAACACAGTTGTTGTACATTGCTTGCACCATTTCCAACATTTCTCTTCCCAGTCTCTTCTTAACCATGGTTTCCCATACCTTCTCTCTGGGGACACTATTATATGCCTTTTCTAGATCTATGAAAGTCATGATCAAATCCTCTCCATACTCCCAGTTCTTTTCCATCCCCTGCCTCAAGCTAAAGATTGGGTCCACTGTGGATCTTCCACTCCTGAAGCCATACTGTTCCTCTTGCAACTCTCCTTCCACCTTTCTTCTCATTCTTCTTTCTAATATCCTTTCCAGTATTTTTACTATCTGTGATATGAGGGTGATCCCTCTATAGTTATCACACACCTTCTTGTCCCCCTTCTTAAACACTGGTATTATTAGCCCTTTCTCCCAGTCTTCTGGTACATATTTCCGTTTCCACACACACTTTAGCAGTCGATACAACCATTGCATAACAACAGGTCCAGCAGCCTTTATCATTTCTACACTGATTTCATCCACCCCTGTTGCTTTTCCTCATCTTCATTTTCTGTACTGCTAATTCCACCTCCAGCATTGTTATATCATCTTCTGTTATAGAGTCGTCAGGTTGTGTCACTTCCATCTCACCAGTACAATTGCTCTCATTCAATAGCTTATCGAAATACTCCTTCCATCGTCCCTTTATCTCTTCTGGGAGTGTTAACAACTCTCCATCTTCCTTTTCAAGTAGCTTTGTAGTAACTCTTTCTTTCCTCTTACTTCTTAGAAGCCCATACAGCATCCTTTTACTGCCACTTACATCTGTTTCCATTCTTCGTGTAAATTCTTCCCAACTTTTCTTCTTTTCTTCTACCGCTTTCTTACACCTCCGTTTGCTGTCGTGATACTTCCTTTTGCTTTCTTCTGTTTGATCTCGGTTCCATTCTTTCCATGCAGACTTCTTTTCTTTCACTGCTTTCCTCACTTCCTCATTCCACCACGGTGTCTCCTTCTCTTTCACTCTTGTTGACGTCCGACCACAAGCACTCTCTGCTGCACCAACAAATGCCTTTTTAAAGTTGGACCATTCCTCTTCTATGTTTTCCAGTTCAGTAACTGGGATTTGTTGCTTCAATCTCTCCTGAAAATCTTCCTGTACAGTTTTGTCTTTCAATTTCTATACTTTTATTTTACTTTCTCAGATCTCCTTTAGGTTTTCCAATTTTTCCCATCTAAATTTTGCCACCACAGCTCTATGGTCCCCATCAAATGCTTCTCCTGGTAAAGCTGTCACATCTATCAGCTTTCCGCGATTAGTCCTTTCCACCAGAAAGTAGTCAATTACTGATTTTGTTCTTCTATCGCCCCAACCATATCTCGTAATTTTCCTGCTGTATTTCTTCCGAAACCATGAATTACCCACCATCAGCCCATTCCTTTCACAAAAGTTTACAAGTTCCTCTCCTTCCCGGTTCTTTTTCCCATATCCATATGGTCCAATGACTTCTTCCTTTCCTTGTCTCTCGTTTCCGACTTGTGCATTCATATCTCCCATGATCACCACTTCTACATCTGAAATTACTCTTTCTACATCCTCCAGGAATACTTCAATATCTTCTTCTCTGTTTCCAGTCTGTGGTGCATACACTTGTATGAAGTCCATCACGTCATATTTCATCTTTATTCTAATTTTCATTATTCTGTCACTCACACACTCGACCACTTCAACATACTTCTCTAGTTGTTTCGAGGTTATTGTCTTGTAGGTATGATTGTTTTGACATGTTAGGCCTGCATGTACAGTTTTTTTCTGGTTTTGGGAATAATGCTCATTACTATTAAGTGCAACCGTGTTGACCGACTGAAAGACATTGAATATTTCGTTTACTAAGGCAACACTGAAATATGGGTTACTACACGATATGGACTTGGAACTTATGTTCGCATAACAAAATATTGATACATCAACAAGTCATCCTTGTAATCTCTGCAAATAATAAAAATATTTCCCATCCAATATAGGCCTATTCATGTTGAACGGTAGAAAGTTATCAACCTTTATTAAGGCAACACTGAAAAATGTTCATTTTGATCTAGCCTGCTTACTCGGAGTCATCTGCATCAATGTCCCTAGAGGTTCAGTTTTTTAAATTCTCCCTTTCCTATGGTCAAATAACACATGGATATTCCCTATTTTTCTTAAGGGGATTTAATGATCTTATGCTGAACTAATTAAGAATAGGGCATGTACCCCAACTCCTTTAAAATATGAAGTTGTCAGGATAAAAACATGTCCATAACCATCAGAAACTTGAGAACACAGAGATCAGGGGAATGTTGATCGACCACGGATGCAAGACCAGAAAGTCTTAAAGAGGAGTGTTTCATTTAGAGGCTTGGAACATCATGGTCAAGACCCCTGTACTTGGGTGTGTGCTCAATCTGTTTGAAAACCCGTTGAGAGATCATGAGTTAATCTGTGGCTGGAATCCACTCCGTCCTATGCTAAGCTGTGAGTGCTAGGCACCATTAGTGTTCTGTAACTACTGTATTAATTTCGGAAAATTGTGTCATAGGCCTATGCATAGACAAGTCGCTGAGAATGTTCTCTGAATGGAGAATACCAGTAGGCTAGTCTACTTAGCTGCCTCCTTCACTAGCATTTCCAGGCACCTGGTTAGTTGGTAAAATGAAATAGAAAAATCACTTGAATGGTTCAAGTTGTCCTTGATTGTCCTCGTGGGACAGTGTACCCCAATCCAGATCTTAATTCAGAAATAGTTTCCTTGACGGAGTTGGAGAAACAGTCACAATACCTATGGTACTACGAGACCTAGTACGGTACATGTAGATGGAAGCAATGTGAGGCCAACCACTAGGTAGCTTATGTCCCATTAGTTGGGAGTGTTAGGGAATGGGAGATTGGTTCAACATGTCAGACCTTGTTGTATATTTCATTACTGTTTGGGATCTAAAAGTGTATCATAGGAAAATTAATGCAAGCCATAATATATTACCAGTTGGTCTTTTGGATACAACAATTAGATGCAACATTCTGTTAATAATTAGGAAGTGTCGTAGGCAACCAGAGAAGCGACACAAGAAAAAGCACCTGAGTCTGCCAGGCAGTTGTCATCAACTGAATTTCACATAGAGAAGAATAACTAAAATAGGTCCTCATGAAATAAATAACTGGTCAATGGCTTGAAAGACAGTAGTAAGGACTTACATGCTGTCAGTAAAAGTAGAGTTAGGAAAGATGTCTGGAATATTTAAATCAGTAGTTGATAGCCAGGAGTTTTAAAATTACCGTAGGTAATTGCACCATAATATGATTAGTAGCCTATGTGCAAGATTTTAAATGGTAGGTTTTTCGTTGAACCAAAAAACAGCTCTTAGCATGGATTATGTTCAGGTTAGGCCTACCAGTTATTGGGAGGGAGGTTTATTCTACATACCTGTTGCACATAAAATGAGCTTTTGATTAGATCTCTGTGGGAATGTTTAAATGGATTGATGATACAGGGTTTATCAAACCACTTTATATGCTTCTTTTAAAAACATTTTAGCAATTCATGAGTTACTATCATCATTGCTAATGCTGTAATCTGTCATGTTTATTTATGCAGCATCAGGAATTAGGAAACATTTGTAGGATTGGTGTATTGAGTGGAGATATAGTAGGATAAAATGCAACTGTGTCATGGAAACCTAAGACGTATTTTTATTTCTCAACTTTATTTTCTGTAGACTCCTACACAGTCTACCACCGGGGAAAATTTGTTGGTGATGTTTAATGAGAGCAAATCTTGAAACACTGTGATTTTGGTGGTTGGTATCAAAAGTTGTATAGGAAAAATGAAAATGTGAAGTCGCGCCCAAGTTTACGAAGCCTTGCCAGACTCAGCTGAAATTATCTTCGATACAAATCAACTCTCAAGAGTTAAAACTTTAGGACAACCTTTAACATAGGCCTACATTTAGGATCGCCATAGCCTGTAGTACGTCTTATGATACTGTATGCACCTGGACATGTTTAAAAAAACCTCAGCCTGCAGGTTAATAAGGTAGTATATTATACTATAAATCTATCTCAAGCTAATCCAAGAAGTTACCAGACTGAGAAACTACATATCAATATTTAAAAAAACAAGGGGTGGCGTGCAAACTGCACTTTTAATCCTTGCCTCAGGAGTTAAACCATAATATTTGTACATACATACAGTAAGGTCTCCACATTACAAACGGCCACTTAAATTGTATGCCTTAGGCATAACCTACAAATTACATGTCATGAAATTGGTAAATATATTCAGACAGCAACATCAATACGCAATGGTCAATAATGTAGTTTTATTGTGCACAAAAGGTTATTGTACTGAATGTATTTCGAACTAATGAATAAAACTGGTGGAAACGACAGCCAATTGATTTACATCCAAAGTTGTAGAAACTTACAGTTGATCATGAAAGAGTGTTGATTTGTACTTTTATTTTCACAAATTTTGATGAACAGTGTCACGCTGCAATTTATATATATACGTACATACAATTCCTCATCAATAAATGATTTGCACTTCATACTGTCATGAACTGGAATAGATTTCTAGCAATTTAATTGATGTGGAAATCTATTCCTCTCGCCGCCATGTTGGTGATAATTGTAAACAAACCAGCGGGCAGCCAATGGCTGGTAATAATTGCCAGCCAATAACAAGCCAGGATGACGCGGATCATAATTCGCGTTTCAGTCTCATTGCGTTTAAACTTGAGGTGACGAATCAGCTGTTCGTTAACGCCACGGGGTGGCATTATTAAAATTTTGGGAGATAGAAACACACCCTCTATCTCCCAAAATTTTAATAATGGCACCCCGTCGTGTTCGTTAAGCCACCATTTTGTTCGCTGTCACGGCCTAGGGTGGGGCTTAACGAAGAGGAGTGAATCAAAAATTTCTAAAATTTTTCCGAGCATGGTCTCCAAATCAGAACGTCCCTGATTGGCTGAGCACTTATTGGGTCCTTGCCGCCACACAGCCGCAATCAATTCCGCCATTAACCTCAATTTAGCATAACCTAAGTTACTTAAATTACAAATATTAATGTTGAAGGGTGGGTGACTTGTGGATTAGATAAGCCATTTTTAGTGTTGCCTTCTATAGATTTGTGGGTGGGGTTTTGGCAATCTCGTTCTCTTGTAGACATTAAGATAAATAGTTCTATTTCGGGGGTCTATCACTCAGTAGCAGTTTATCACAACAGTAGCCTACTATTACAAATAGCTGTACTTTATTAAGATTTTCTGCACCTTCGCGAAATAGTGGCGGAGGTTTGAGATTATCTTTGACTACCATTATGGGGTTTTAATAGTTTTTCATAGAGTATTTTTGTTGTCTTGTAGGTATGATTGATTTGACAGGTTAGGCCTGCATGCACAGTTTTTTTCTGGTTTTGGGAATAATGCTCATTACTATTAAGTGCAACAGTGTTGACCGACTGAAAGACATTGAATATTTCTTTTACTAAGGCAGCACTGAAATATGGGTTACAACACGATATGGACTTGGAACTTATGTTCGCTTAACAAAATAATGATACATCAACAAGTCATCCTTGTTATCTCTGCAAATAATAAAAATATTTTCCATCCAATATAGGCCTATTCATGTTGAACGGTACAAAGTTATCAACCTTTATTAAGGCAACACTGAAAAATGTTCATTTTGATCTAGCCTACTTACTCGGAGTCATCTGCATCAATGTCCCTAGAGGTTCAGTTTTTTAAATTCTCCCTTTCCTATGGTCAAATAACACATGGATGTTCCCTATTTTTCTTAAGGGGAATTAATGATCTTATTATTATTAATCGTATGGCAATTACACATCACTTTTTGGAACACAAAGAAAATATAACCATAATTTACAAATTTACAGACATATTATTTACATAGTTTAACACATTTGCTGTAGAAAACAAAAAGTCAAAGTGGTTTCCAGGATATAAGTTCTGAGGGCACTCTTCAACTATATGCTTGATGGTCTGACACTGGAAGCCGCACGTGCACTCTGGAGAGGTGATCTTTCCCCATTTGTATAGTAGATCACCACATCTCCCATGGTTGGTGCGTATCCTGTTCAGTGTACACCATGTACTACGGGGCAGATCAAGTTCCCATGGATTGTTGTTACTATGGAGAAAACTATGTAGCTCTGGTGGAGTGTTTGTGTACCAATTTTCTGCCCAGGCTTCATGAAGATTGAAGTTATGGTCTGCCAGGTTGTTGGCTGTTCTGATTGCAGGGTGTCTGGAGCGGAGTCTATTGATTTGGATTGCAGGTATGTCCTCATGGATTGGCAGCAGTTGGTTGTTGCAGATTTTGTTAAATTCTCTCAGGAGGATATTCTTTCTTCTCAGCGTAGGAGGTGGAATACGGCTCAGGACAGGTAGCCAGAAAACTGGTGTGGACTTGATTGTACCAGTAATAATCCGCATAGTTTAATGATCTTATGCTGAACTAATGCTGAACTAATTAAGAATAGGGCATGTACCCCAACTCCTTTAAAATATGAAGTTGTCAGGATAAAAACATGTCCATAACCATCAGAAACTTGAGAACACAGAGATCAAGAGAATGTTGATCGAACATGGATGCAAGACCAGAAAGTCTTAAGAGGAGTGTTTCATTTAGAGGCTTGGAACATCATGGTCAAGACCCCTGTACTTGGGTGTGTGCTCAATCTGTTTGAAAACCCGTTGAGAGATCATGAGTTAATCTGTGGCTGGAATCCACTCCGTCCTATGCTAAGCTGTGAGTGCTAGGCACCATTAGTGTTCTGTAACTACTTTATTAATTTCGGAAAATTGTGTCATAGGCCTATGCATAGACAAGTCGCTGAGAATGTTCTCTGAATGGAGAATACCAGTAGGCTAGTCTACTTAGCTGCCTCCTTCACTAGCATTTCCAGGCACCTGGTTAGTTGGTAAAATGAAATAGAAAAATCACTTGAATGGTTCAAGTTGTCCTTGATTGTCCTCGTGGGACAGTGTACCCCAATCCAGATCTTAATTCAGAAATAGTTTCCTTGACGGAGTTGGAGAAACAGTCACAATACCTATGGTACTACGAGACCTAGTACGGTACATGTAGATGGAAGCAATGTGAGGCCAACCACTAGGTAGCTTATGTCCCATTAGTTGGGAGTGTTAGGGAATGGGAGATTGGTTCAACATGTCAGACCTTGTTGTATATTTCATTACTGTTTGGGATCTAAAAGTGTATCATAGGAAAATTAATGCAAGCCATAATATATTACCAGTTGGTCTTTTGGATACAACAATTAGATGCAACATTCTGTTAATAATTAGGAAGTGTCGTAGGCAACCAGAGAAGCGACACAAGAAAAAGCACCTGAGTCTGCCAGGCAGTTGTCATCAACTGAATTTCACATAGAGAAGAATAACTAAAATAGGTCCTCATGAAATAAATAACTGGTCAATGGCTTGAAAGACAGTAGTAAGGACTTACATGCTGTCAGTAAAAGTAGAGTTAGGAAAGATGTCTGGAATATTTAAATCAGTAGTTGATAGCCAGGAGTTTTAAATTACCGTAGGTAATTGCACCATAATATGATTAGTAGCCTATGTGCAAGATTTTAAATGGTAGGTTTTTCTGTGAACCAAAAAACAGCTCTTAACATTGATTATGTTCAGGTTAGGCCTACAAGTTATTGGGAGGGAGGTTTATTCTACATACCTGTTGCACATAAAATGAGCTTTTGATTAGATCTCTGTGGGAATGTTTAAATGGATTGATGATACATGGTTTATCAAGCCACTTTCTATGCTTCTTTTAAAATCATTTTAGCAATTCATAAGTTACTGTCATCATTGCTAATGCTGTAATCTGTCATGTTTATTTATGCAGCATGAGGAATTGGAAACATTGGTAGGATTGGTATATTGAGTGGAGATATAGTAGGATAAAATGCAACTGTGTCATGGAAACCTAAGATGTATTTTTATTTCTCAACTTTATTTTCTGTAGACTGCAACACAGCCTACCACCAGGGAAAAACTTGTTGGTGATGTTTAATGAGAGCATATCTTGAAACACTGTGATTTAAGTGGTTGGTATCAAAAGCTGTATAGGAAAAATGAAAATGTGAAGTCGCACCCAAGTTTACGAAGCCTTGCCAGACTCAGCTGAAATTATCTTCGATGCAAATCAAGTTTCGATAGTTAAAACTTTAGGACGACCTTTAACATGAGCACTATAATAAGCCTACATTTAGGATCGACATAGCCTGCAGTAGGTCTTATGCTACTGTATGCACCTGGGCATGTTAAAAAAACTCAGCCTGCAGGTTAATATGGCATTACTATAAATCTATCTCAATCAAATCCAAGAAGTTACCAGACTGAGAAACTGCACATCAATATTTAAAGAAAGGTGGCGGTGCAAACTGCACTTTTAATCCTTGCTTCATTAGTTAAACCATAATATTTGTGCATTCATACAGTAAGGACTTCACATTACAAACGGTCACTTAAATTATATGCCTTAGGCATAACCTACAAATTAGATGTCATGAAATATATTCAGACGGCAACATCAATACGCAATGGTCAATAATGTAGTTTTGTAGTGCACAAAAGGTTATTGTACTGAATGTATTTCGAACTGATGAATAAAACTGGTCGAAACAACAGCCAATTCATTTACATCCAAAGTTGTAGAATCTTTAATTGATCAGAAAGAGTGTTGATTTGTACTTTTGTTTTCACAAATTTTGATGAACAGTGTCACGCTGCAATTTAAATATAAACGTACACACAATTCCTCATCAATAAGTGATTTGCACTTCATACTGTCATGAACTGGAATAGATTTCTAGCAATTTAATTGATGTAGAAATCTTCAAATCTTTCCCTCTCGCCGCCATGTTGGTGACAATTGTAAACAAACCAGCGGGAAGCCAATGGCTGGTAATAATTGTCAGCCAATAACAAGCCAGGATAACGCGGATCATAATTCGCGTTTCACTCTCCTTGCGTTTTAACTTGGGGTGACGAATCAGCTGTTCGTTAACGCCACGGGGTGCCATTATTAAAATTTTGGGAGATAGAAACACACCCCAAGTATACGCTAGTCGATAACCTTTGCGAGTTAAAACATACGTAACCATGAGGATATTTGTAATGTACCAATTGTCAGAATTTTCGACATTTTGTATGGCCGTGAGAACGCTTTGTGAATCAGTTATGATAGACAGATAGATTTTATTAATTCCATTTGATCAAATACATGTATACAATACATTTTTCATATAGGACACGTCAGAATTTACATCTATAAAATAAAAGTACTAATATGTATATATCACTAATACTATAACTATTTATAACTTATTATAATAACAGATCATAAGAGATACAATCTTATTGGACAACTATTTACACCTTACTCTATTATCATAATATGAAAATTTAATTCTATAAATACAACAACTTACAGCTACGTACTACAATTAAAATAGAAAAGTAAAATTTAATTATAGATTTCATCGCCCCTATACGCTAAGATATTCAACTACAGAGTAAAAACAATGGCACTGCAGATAAGCTTTCAACATTCTATCACAGGTTTTTATTTTTGTGGCAAGTTTTATATACTGGGGTAGTTTATTGTATAATTTAACTCATGTATGAAAAGTTCCTTTTTGATATATGCTTGTGTGTGTGAAATATGAATGTTTGGATTTCGTCTTGTATTATGCCTATGAACATCATTGTTTGCTTTAAGAAAAACATTCCTAATCATTAAATTCTTTTTAAAAAACATAATACTTTCAAAGATATATATGCAGGGCAGTGGGAGAATGTTTAAATCTTTAAACAGAGGTCTACATGATTCTCTAGTGTTTACATTTGCCATAATTCTAATCGCCCTCTTTTGTATCCTAAACGTGCTTAGTACATCTGATGACATACCCAAAAATATGACCCCATATCTTAAGTATGAATGGAAATAAGCAAAATAAGTATTTCTTAATGTGTGCATGCTAGTGCAGGTTTTCAAAATACGTAATGCAAAGCACATCGAGTTCAGTTTAGTATTCAGTTATTGTATATGTTTATTCCATTTCAAGTCATGTTGTATCCATAGTGCTTAAAACTTTGTTTCTGATTTATTTTCAATTTGATACCATTTAATGTTATATTGGGCTCCGCAGGATTCCTATTCTGTATAGTGTGGAAATTTAGACATACTGTTTTTTATAGTTTAATTTGAGGCGATTATCTTGTGACCATTTGGTTAACTCTCCTGTAACGGAGTCAGCAGACTGCTGTATGACCTGTTTAGTTTCACCTTTTATTACGAGTGTTGTATCGTCCGCAAACAAAATTTCCTTATGTGAATGAACGTTCTGTATTATATCATTCATATATAGAAGAAAGAGTAGTGGCCCCAAAACCGATCCCTGGGGTACTCCAAATTTAATAATTCCCTCATTGGACAATGTTTCATTAAGTAATTTGGTTCCATCATCCTTGTGTCTCAAGCTTACTATTTGTTTACGCCTTGTTAAGTAAGACTCTATCCATTTATTAGCTAGACCTCTAATACCATATTGATTTAGTTTTGTAAGGAGGATTTTATGGTCAACTACATCAAATGCTTTCGATAAATCCAAGAATAGGCCAGTTACATGTTCCTTATTGTCAATTAATTTCAGTATACTATTACTACATTCATAAATTGCTGTCTGTGTAGATTTTTCCGTTCTGATCCATGTTGTGAGTTTGATAATATATTATTTTTTTCTATAAAACTTATCAGTCTCTTATACATGATTTTTTCCACAATTTTTGCAATACCAGATGGTAAGGTAATAGGACGATAGTTATCTAATTCATCTTTTGAACCGTTTTTGTGCACTGGAATTACTTTTGATAACTTCAAAATATCCGGGTAATTTCCTGAGAGAATTGAACTGTTTATTAAGTGTGTAAGTGGATTTATTATATTTTCTGCACATTTCTTTAAAATTGCATCAGGGATGCCATCAATGCCAGCACAGAATGTATTTTTAACTCTTTTATAACTATTCTTACTTCTTCACTTGTGACATGATTTATAAATAAAGAACCACTACATATATTTATTTTATTATTAGAAATTAGTGTATTGACCTGTGATTTATTTAATAATTTTTGTGGAATTTCCAAAAAATAGTCATTAAAAGTGTTTGCTATTTCCTCTGGATTATTAATCACTTTATTATTTCTGGTCAATGTTGTATTTTAGCAGATTTTCCAGTTTCCTTCTTTATCACGGACCACATAGCCCTGTTTTTATTAGATGATTGTTAAATAAAATTATCATTATGCATTTTCTTTGCTAGTCTTATTACTTTATTTAATAGGCTAGTGTATTTTTTGTAGTATAAATTGAATTCAGGTGTTGTGTGGTATTGTTTATATAATTTGTGTAGAAATTTCTTTCTTTGACATGAATTTATAATACCTGTTGTTATCTAATTGTTAGTTTTGTTATTTTGAACAGTTCTTTGTTTAAAGGGGAATGCTGTTTCAAAATAGTGTTTTAGGGTACTGTTAAATGCATTAAATTTATCATTTACATTTTCTAGTTTATATATTTCTGACCGTGTTTCCTTTTTTTAAAAGTCATTTAAATATGTAACATTTGTTTCAGTGAATGACCTGCACTTTGATTTTACTCCATTGCCATTTTTATTGATAGTTTCGGGTACTTCAAAACTCAGTATTTGTCCATGGTGGTCACTAATGCCTGGAGGAGGTATGAATCCACAGGACGGATTTTAATGTAAATAAGCGCCTGTCGTATAGGCACCGTGTAGGCAGCGCGAAATGCTACTACTAGCGCTACGTAGTGGCCCGTTTTGAAACAAGACGTGAGGCGTATTTAGAGGGTCTCAGTACATCGTGTGTGACGTTCGAACAAGTTGCGGGTTTTGAGAGATTCAATTCGGGGATCTATGTGAATCATCATGGAAGAAACGAAAACACCTAGTTGTCAGTGGCCACGTAAATGACGTGGAAGAGTTAATTTCGAATGCTTTCGGATAAATCACAGGAGAAGTCACCCGTCAAACGTCTGTGACTTTGCCGCCTTATATCGTGAAACTTGAGGTAGGCATGGTGTAGTTAGGTCACAATTTGTAAATTTTATTTAGGAAGAATTCCCGTACTTAATATACCTCAATACGTAGACTTTCACGACCATTAAATGACATTGTAATATTTAATTTGGGGATATTAGGTCGCCTATAATATATATTCAGCTGACGCGTTTGCATGTTTGATATGTATTAATAACTTGTAAACATTTTTATTTTGTGTTTAGGTTGACCAGAATCGTAATGTCTCGAGCAGTGAATGTTCCTGTCCTGCAGGCGCCAGAGCAACTTGCAAACACGTAGCTGCGGTAGTGTATTTTGTAAATAATGAAAGCTTTGTCTCGAAAACAGACCATCCGCAACAATGGGGAAAACCGAGTCCGAAAACAGTGTCAAAAGAAAAATATAGGAAAGGCAAACGCGTAGAAGCATTGATCGGCAAAAAGACTTTAGAGACATCTCTTCCTCCCTTTGAATTAAGTGAGGATATTTTAAAACACATCCCTTGCAGTCTTCGTGCAATACTTCGAGCAGAAGCAAGAACTGAAATCGAACAATCGTGCAGGGCCGTAGTCAGCTCGTTGATGGACAGGGTAGTGAATGATGTGGAGAGAGAAATTGTGACACAGCTAGTACATTTACAAGTCTCTGACGCCTTGCGCTCACCGGTCATACACACCTTTCACACTGTGAGTGACGAAATGTTTTATACCAGCAAAATTCAGGTTGATACAGGTCAGATAATTAAAATCTCCCTGGAAACTGTATCTCAATCACGAAGCCCTCGATGGTTTCAAGAAAAAAAGATACGAATATCTGCTACTCGTGTGGAGTGCTGTACAATAGCTGCCCTTCTACACTCGCTAGGCGTGGCAACGCTTGTGCCATAAGAGCTACAGTAGCCTACACTCTTAACTCTGGACGCACAATAGCACGAAAGCACATCGGATCACAACTAGGAGACATAACTTTGATACTTTAGCTCTCGCATTTGTAACTGATTCACCAATTGGGTGAGCTGCTTTGAACAATCTTTCTTACGGAAGTGAAATGGAAAATGAGGCAATAGAATGTTATGCAAGTTCATTCAGAGTAAAGGAAATATTCAAACTGTCTCGCAAGCTCATAACAAGCACATCATGGGCGGAAACAGATTATATTTCTGCAAACCCATCACCAGTGGCTGTCGAGCAATGCACTGTCACTAACAGCTAACACTCCAAGTTTACTGTTTGTTGCGGGTTTATTTCAATCATTAGTCGTGTGTGTACTTTAGTGCAGAAAATTTAAAACATCTTGGTTATAAGTTCCGTGTGACAAAAACTTTGTAATATTGCAGTCATCAACTCCGTACACTTGCGAGTGTTTAATTCATAATATAGAATTTGGATAACATGGTTATTAGCTCGGTGTACTTAAGTGTATCAGTATAGACAATAGTTATCACGGTGGGCGAGCACCGTGTGGTTAAAAATTTCATACATCTTAAAACAATTTTAATAAACCTCATTAGATTTGTAGCTAATTTATAGAATCCGTACAACGTTTGTATAGAGTTCTAAGTCATCGCCAGATAATTAGCATATAGCATTAGACCATTGCGGGTCGAAAAGTCCCGGATACGGCTATGGTATTAATACATTAGGTCGGTTTTGCAAAAGGGATAGTGTTACCAAAGGAATATGAAAATGAAAATCCACAGCCTGCTTCCAGTCTCCGACCGGGTCAGGAATGGAATGAATGAAGCCCCCATCTAGCGGCGAGGACATGAACTGTGCCGGCTGCCGAAGCCTGTCACGCACCTCTGGGGCAATGATTAAATGAATGACAGATGAAATGAAATGATAGTGGAGAGTGTTGCTGGAATTAAATTTTGACAGGGAAAACCGGAGTACCCGGAGTAAAACCTGTCTGTCTCTGTTTTGTCCAGCACAGATCTCACATGGAGTGACCGGGATTTGAACCACGGACCCAGCGGTGAGAGGCCAGCGTGCTGCCGCCTAAGCCACGGAGGCTCCACCAAAGGAATATCAACAAAGAAAAACATTTGTCCAGGTAAGCGAAACAATTCATTACTCAACTGGAGATTCCTAGGTCCAACTAGTCGCAAGTGCACGTAATCGCCGTAAATGGCTTTGTAAAGTTGAGATTAACCGCTCAGCTAACCTGTTAGGGTTCATGGTGCTTCGTAAATCTATCACACATTTAACCAGTTTTCTGCATAGTTAAGAGGTAAGCAGCCTGACCACTGCCCTACCAACCCCCTAGGTATAGTAAAACCCACATAAATGTAGTTATATTACTTTTTTTAAATCATTGGCATTTGACCTATTAGGCTACATTAAAGAATTAAAAAATCATGCTATATTTATGGTATGTAATGTTAGACCTCCATGTAGGTTTGCCATATAATTAAACAGTGTTCGAACCCTACGAAAATTAGACCACTCTACCGTATTTCAAATCATAAATCAATGTCGATCAATCTAATAGGTTAGCGGGTCTTAGCTTTGGGGCCATTATATCATAGCACATCGTAAATCATAGGTAGGTCAGTCATTCCAATAAGTGTTCGGGTCATAGCTTTGGGGTTATATGTCATGTCAGCAAATCACGGACTTACATGTTTGTAACTGAAAATTTGTCGTCCTACCCAGGTGAGCTGTTTCAGGATCCAGTTAATACAGACCAATATCCGTAATTTGGATTCAAATCTTGCGAGAAACAAATATAAGTAAATGATGGCAAATGAAACTCAGATATTTAAAAAAGAGTTAACTATTGTGGTGTACATTCCCTGCATTTCCAAGTCTAATTAGGATTAACCATTACCAGCTTAACATAAATAAATAAATAAATAATTCTGAAAATTAAATAATAATAAAATTCTTTAATACTAATATTTTTATATAAATAAAAATAACTTTCTCTTGGATATGGGACTTGTCTATCCTGCCCGTCTCTGGTAGGCCTATAATGTCTGATTTTTATGAAGAACCAACCAACATGGTCACCTGGTTTCTATGTACAGTAAGCCTCTGCTGTACTGTACATGAACCAAAATTGCAACCCACTCTCTACAACCTTACCTAATAAGACAATAACAGAAGTCATCTAGTCTATAATCTAACTCCTGTCTGGTCAGTAAATTCATATTGAAAGGTCGCACTATGCCAGTCTTGTACAGTCGTGTGTGTACGAAATACAGAAACTTAAAGCAAATCGTAACATTGAAATCTCGAGCTGGTTTCTTGAGTAAAGCTAAATGTATAGTTTAGTAAAATAAAAATGTAATTGTAACTTGGACCCCCCTGGTTACTTAGCAATGTCCATCCAGAAAAATACACATCTCCCCTCTTCCTCTCTCTCTTGCCCATCCCGCTTGGCTAATGAAATGTACAGTTAAGCCCTTTGGGGTAGACATTTAAAAATAAATTAGTAGCCCTCGGTAAAAAGGCAATGTTATGCCATTTACTAAAAATATCTGACTTATCTTCCTGCAATAAATAGTACAGTATAGTCGCATTCAAATAAAGTTTGGATTTAGTGTAAACCGTTTGTCATCTATTTATTAACCAATGTCTAAAATCCATAATCCCAACATTAGAAAAGGGGGTACCCGTGGCCTAGTATGACTCTCGTGGTTACAGGTACAAAACAGCATGGTCAATCGCTCGCTAGCGATATTGTGGCCTGTATAATTCTCTCTCACACGCTCACTAACTTCCTGCCTGCTACGCCACACATTCATAATAGTACACAAGGCTTTGCCTGTGCATGTAACCTATCTCTCCCGGTTAGCATATTCTTATCTCGCAAGATTGGTGACAAGGCTAATGCTGCTCTTGTACAGCTATGTGTCTATACGAGCATAGAGTAGACTTCATCACTAACATTAAGTTATTAAACTATTTCCAAGCCTGTTTCTTATGTTAAGCTCAATGTATAGTTTTGTAAAATAAAACTGTAATTGTAACTTGGACCCGCCTGGTTATTTAGCGATATCCATCCTAAAAAAATACATCACCTCCCCTCTCCTCCTTCCTCCTGCTCAGTAAGGACTAATAAACCTTTGTTCAGGAATAGGCTTAATAACCTTTTACAGCTTTATCAAATAATAACAA
This sequence comes from Meconema thalassinum, assembly GCA_946902985.2. Taxonomy (NCBI): domain Eukaryota; kingdom Metazoa; phylum Arthropoda; class Insecta; order Orthoptera; family Tettigoniidae; genus Meconema; species Meconema thalassinum. The sequence goes on along the minus strand of OX336389.2, from coordinate 585,405,864 downwards.
TAATAATTACCTAATTTTAACTACACTAAATTTAACACTATTTGGGGAAAGGGGGCTGTTATTTCATTTAATAATACAGTAGACTCTACTCTATTTATGATTTACCAATTTCACTGCATTTGAGAATCAACTTGACTATCACTTAAAAATTCATTAGTCATTCAGTTTATGTGACACTGGATTTATTTATCAACTTATAAAAAACGATCTGAGATTATTATTATTATTATTATTAATTATTATCTGGCATATTACTGATTTGAATCGTTCCACTATTAATTGTCGTAGACAAATTAGTCAAATATTTCATTATTTCATCATTACTCAAATAAATTAAATTTTCACATAAGCATTTATTTATGAAAAATTCCTGTTCAAAATCACTCAAATTATCCAAAATTATTATTATTTACAAAAATGGCTATGAATCACGAGGCGCATATAACCCTGCGATGCTCTCCACTGAATGTCGAACTCGGAAGGAAATCCTAATGCAGTATTACTCAAAATCAAACGCCACCTAGTCAAATAGAACTGTTTAGAGCTTCCGATCACTGGCTATGAATACGTGGAAGAAATAACTAACTAAGGCATGGGAATACGCCCGTAAGCATGATTAAAGGTTTAGAATACTAAAATAAGCGTGACTAAAGTTTTGGAATTCACATGACTACGCTATACACTAGACTACCAAGCCATGGTCTGGTCTTACTTTATGATGCTGGAGGATCTCGATCTGGCCTCCTGTATGTTGATGAATTGCATCGTTCAGGTTCCCTCCCGTGTAGTATGGTTCCACGACTGCCTGACCGCTTGGATCGAATGGTAGTGACCTCCGACGGTACTCCATCACATGGCTCCATTCGGGCTTCCTGGTCTCCTGGAACGTGGTCTCGGATCGCCATCTTCTTCATTCTTCCTTCTTCCTCCCGTCTAACCCATCGCTGGCGTGTTTAGAGTATTCCCATAGTCATATTGTAGAAAACTTTAGCAATATTCATTCGATGACCATAATATTCCGCGCACATTCTAGAATTAGCAGTGGAATGGTGCACTTCAATGTACTTGCACACCCTGGTTAACTCAAGTATAAATCGTAGGCCATATGCGTTGTATATTTCACTATATGCGTCCTCAATGAATGATCGGTACGGTTTATTGCTTGGTTGGAATCTTTGTTTAACGACACTCTTCACTACGTTAAAATACTTTAAATATGATGGAAAAGTCTTCTACTGCAAGCTCCACATAACAGGTTATCGCCTTTAAGCTTCTCCACAGCATGGGATATGCTCTCTGTTTATGAGTCATATCTTCACCGATAATAATAATAATAATTCCCCTTCAAATACACTACAGTGTAATAGTCCAAGCAACTTATAAATTATTATTTCACTCACTTGTTCAGCATAATATTCAGAGTTCCGCACATATTCAATGTTCCGCACAAATGCAATGTTCCCGGACACGAGACGAGCGGCTAGGTACAGAGCTGATCCACTGTTTGATTGGCTAGGGGCTGCTGGGTTCTTATTGGTTGTTGGTGGAACATATCTATATTCCTTGGACTTTAAGCTGCTCCTTGCTTTTTTGTTCCGAAGCGGTGCAGCGCTCGACGGCGCTTTATGCAGCCACCAACCAGAAAGAAAGGCGCCTTGGTTTATTGGTCAAAATGGCGTCGCATTCGCTTGCTTTGAAGCTGCGGGCGTGCCGATTAAAATCCTAGGAAGGCAGATTTTGAGTTTGTGGTTGTAGTTATATGTGTACATGTGATTTTATATTGATTGATTACCTTTAGCCAGAACATTACATCTAGGAGATTGTGTGTGAGAATGTTTTGGGGAGTTTTGATGAGGTTATGGCATTACGTGGGTAGATTTTTACTTGACATTTTTAACTTTTTTCGGTTGGATATAATATGTAACACGCGGAAGTTGCCTTCATTTACAGAAGTAGTTGCTACCTTGTGTTATTGCGTATCAAAATGCATAGTTCGTAATATCATTGGGTATATGAAAATGTGCTACCGTACCTCTAGCGGCCTACGGTACTGCATGCTTTAGATACCGTAATTATCATGTGAAATTCCGCAGTAGAAAACTTCAAAAACGTTCGTTGGTTTCTGTAGAAAATCATTCTTACTGGTCTAGGGCTCTCACCTATAATATTAAAACACGTGGTATATCACAATTACACGTTTACATGACGAACTCAAATCGATTTGAATACGATCCTGTTTTCAGTACGCTGCCCGTTTACATGAGCAGTTTCAGTTCGTATTGAAATCTATTTCAATGCGGTAACTTATATAATTTATGGTGGCCAACCTGCAGTTATGTTGGCTAACTCTTATTAAACAGCAAAATAAAAGACCCGTACCGTAATTATCATATTACTAGTGCATGAGACAGGACCCTGACTTTCACAGTTTCACTGGACGTGTTAGGCTGTAACCATTGATCTGGACGCGTTAGGCTGTAACCATTGGATTGGACAAAACGAAGGTTAGAATTGTCGAGTGTAGGTGCAGCCTGTGGCCGCAGGAAGTTAGCGGGGCGCTCACAGTTTCACTGGACGCGTTAGGCTGTAACCATTGCCAAAACCATTCATCTGGACACGTTGGGCTGTAACCATTGTCAAAAACCATTGGATTGGACAAAACGAAGGTCAGAATGGTCGGGTGTAGGTGCGTCCTATGGCCACCGGATGCTAGCGGGGCACTCACAGTTTCACTGGACGTGTTAGGCTGTAACCATTGTCAAAAAAACATTGGATTGGTCAAAACGAAGATTAGAATGGTGGGGGTAGGTGTGGGGAGCTAGCAGGGCATGATTGACAAAAAGAACATTGATCTGGTACTGGACGAAAGACCACATATACAATTAGTACCGTATGCGTGGGGTTGGCAATACTGTACTGTTGTAACGCCGATAATGGCAGACACAGCTAAGTCATGTTATAATTTGGGATGGCGGGTGGGTTATAGCCAGCTGAGGAGTGAACTACATCATTCCCAGATCAATTTTGAATCATTTGAAAAGATATTTATTGCAAATTTAAGAAGTTTTTTTCCCCCTGGGTTCGTGTCTCCTGCACTGTTACCATTGTCATCCGACGTTTCTTTGACGGGTTGTTTGTAAACATGAAAAATGGATACACCGAAGATTTTGATGTTGTTTGTTCTTACAAAGTTTATTAAAACTACAGAACAGGAGACCAAGCCGTCGTAACTTTCAACAAGGTATATTACTGAAAATATAGTATTTATGATTGACAAACCTTTCTCGGAGATGTTGGGAGTTGTTTTACTTTCTCAATTGCCACTGCTGCACCGGAATAATTCCTTTTAATTGATTATTTACGAAAATAATGCTTTTAGCATTGTCTCCATTTCACTATGGACGCCATCTTGGACTATACGTCATGTGACACCCGAAAAACGAACATCTGAGTACGTTACCAACATATCCAATACAATATTCACCATACGATACGTAAAATTTGAAATTGTTACAAATTTCCACCAAGTTAAGCACTGTCTTGCGGAAAATTACTGCTAGTACCACAAGCAAGGGGGTCTGGGGCGTAAGCCCCAGGTTAGGTTTGTTTTTGTATGTAAAACATTAATAAGATAGAATTTATGTCCGCTACTAGGTTAGGTACTGCCTGGTCGAAAATTACTGCTAGTACCACAAGCAAGGGGGTCTGGGGCGTAAGCCCCAGGTTAGGTCTGTTTTTGTATGTAAAACATTATAAATACATAAATAAACACTGACAATTGGCGCAATTTTTCATTACATTACTTTATCGACGCTCTTTTGTTTACTCGTTCTATACCCGATGTGAATTAGTACCAAATGCGTTGAGTTGGCATTCCTGACTTAGTAAGCAAGATGGCTACAAAAGACTTCATTTCTTCTATATAAGTCGTGTATCTATTTGGGAAGGCTGGGTGGGTTTATGGCAGCGGACGAGTCAACATCTATTATTTTAACATCTCCGGATACCATTACTAAAGGTACTTCGGCAAATTTCATTAGCTAAATGTTTTTATACCTTTGGTCTCCTGTTCTGTTGTACTACCCTATGCTTATCAACCACGAAAAGAACACAGACAGTAACGAAGAATATGGGCAGGAAGTAAAACATTGCGATTCGAGTCAGGCGACAGACGAAAGTAGGCCTAAATTAGTTTATCATTGTAACTCAAGAGCGTGCAGAATCGCTTTCAGTACGATCCGCGTTTACATGTTCCTGAATACATGTTTGGATACGATCCGATCCCACAATTTTACCGTATCGAGCTTGAAAATCAATACGAACTGAGTCCCGTTTACATGACCGTGTTCAATACGGTAAGTGTACTCAAATCGATTTGAGTTTGCTATGTAAACTCGGTAAATATCGTGGTGTATACAATAATATAAAATATTCTCAGCTTTACAAGTAGCCTACCGGTAAATCTGAACAAAATGTGTTGTAGGTTAGGTAGAGTATTTCGCCGAGGGTGGGGGTTGAGGGAAATGCATTACTCAAAACGTTCGAGCAATGCATCATGTTAGCAAGGCATATTACGCATACCGTAAGCTATAGTGAAATCCGGAAAGTTTGCCTACAAATTTGTTAATGCATGAGGAAAATTGCCATAATCTTCCTGATTAATGCAGTTATCAAAATTATTTTAGGAGAGCTATGGGTACTACCTAGACGTGATGTTCTGCTATATAATTGAGTACTGTAATCAAGTTCCATACTCATAATGCTCCTTGAGAATAAGGTTCATTGTAACCAAAATCTTTCCCCATGTCAAGACACAGAATCAAACTCTGTAGAGGGTTTGTTTGAGTTTAAGTGGTTTGAAATAGGGCAAATACCAATCAAGGTGATTCTTGTTAATATTGTTGGATATTAGAGTTTTGAAATTGAACAGCTCATGGTAAATAAATGGAATCACATGTCACTATTAATACAGTCCTGCAACAATTGTGTATATAGCCTATAGATATTAATATATGATTTACAATGATTAAAAAAGGATGCCTCAATAAAGAAGAATTATGTTCCTAACATTGTCCAGATATCCTTCTGTTCCCTATTTCCTGTTTTAGGCCGGTATAAATTACGTTCACAATGGAATATCCATCTCATTTGCATACAATCGTGTTGACAGACTGAAAAGCATCAAACTATTGCATTAAGAAACTGCTGTACTCGAGGGGGATTAGTATTGAAATTCTGACTTTATTCTCTATTACGGTACATCAAATAACTACAGTCGAACCTCCCTTCTGCGGACACCGTCGGTTCCGAGTGAAAATGTCCGTTATGAGAGTTGTCCGCTGAAACAAGTTTGTAAAAATAATCGAACATTTTAACGGCAAAGTACATCCACCTAAACATACACTTCTTTATTTTGATTATTTGAGTTTTCCCGCATTTGAATTTTTCAGCAAGCTTTCTCACTTTCTACAATCACATTTCTTCTTCTTTTGAGGTTTAAACACGTTCGTCCCTTGTTACTCATGTTTACTCGACGACTGAAATGCTACGATATTTCTGTCTCATGTACTGCAAGTCTTTTCCTTCTCACGTTGCCTACCTGAGCTCGACCTTATCGGTGGCAATCGGAGTTATGAATCGAATGATGCAAGCAGGGAAGAAAATCACCAGGTAACTCTTGAGTAAACAGTCACTGGCAGCAATCCTGGACAATTAGAATTCTCGGAATGTACACCAGTAGGTAGAACACCATAACAAAAGGTTTGGAAAGAGGAATGTATAGAAGAATTAACTTGACCGCTACTACAGCGTTGCCATGTAGCCTGCATTTCACTCTCTCTCTCTCTTCTTTGACTCGAAATAGGTGTAGTACAGATATTCAAGAGGGATTTCCGTATGTCTGCAGAATGGTTTTAAAAGAATGGTCCGGTGTAAAAAATGTCCTGCAGCGTCTGAAGTGTCCGCTAGAGTCAAGTGGATGGGACAGATGGCGATGTCCGCTGTCCGAACTTCAAGGTGTCCTCTGAAATGAGGCTAATTTAACACTTGTCTTATGTAAAATAAAATCGGTTCCAAGGAAAAATGTCCGTATAGGCAGGTGTCCGCTGAATAAGGGTGTCCGTTAGGGCAGGTTCAACTGTACTAACATTTGCTGTCCTAAAAGGGAAAAACAAAAAAAAAATACTTTTGCACTAAACCACTCATATTAAAGCACCACTTTGCTGTGGGAACTAGAGCTCCCTAGGTTTTATCTAAAAACCAAATAAATTGTAAATACAATTTTAAAACATACATACATTTTCATTTGAGACTGTTTCGAAACATGTACCTGTCATCATCTTGTACAGTTTCCAGCCCCAGGCTGGGTCTGTTTGCAACATAAGCCTCGCCACTTAGTTCTTTCTTCCCACCACCTCTCCGCTGTCACTCTGGTCCAGTCCTTGCCTCTCTTCTTGACACATTCCTCCACTCCTTTCAGCCATCTATCTCTTGGTCTTCCCCTTGGTCGTTTCTTCTGCATCTGCATCTCATGTATCCTCTTGGGAATCTTCTTCTCATCCATTCTCTTTAAGTGTCCATACCACCTCAGTCTTGATGTCTCAATCCTACCTTGCAAGGGCTCCTCTTTCACCATTTCCCTGACCTTTTCATTCCTCACACTGTCTCCTCTTGTTACTCCGATCCTACTTCGCAGGAACTTCATTTCACCTGCCTGTATACTGCTTATGTCTCTTTTCTTCATAGTCCACGTTTCTGAAGCATAGGTCAGTATCGGGATATAGTAGCTTCTGTATAACACTTCCTTGCTTTTTTGTGGGTCATCTTTATTCCACACTAAGCTCCTAATGCTTCTCAGAAATGCTTCTGCCTGTCTGCCACGTTCCGTAATCTCTTTGTCATTTCTCCCATTTTCCTCCACTATACTTCCCAAGTACTTGAGACTTTCCACCTTCTTCAGCTGTCTACCTCCAAGTGTTATCCCACTCATTGGTCTGTCCTTTTTCCTGGTCGTTAACAGGATCTCACATTTACTGATGTTGAACTTCCATCCGTACTCTCCCACTGTTTCTTCCCAAGCCTTCAGTTGCTCCTGAATTTCCTCCTCCTTGTTTCCTCAGACCATGAGATCACCTCCAAACACCATTGCTTTCATCTTATCTTCTCCTATCTTTCCTGCTACCCGTGTCATTACCTCGTCCATAACCACAATAAAGAGAAGGGGTGACAGTGCACTACCCTGTTTCAGGCCACTCATTTGTCTGAACCAGTCTGTTCTTTCCCCTCCAACTTTCACACTTCCACAATACATCTCCTTCACTATGCCTAGTCTCTTTTTCCATACCCATGTTTTCCATTGCTTTCCAAACCTTCTCCCTACACACACTATCATAGGCCTTTTCGATGTCCAGGAAGGCCATCAACAGATCCTCTCCAAATTCGTAGTGGTGTTCCTGGAGCTGTCTCACTGAAAATATGAGATCCACTGTCGATCTCCCAGGTCTGAATCCATACTGCTCTTCTCTCAATTTTCTCTCCACTTTGGCTCGTATTCTACATTCTAATATCTTTTCATATATCTTGGCACAGTGAGGTATGAGTGTGACTCCCCTGTAATTTCTGCACTCCTTTCTGCTTCCTTTCTTAAATATTGGGACAATTAATCCTTTCTTCCAATCTTCTGGGGTCTTTTTCTCCTTCCATATCACCCTCATCACACGGTACAGCCACTGTTTCCCAACCTCCCCTGCTGCCTTCACCATTTCAACACTCACTTCATCCACACCTGGTGCCCTTCCTCCTTTCATCTTGTCTATAGCCATTTCCAGTTCTCTCCAAGTCATGTCCTTTTCCATTCCTGTGTTGTCTTCTCCATCTTCCAATACATTGTCTTCCTCCCTATGACCATTTGGATTCAGCAAATCCCCAAAGTACCCTTTCCACACTGTCTTGAGTATCTCTTTGTTGTGTACCTCATTTCCGTTTTTGTCCATCATTACCACATCCTCTCGCAGACCTCTTCTCTTACTTTTGACCATCCCATAAAGTACTTTCTTATTGCCTCTGCTGTCTTCCTCCATCATCTCTGTCCACTTTACCATCCACTTCTTCCTCTCCTCTGCGACAATCTTGTTTGCTTCTTTCTTCTTTATCTTATAATCTTCCCTTGCCAGATCAGTTCTTTCCTGGAACCACACTCTGAAAGCCTTGTTCTTCCTTCCCACAGCTTCTTTTACTCTCTCATTCCACCATGGTGTCTCTTTACACCGCTTTCTGTTGCTTGTTCTTCCACATACTGCCACTGCAGCTTCCACCATTGTGTTTTTGAATTGCTTCCATTCCTCTTCCCCTGTTTTAGGATTGTCTGTTGGCATCCTTTCCCTTATTATCTTCTAGAATTCTTCCTTGACTTCCTTTTCCTTGAGTTTCCATACTTTGATTCTCCTTTCCTGGTACTCGGTCCTCTTGCTATCCTTAACAACTCCCAGGTTCATTACAAGTATTCTGTGGTCGCTATCTAAGGCCTCTGATGGTATTACCTTTATATCTCTGACACTTTTCTTCATTTTCCAGTCGTACAGCATGTAATCTACCAAAGATTTCTTTGTTAAATCACTGCTGTACCACGTTACCTTATGGCTTTCTTTCTTCCGGAACCAGGAGTTGCCTACCACTAAACCGTTTCTCTTGCAAAAATCCAGCAACTTTCTCCCTTCTTCATTCCTGCTACCCCATCCTTCTGCTCCCAATACATTTTCATATCCTTGCCTTTCACATGTACCTGTACATGTACCTGTAATGTAATAAAAACATGAAACGAAAGGTTTTGACTAGGCAGACTGTTAATTTAAAACCCTCATGTTAAATGAATAAGGACCATGGTGGTCGAGAGCGCTAACGCCCTACCTTGTGCCTCGCTGGCATCGGGAGAGCGTAGGTTCAAATCCCACCTCAGCCGTCCTGAAAATAGTTTTTGTGGTTTCCCATTTTCACCACCAGGCAAATGCCGGGATGGTTTCTTTCGATAGGTCCACTGCCAATTTCCTTCCAATATCCCTTCCCTGACCCGTCCTGAAAAGAAAAGTTCATGGCCATTGGCTGCGTTAATAAAGAAATAATAAGGAAAGATAATGACTTGTAGACTTAGAAAAGATTTTTGATAGTGTTGATTGAAGTAAATTGTACGACATTTTGAAAAGCATTGGAATAAAGTACAGGGATAGGAGGATGATCTACAATCCATACAGAAACCAGACGGCAGCTATGCAAGTTGAAGGGCATGATAGAGTCAGTAATGTCAACTCAAGCGAATGAATTATTGTTAACGGTCATCACTGTTGAAAGCTGGCTAAACCTTTTACTAAATTCTGCGACTAGCATTTCAAGGCAGTATTCAGAAAGATGTAAGGTAAGGCTGCAACTTATCACCCATACTTTTCAATGAAGGAATTGAGAGAAAAATTTTAAGTAGGAGTAAAGATTCGAGGAGAAAATTTCAACTTTGAGATATGCTGATGACATTGTCATATTAGCCGATTCACCAGAGGATTTGAATGAGATTTTAAATGGAATGCACTCCATCTTGAGGAAAGAATTCATGATGAAAATCAACAAATGTGATATATGATACAAGAATAGCAGCCAATGGCCATAAGCTGTGCATGTTTGATTGAACGCCCGAGAGCTCCCAACAAGTTCAATTTCAAGTAGTTCCAACTTTCGCTACAGATGCTACTGTCACTAACACTAGCGGCGAACGTTGGAACTTGATAGACCGTTTCCTAACCAGCCAAATATAGCCTACAAATTTTGCTACAGACCACTAATTGCAGTGATAGGTTCTTTCAAATGGCATGGGCCCGCCGGCTTTACTTCCCCTCCGAAGAAAGGCATAGTTCTAAAAGAACAATTTGTGTGTTCCTGGATTTAAGAAAGGCTTTTGACACCGTAGACCACAATATACTCATTAGAAAACTTGAAAAGGAAGGTATTCGTGGTACTCCTCAAGAACTAATAAAAAGCTTCCTTTTTAACAGAATACAAAAGGTGCGAATCAAATATACTCTAAGTAGAAGTGCTGAAGTAACAATTGGAATACACCAAGGAACAGTTTTAGGTCCTATTCTTTTTCTGTTATATATTAAAGATTTGTGTGAGCTGAACTGTAATGTGATGATTACCTCATATGCTGATGACACTGTCGTCACAGTCACAGGAACAACTTGGGAGGACACTTTTAATAGAACTCAAGAAACCCTTGCTACAGACCAAAAATCACCTCCTTACCAAAACACAATACCTATGCTTCTCACACAACAAAACATTACAACCCAAAGACAATTTAACACTCTAGATCCACACACCAATTTGTAACAATGGTGAAAGATGCAACTGCTATACCTTACAGAAGTCAATGAATGCTACATATTTAGGGATTATTATACATACCGTAGTCATTTAAAATGGAACATGCATGCATCAAAATTGGCCAATAAACTTCAAAATTAATTTACATATTTTACTGAATCAGAAATATCCTTTCAGCAAAAGTCTTGAGAACTGTATATTTTGCCTTAGTCCAGTCATAACTACAATATTGAATAAATGGTTGGGATGGAATACTTGATTCACATTTGGCTCAGAATCTCATTCTAAAAGTTATGTACAAAAAGCCATCAACATTTCCAACATGTGAACTGTATCAACAAAGCATGGTGCTTAACATACGACAGTTATTTGTTCAGTCATCAATCATATCTATACTTAAAAATATGAAGCTCTTCCCAAATGGACAGGAACTTAAAATGTGCACTAGACTTCAAGACAGAACTGGAATAAATAAACACCCTTAATATACCGAAGAAAAGGCTTTTTACATGGCTCCTTAATAACTTTGATAAAGTAAATGAACTTTTAAATTTTCACCAACATATTTAAACCAACTCAGTCACAAATAAGTAATGTATCATCTTCTTTTATTTTTAGTGTCCTCAAAATAAACTTTTCTTACTATTATCAGTCAAATACTATGTTGCAAATAAATTAAGAAACTGTATTCATGAAGCCTACGCTCAAGTTTATCTTATGTGGGATTCACGCTGTATTTTGATGCATCTGTATATGTACATGTTTTCTGTCAGTGAATAAAAAAGTTCTCTCGTAAAAAAAAAAGTTCTTAATGCCCTTAAATAATCGGACGACTGTAGGCCGGGTTTGAACCTGCCATCTTGGGCATAGCAGTTCAGCATGCTACCGACTGTGTCACCAAAGCCACAAAATGTAAAACAAAAGGAATGGAATGCAGCCGTAATAAATCAGAAACACCTATTGACATCAAATAAAGGCAGATGGAAAAGCTAAAGGAAGTAGGGAGCAAAATAATCAGCGATGGACGAAGCAACGAGTGTATAGAAAGTAGGCTGGCACAGGTAAGGGAAGAATTTCTGTAGAAAAGCAATGTGTTCCCATCAAATATAGATTTAGATATTTGAAATACATTTTTAAAGCCTTTTTCTGGAGTGTGGTGCTGTGTGGACTGTTGATGCAGGAGAACAGAAGCATTTCAAATGCGGTAGTGCAGGAAAATGATTAAACTCAAATGAGTAGATGGAGTAAGAAGACGAGCGGAAGAGCGCTAATGAAGATAAGAGATCGGTTGATAGGGCACATACAGTACAGTACTAAGGCAACCAGGATTGTCAATTTTTTTATGGAAGGAAGGGTAGAGGACAAGAATTGTAGAGGTAGACCAAGGTTACAATACAAGTCATAGTATTGCATCACATGTGGTATGGTAGCTATGTGGAGATGAAACGATTAGCTGCATCAAACCAGTCTAAGGACTGAAGACTCAAACAGTAACATGGAAATACTCACAGTATTAGCCTTTCAAGATGGGAGTGCTGCTGCGCCAGCATTTGTTGGTCATAGCAGCAGGAGCCTTGCGGGATGAGGAGAGTGAAAGAGGGATGATGGAGTACAGTCCCCACATAAGTCAAGTAGCATTACATGTGCTGCTTGTGTTACTCAGAACTTATAATGTGATTTGTGAACAAAAAGAAAAGCCAACTCCGTACAGGCCATGGAGGTCCTGGGAGCAGTGTAAGGTAGAGGTCTCCACTCTTTGGGACATCGGCACTAGATGGGATGGAGTTGTCAGCTCCATGCCCGGCCGTCTTTGCTCCCAGGAATTACCCTGGTACTCATTTCTAGTGTAGGCTCGCTTTGACAGCCAACAATAGACTTATTTAAATATTCATACAGTTACACCCCAATTACCAGCTTTTGAGGACCCCTACAGTAGTACAACACTAAAATACTTCCGACATGATTGGTTCTAGGGCCTTAAAAAGTGGTTTTCAGTCCCCTTAGTCTGTTATTTATACCAATTAACACCGTTTCACCAAACTGGACGAAAGTGTACATCCTGGGTTTTGTTTCTTGATTTATGAGGCTCAAAATGACCCTAGGTTGGTCCTTCTATGACAATTCAATATTTAGGGAATGGAGAGGGCTGTCCAAATTTCAAGTAGATACGGGTCCAAAAGGTAAGTACATAAAATTTTATTTAGGTCATTGAAACGATGTGGACTTGTTCCAGAGGGGCTAAATCTAGGAAATGGAGGGATATATCCAAATTTCATGTTGACAGTGTTACCGGCAGAGTTCCAAAAAGTAAGTATGTAAAATTTGGTTCAGTTCGGTGAAACAGTTTAGACTTGTGCCAAAGAGCCTAAGCACAATGTGTACAGGTAGATATACAGTTTACAATACACACACTCAAGTATATGGGGTTGAAATGACCATGATCTTCAAGCCCCTAATTGAAAGAACCACAATGTAGGATTTTTGCAGCCATGGGAGAACGCGAACTTCAGAATGAACGGATTGCTGCCATGGAAAATCCATCAGAAAATGAAAGGCTGGAGGACAAGAACTGTACAGAGCGGTCAAGGTTTGATATGTTTAACAGCATTTGATGTGGAACGTGGAGATAATACAAAACAAAAGTTTGGTGCTTTTCAGTCGGGCAACACGATTGTACCCAAAAAGAGCTGGGTTATGCCCTAATCCTGAAATAAATTTCATGAGATTAATAAATACACTAGGATGACCAGTTTCGATCGTCAAGCGATCATCATCAGATCCAGTTGCATTAGCATACACTGACAGTTGCATTATCAATACTGCAACTAAATAATTGTTCATATTGTAAATATTTTTCACCTGTATTCTCAAACATAGATGTTATAGCCTAAGTGTAATGGCTCTGATTATGATCGCTTGACGATCGAAACTGGTCATCCTCGTGTATTTATTAATCTCATGTAATTTATTTCAGGGTTAGGGCATAACCCAGCTCCTTTTGGGTACATTCATGTTCACCAACTGAAAAGCACCAAACTTTTGTTTACTTAGGCAACACTGAAAAATGGCTTCAAACCTCACAATGGAGATAATACTATAACATGCTTGTGGTGGAAAAATATTCTCCACAATCAAAAACTCCTTAATAATTTTGCCTATGTCCACCTGCTCCAATAAAATATTTTCCACTCTTTGATTCCCAAAAATTAACAATAAACAAGAAGTTCTGTGACAAACTAAAGAGCCTACTTTTCTTAAAATTAAGTTTCATGCCAATGCATAATCTACAGTATATGAACCTATCCAGAATAATGACAAAATTAAGTTGGTAATATCGAAATGTCTAATTAGGTCAAAATATACCTGGTATAATGTAGACTAATAGAGAACTACAGTTGGCAGCCCTGGTGACTGAATATATTCTTAGTTCCATCTCTTAAGGTACAGAATACAAAATTTGGTTGAAGTCCAATGGAAGTGAATTGCAGTTAGACACTGAATCTATCAGCACGCGTAAAAGCATGTTGGCAGCAATGTCATGCGTGTGCTGGTCAGAAATAATCTGAAATATTATTATATCTTGTTGTGCCAATTTTGGATGAAATCCATTTGTTAGTAAAGAAATTACATGTATTTTAAAATTGGGCCTATCAGCAGGCATATAATCATGTTGTCAGCACTGACTTATAGTAATTACTCCAAATTAATCTAGAATGTCAGGTGATATGCGTGTGCAAAGTATAGAGCTGTTGGCTTGTATACTTTCTGATATATTGATATTAGGGTAAAAAAATATAGACAGCATTTATTAACAGTTGGCAGCCCTGATTGCTCTTAACAATACTTATAGTCATATCTGTTAAGTTATACATAGCACATACGAAATTTGGTTGAAATCCAACTGATAGTATAGAAGTTACAAGTATTTAAAAATTGGTACTATCAGCAAACTTATAATCATGTTGGTAGAACTGACGTATATAAGTTACTCCAAATTAATCTAAAATGTCAGGTACTATACGTGTGCATAGTTTAAAAGCTGTCGGCTTGCATACTTTCTGATATATTGGTATTTGGATAAAAAAAATAATAGAGGGAGCAATTATTAACAGTTGGCAGCCCTGTTGGCTCTTAAGAATACGCTCAGTCATATTTGTTTATGTGAACATATTACACACAAAATTTGGTTGAAATCCAATTGATAGTGTAGAAGTTATATGCATTTAAAAATTGAACCTATCAGAAGGCTTAAAATTATTTTGGCAACACTGTCATGTATGGCATCCTGGAAATTAAACTGAAATAGTATTATCTACATGTGTGCGAATTTTGGAATTGATCCCATGCATACCTTCCAAGATATACAACATGGAGCTCAAATTTCTAGTGCGTTTTTTCAGCAGTTGGTAGCACTGACATAATTTTCAAATATGGACGTGAGATATTTCGGTATACATCTTTACTCATACTAAATTTGGTTTCGATTGCTGCAGCCGTTTAGGAGTTGATAGGGGGACACACACACACACAGCCGGACAGACAGACAGACACACATTTTTCCGGATCGATCTCATAAGTCTACTTTTTCCTCATTTTTGCAAAATGTGAAAAGTAGGCTAAAAATTCCATCCCGGAGGTAAAGTAGATCACCGGGTGGGGACTACTCGACAGGGTAGTGACAAAGAGGGAATCTAACATTCTATGGATGGGAATGTGGAAAGTTCTAAGCCTGATGGACAATGGAAGGTTTCAAAGGGAAATAGAGAGATTGAGGTTGGAATAGGAAAATGCGCTGGCAAGAAGAACAGGACTTTTGGTCAGGAGCCTATAGGATCATTAGCACTAAATCAAACAATGGTTATGCAGGGGTAGGTCTCATACTGACTAGGAAACTTGGTCAGTGGGTGGAATGCAATGAGCAATGCAGTGAATTGCTTATTTTAGCTAAAATCGATACATCTACTTGCCCCACAGTAGTGCAAGTCTATATGCCTACCAGTGAAGCAGATGATGAAAAAGTTGAAAAGTTTTATGAAAAATCAGATGGAATTCTGAGGTATGTCAAGGTTGATGAAAATGTAATAATAATACGAGATTGTAAGCCTCCATGGCTTAGGCGGCAGCACGCCAGCCTCTCATCGCTGGGTCCGTGGTTCAAATCCCTGTTACTCCAAGTGAGATTTGTGCTGGACAAAGCGGAGGCAGACAGGTTTTTCTCCGGGTACTCCGGTTTTCCCTGTCACAAATTTCATTCCAGCAACACTCTTCACTATCATTTAATTCATCTGTCATTCATTTATTCATTGCCCCGGGGGAGTGCGACAGGCTTCGGCAGCCGGCACAGTTCATATCCTCACCGCTAGATGGGGGCTTCATTCATTCCATTCCCTGACCCGGTCGACTGGAAGCAGGCTGTGGATTTTCATTTTCAATGGGAGATTGTAATGCTGTGGTAAAATAAAAATAAAAAGTTGAGAAGGGAAGATAGAAGGAGAATTCGGATTGGGTGAAAAGAATGATTGAGGGAGCACAAGTTAGTTATAGCTATCACATTATTCAACAACCACAACTGGAGAATATACATGTGGATGAGGGGAAATTAGGAGATATAAGACATTTCCAAATCGACTTTATGAAAAGTAAAAGACCATAAAGGAGGGCAGTAGACAAACAAAAAGAGGACGTGAACAAAAGACTCAGAGAGATTATTCAGGAAGGACTAATATGAAGAACCCTGAACAAACATCTAATGTAGAGGAATGGACACTTCAAATCAAATCAAAATAACTTCATTTGCAATGAGGTGTCAACCTCGGTACATAATTTACAAACACTAGCCTACTCAATATTAAAAGAATACAGTAACTTAATGCACTATTCACACATTGATTGAACTCCCCTCATACAACTGCTGTAGGAATTTCATAGCACGTTTAATGTTTCTAGGAATACAGCACTAAGTTATACCACTTCTTTCTTTTACCTGATTTTGTCTACTCTGCTCTTGAATATCTGGACTGATTTTGGAAAGGGATCAAACACCACCCTTGGTAAACTGTTCCATTCCTTCACACCCTTCCCAATGAATGAAAATTTACCCCAATCGCTTCTTCTAAAGTGCCATCCAATTTTGAATTTGTGGTCTGCCCTGCCAATATAATTTCTTTCCAATTGTAGCCTCTCACTGATTTCCCCCCATGCTTCCTCTCCTGTATACGCTCTATATAACCCTACAAGTCTGTTTCTCTCCCATCTCTTACTTAATGTTTCCCACCCAAGCTTCTTTAACATATCTGATATGCTGCTTCTTCTCCTAAAATCCCCTATCACAAATCTTGCTGCTTTCCTTTGCACACACTCAATTTCTTTTATTAGGTATTCCTGGTGCGGATCCCATACACTGCTTGCATATTCCAATATTGGACAAACCAAACTTAGGTAACTTTTCTCTTCTATTTCTTTGTTGGATCCTTTAAGAAGTCTCATAATGACATGCAACGATCTGTATGCTTTCCCTACAATGTCTCCAACATGACCCTTCCAGTGCAATTTACATTCAAATCTCACACTTAAGTATTTGCACTTGTCATCTTTTGGTACGATTACCCCATCCAATGTATATTGAAATTCAGTTTTTAATCTCTTGTTTGTGAATATTGTGACAGTTGATTTACCTCTGTTAACCTTCCTGTGGTTCTCTTCAACCCAATGTTGGATACTATTGAGGTCCCTTTGTAATATTTTACATTCCTCTATGTTATTTATTTCCCTATAGACGATAATGTCATCTGCATACAATCTTATTTTTGATGCTATATTGTTCCCTAAATCACTTGCGTATATTAAGAAAAGCAATGGACCAATTTTACTACCCTGTGGAATTCCCTTCTTAACTTTCTCTTCCTGTGATATGTAATTCCCTACTCTGACTCTCTGAACCCTTGAATTTAGGAATGTTCCTATCCAACGTACAACCCTTGAGTCCAATCCCATTCTCTCCCGTTTCTTTAATAATACTCCATGTTCCACTCTGTCAAAAGCTTTGGAAAGGTCTATAGCTATGCAGTCCAACTGTCCCCCTAGATCCAACCGATCTGATATGTCCTGCTGAAATCCCACCAGTTGTGCCTCACAAGAAAATTTCTTTCTAAATCCATACTGGCTCCTCAGGAACCAATATATATATTTTACTATTAAACTCTCCAAGATTTTACAAACTACACTGGTTAGACTTACTGGTCTGTAGTTCTCAGGTTTACTTCTATCTCCCTTTCCTTTATAAATTGGTATTATTATAGATTCCTTCCATTCCTTTGGTATTCTACTATTGTTCATGATGTAGTCATAAATAAACTTGAAATAAGGCACTATGTACCACCCCATTGCCTTTATTAATTCCCCAGTAATTTGATCACACCCTGCTGCTTTTCCTTCCTGAAGCAGTTTGATTTCTCTAAAAATATCCTCATTTGTAAAGGTGAAAATACTTGTGTCTTTATGTGTTTCACCCTCTCCAGCCTCATTAACGGTTTCCAACTCCTGACAATCTTCCACTGAATCTATGAATTCCCTACTAAATAGGTTTGCTTTCTCATTATCTGCAAATAAATGCTCACCCCCTTCTCCCTCCATTGTGGGAATGTGGACTCCGTTTCCCTTTTGATTTTTAATATATGAATACAGCTTTTTCCATTTCCCTATGTGGTCTTTACCCTCATGAAGTATGCCATTCATGTAATTTTCCTTTGCTTCCTTTTTCAACCTACTGAACTCCTTTATTAACTGCTTTCTGGTTTCTCTGTTTCCCCTGCCCTCTTTGATTTGACTGTTTACCATTCTACATTTCCTTTTTAATTTTCGTATGTCCTTTGTATAGTAAACAGGGTCTGAGGTTGTTTTTCCCTTCTTAACAGGTACAAATCTCTTCTCACCCTCCCAAATGATTTCCTTAAAATTTGCCCAGAGTGTATCCACATTACTCCCTTCACTTATCCAAGAATTAAATTTTGATTTCAGGTAAGCTCCAAATTCATCGAATTTAGTTTTTCTGTATAACTTCTTGTCCTGTGTGACCCTCCTATTAAGCCTTTTTGGTACCAGACCAACGTCCATTATTGCAGCTTTATGGTCACCTATTCCTTCAATTACGTGGTTTTTTTCAACAAGTTCCCCTGGTTTTATCAGGAATACATCCAGCAAGTTGCTGAGCCTAGTTGGCGCTTGCACTACTTGTGTAAATCCTCTCTCCCAAAGTAATTTATTTGCAAGTTTCTGTTCATGGGCTTCTGTTGCAGCTCCATTCCAATCAACTTCTGGCAAGTTTAAATCCCCCCCAATTATTACCATGTCATTATTGTTTTTATAAGTGTAATCTATTACTTTCTCAAATATTTCCATATATTCCTATAATTCCCACTTTGAAGAAAGAAATAATGAAATACACCATAGAAAGCATTGAAAGAAAGGAAAGAATAGGTAGAGAACCTTGAATCACTCAGGATATACAGTACAGTACCAGAATTAATGGATGAAATATGGAAGCACAAGAATGCAAGAGATGGAAGTGGGAAAGCAGAATACGGATGTCTGAAAAATGAAGTAAACTAGAGGTGCAAGGAAGTGAAAGAATAGTGGTTGAATGCTGCAACAGACTCATGCGGGTAAGATACATTTACATGTGGAATCAGCATCTTTCATATTACTCACAAAATAGGCATATCCTATTATTTATGTTATTTATATTTTACAAAAGGACTGTGAAAACACTATTATTCTGGTTCGTCCAACAGAATTTGAATTGTAGAATGGATCTCAGGAGAGCTTGTGCTCAAGAGCGCTTGCTGGCTCATATGACGAGAACACCAGGTTGAGAAAGCCTGCTCTAACAGATACAGAAGAAAAGGTTGAGAGATGGAAAGCTTACATAGAGCGTTCTATAGGTGTAAGGACATTGAGAATCATGTTGTGGAGAGGGAAGAGGAAATTGATGAGGATCAGAAAGGAGATTTAATATTGAGATCAGAATTTGATAGAGGAGACATAGTAGGAAGAAAGCACCAGGCATAAAATGATTTACCAATGAGTTGTAGCGTTGCATCGGGGGATGAAGGTCTGATCAGGTTATTTCACTTAGTATTCAGGATTTATGAAACATGTGAGGTGCCCTCTGTTTCTAAGAAGAATTTTAGCAACCGTATATACTTATTTTATTTTTAACATAAAATAATTGGTTTAGAGGAAAACCCCCCTGTCTGCCCACTATATGGCACCCTGCTCTCAATGATTCAAGATTTTTGAAGAAGCCAAAGTGGACCAGAGGTAGGGCATAGTAGGCTCCTTTTCTATGCAGTAGCATTTTCCAACAGTACCATGACTTAATAACCGTTGCACTGTTGTACAGTTTGTTTCTTACCATACGCAATGTTTGATTGAAAACAACAAATCTGCCATTATGAAATATATGTGATGTACATTTCATTAGTTTTGTCTACCTGCTTTTCCTATTCCTTAATTCTGCCACACCCCAGTGGTGCTAAAAGGTTATTGGTGTATGTAACATGTATTCAATATTGACTTTTTTCCATAGCACGTACAGGGTTAGAACGAATGATTTAAGCGATTTCATGCACATGTATTATCGAAAGTGGTATATGGCTTACAGCATTGACGCATATACCAATTAAAAGTGAAACTCGTCAAGTTTCTTGAGTCTGCTTGCTACAAATTCTCGATGTGCCCTCCTCGCCTCACACGGAAATTATCGATACGGTAGTTCAACTCCGACTACACACGCTGGAGCATGTCCTGGTCAATTTTAGCTACAGCCGCTTGGATCTGTTTCCTCAGTTCAACATGATTAACTGGCATGGGTGATACATAAACTTCATCTTTGATAAACCCCCATAAGAAGAAATCACACGGGATCAGATCAGGCGACCGGGAAGGCCAGTTTATAAGACACCAATCTGCATCTGTCACAAGATGACAATAATCAACGCTATCAGTTTTGCCTGAAATTGACCAGGGCATGCTCCAGTGTGTGTAGTCGGAGTTGGACTACCGTATCAATACTTGCCGTCTGGAACAAGGAGGGCACATTGAGAATTTGTAGCGAGCAGACTCAAAAAACTTGATGAGTTTCTCTTTAAATTGGTAGAGGCCTATGTGACAATGCTGTAAGCTATATACTTTCAATAATGAATGTGCTTGACATTACTTAAATATTTTGTGCTAACCCTGTATAATTTAATACAGATCAATTATGAATGTGGTTATTCCTGGAGAATAGCACATATAACTTGTATTAGATATACAGACTCTTTTCTCATGTCATCTTAATGTTCACACACTGTTCGAGTCATGAAGCACCTGCTTGGTTGACAGGTACAGTCATGCGAGTAGGATATGACTCAGCAACCTCAAACATCGTTTTACTCTCCGTGGTGACATGAGCTCCTGTTACACTTAGCTGTGCTGTTGCAAAATAATTACAAACCAACCTTTTTTAAATTTTTATTTTCTGAGCTTCTAACTGAAAGGGAGTGGGTTCGATCCCCATCCAGGTAGTGGATTTTAGAAACGTAACTTCTTAATTAACTACCACTTTCGGAAACGCAAATAGCCCTGGAGTTCACTCAGCCTACGTCAGACATGAGTACCAGGGTAATTCCTGGGAGCAAAGACGGCCGGGCATGGAGCTGACAACCCCATCCCATCTAGTGCCGATGTCCCAAAGAGTGGAGACCTCTACCTTACACTGCTCCCAGGGCCTCCATGGCCTGTACGGAGTTGGCTTTGCTTTTTGTTCACAAATCACATTATAAGTTCTGAGTAACACAAGCAGCACATGTAATGCTACTTGACTTATGTGGGGACTGTACTCCATCATCCCTCTTTCACTCTCCTCATCCCGCAAGGCTCCTGCTGCTATGACCAACAAATGCTGGCGCAGCAGCACTCCCATCTTGAAAGGCTAATACTGTGAGTATTTCCATGTTACTGTTTGAGTCTTCAGTCCTTAGACTGGTTTGATGCAGCTAATCGTTTCATCTCCACATAGCTACCATACCACATGTGATGCAATACTATGACTTGTATTGTAACCTTGGTCTACCTCTACAATTCTTGTCCTCTACCCTTCCTTCCATAAAAAAATTGACAATCCTGGTTGTCTTAGTACTGTACTGTATGTGCCCTATCAACCGATCTCTTATCTTCATTAGCGCTCTTCCGCTCGTCTTCTTACTCCATCTACTCATTTGAGTTTAATCATTTTCCTGCACTACCGCATTTGAAATGCTTCTGTTCTCCTGCATCAACAGTCCACACAGCACCACACTCCAGAAAAAGGCTTTAAAAATGTATTTCAAATATCTAAATCTATATTTGATGACAACACATTGCTTTTCTGCAGAAATTCTTCCCTTACCTGTGCCAGCCTACTTTCTATACACTCGTTGCTTCGTCCATCGCTGATTATTTTGCTCCCTACTTCCTTTAGCTTTTCCATCTGCCTTTATTTGATGTCAATAGGTGTTTCTGATTTATTACGGCTGCATTCCATTCCTTTTGTTTTACATTTTGTGGCTTTGGTGGCACAGTCGGTAGCATGCTGAACTGCTATGCCCAAGATGGCGGGTTCAAACCCGGCCTACAGTCGTCGGATTATTTAAGGGCATTTTTTTTTTTACGAGAAAACATTTTCATTCACTGACAGAAAACATGTACATACACAGATGCATCAAAATACAGCGTGAATCCCACATAAGATAAACTTGAGCGTAGGCTTCATGAATACAGTTTCTTAATTTATTTGCAACATAGTATTTGACTGATAATAGTAAGAAAAGTTTATTATGAGGACACTAAAAATAAAAGAAGATGATACATTACTTATTTGTGACTGAGTTGGTTTAAATATGTTGGTGAAAATTTAAAAGTTCATTTACTTTATCAAAGTTATTAAGGAGCCATGTAAAAAGCCTTTTCTTCAGTATATTAAGGGTGTTTATTTATTCCAGTTATGTCTTGAAGTCTAGTGCACATTTTAAGTTCCTGTCCATTTGGGAAGAGCTTCATATTTTTAAGTATAGATATGATTGATGACTGAACAAATAACTGTCGTATGTTAAGCACCATGCTTTGTTGATACAGTTCACATGTTGGAAAAGTTGATGGCTTTTTGTACATAACTTTTAGAATGAGATTCTGAGCCAAATGTGAATCAAGTATTCCATCCCAACCATTTATTCAATATTGTAGTTATGACTGGACTAAGGCAAAATATACAGTTCTCAAGACTTTTGCTGAAAGGATATTTCTGATTCAGTAAAATATGTAAATTAACTTTTGAAGTTTATTGGCCAATTTTGATGCATGCATGTTCCATTTTAAATGACTACGGTATGTACAATAATCCCTAAATATGTAGCATTCATTGACTTCTGTAAGGTATGGCAGTTGCATCTTTCACCATTGTTACAAATTGGTGTGTGGATCTTGAGCATTAAATTGTCTGTGGGTTGTAATGTTTTGTTGTGTGAGAAGCTTAGGTATTGTGTTTTGGTAAGGAGGTAATTTTTGGTCTGTAGCAAGGGTTTCTTGAGTTCTATTAAAAGTGTCCTCCCAAGTTGTTCCTGTGACGACAGTGTCATCAGCATATGAGGTAATCATCACATTACAGTTCAGCTCACACAAATCGTTAATATATAACAGAAAAAGAATAGGACCTAAAATTGTTCCTTGGTGTATTCCAATTTTTACTTCAGCACTTCTTCTTAGAGTATCTTTGATTCGCACCTTTTGTATTCTGTTAAAAAGGAAGCTTTTTATTAGTTCTTGAGGAGTACCACGAATACCTTCCTTTTCAAGTTTTCTAATGAGTATATTGTGGTCTACGGTGTCAAAAGCCTTTCTTAAATCCAGGAACACACAAATTGTTCTTTTAGAACTATGCCTTTCTTCGGAGGGGAAGTAAAGCCGGCGGGCCCATGCCATTTGAAAGAACCTATCACTGCAATTAGTGGTCTGTAGCAAAATTTGTAGGCTATATTTGGCTGGTTAGGAAACGGTCTATCATGTTCCAACGTTCGCCGCTAGTGTTAGTGACAGTAGCATCTGGTAGCGAAAGTTGGAACTACTTGAAATTGAACTTGTTGGGAGCTCTCGGGCGTTCAATCAAACATGCCCAGCTTATGGCCATTGGCTGCTATTCTTGTATCATATATCACATTTGTTGATTTTCATCATGAATTCTTTCCTCAAGATGGAGTGCATTCCATTTAAAATCTCATTCAAATCCTCTGGTGAATCAGCTAATATGACAATGTCATCAGCAAATCTCAAAGTTGAAATTTTCTCCTCGAATCTTTACTCCTACTTAAAATTTTTCTCTCAATTCCTTCATTGAAAAGTATGGGTGATAAGTTGCAGCCTTACCTTACATCTTTCTGAATACTGCCTTGAAATGCTAGTCGCAGAATTTAGTAAAAGGTTTAGCCAGCTTTCAACAGTGATGACCGTTAACAATAATTCATTCGCTTGAGTTGACATTACTGACTCTCTCATGCCCTTCAACTTGCATAGCTGCCGTCTGGTTTCTGTATGGATTGTAGATCATCCTCTTATCCCTGTACTTTATTCCAATGCTTTTCAAAATGTCGTACAATTTACTCCAATCAACACTATCAAAAATCTTTTCTAAGTCTACAAGTCATTATCTTTCCTTATTATTTCTTTATTAACGCAGCCAATGGCCATGAACTTTACTTTTCAGGATGGGTCAGGGAAGGGATATTGGAAGGAAATTGGCAGTGGACCTATCGAAAGGAACCATCCCGGCATTTGCCAGGTGGTGAAAATGGGAAACCATGAAAACTATTTTCAGGACGGCTGAGGTGGGATTTGAACCTACGCTCTCCCAATGCCAGCAAGGCACAAGGTAGGGCGTTAGCGCTCTCGACCACCATGGTCCTTATTCATTTATAATGAGGGTTTTAACTTAACAGTCTGCCTAGTCAAATCCTTTCGTTTCATGTTTTCATTACATTACAGGTACATGTTTCGAAACAGTCTCAAATAAAAATGTATGTATGTTTTAAAATTGTATTTACAATTTATTTGGTTTTTAGATAAAACCTAGGGAGCTCTAGTTCCCACAGCAAAGTGGTGCTTTAATATGAGTGGTTTAGTGCAAAAGTGGAAAGTCCAAAAATTTTTTGTTTGTTTTTCCCTTATAGGATAGCAAATGTTAGTAGCAATAATAATAATAATATCATATGCCCTCGGGTGCCGAGTGTAAGCTTTGTAATTTCACACCCAGAGGGTAGCTTGCATGTCGAATTTCGTTGTTCCTTGAATCACTATGAAATGCGGAGCTTAGATACCTAAGGTCCTTGAACACAATAGCGCTTTCTAGTAGAGAAATTAGGAACTTCGTGTTGGCGGAAACTCCCGAGAATAATTTTCCCATTATGAACACGGCATACTGAATTCAAATGGGTTCTTCGACATGCGTGTCGTATTTTTGCCGCCTTTCAAAAATCGCTTACCATGGCCAGGATCGAACCTGCAACCTTGGGGTTAGTAGACCGACACACTATCCACTCACCCACCGTAGCAAGCTGTGTTAGTAGTTATTTGATGTACCGTAATAGAGAATAAAGTCAGAATTTCAATACCAATCCTCCAGAGTACAGCAGTTTCTTAATGCAATAGTTTGATGCTTTTCAGTCTGTCAACACGATTGTACCCAAATGAGATGGATATTCCATTGTGAACATAATTTATACCGGCCTAAAACAGGAAATAGGGAACAGAAGGATATCTGGACAATGTTAGGAACATAATTCTTCTTTATTGGGGCATCCTTTTTTAATCATTGTAAATCATATATTAATATCTATATATACACAATTGTTGCAGGACTGTATTAATAGTGACATGTGATTCCATTTATTTACCATGAGCTGTTCAATTTCAAAACTCTAATATCCAACAATATTAACAAGAATCACCTTGATTGGTATTTGCCCCATTTCAAACAACTTAAACTCAAACAAACCCTCTACAGAGTTTGATTCTGTGTCTTGACATGGGGAAAGATTTTGGTTACAATGAACCTTATTCTCAAGGAGCATTATGAGTATGGAACTTGATTACGGTACTCAATTATATAGCAGAACATCACGTCTAGGTAGTACCCATAGCCCTCCTACAAGAATTTTGATAACTGCATTAATCAGGAAGGTTATGGCAATTTTCCTCATACATTAACAAATTTGTAGGCAAACTTTCTGGATTTCACTATAGCTTATGGTATGCGTAATATGCCTTGCTAACATGATGCATTGCTCGAATGTTTTGAGTAATGCATTTCCCTAACCCCCACCCTCGGCGAAATACTCTACCTAACCTACAACACATTTTGTTCAGATTTACCGGTAGGCTACTTGTAACGCTGAGAATATTTTATATTATTGTATACACCACGATATTTACAGAGTCTACATAGCGAACTCAAATCGATTTGAGTACACTTACCGTATTGAACACGGTCATGTAAACGGGACTCAGTTCGTATTGATTTTCAAGCTCGATACGGTAAAATTGTGGGATCGGATCGTATCCAAACAGTTATTCAGGAACATGTAAACGTGGATCGTACTGAAAGAAAGCGATTCTGCACGCTCTTGAGTTACAATGATAAACTAATTTAGGCCTACTTTCGTCTGTCGCCTGACTCGAATCGCTTGTTTTACTTCCTGCCCATATTCTTCGTTACTGTCTGTGTTCTTTTCGTGGTTGATAAGCGTAGTTTGTTTGCACGCGTTTTTAGCGTTAATGTATTTTTGTCTGTTTTACTTTTAATGCCTGGTGTATCCGTAGGTAAAATGTGCTCAACAGAAACAGTGAAAATACACCGTCTTTCTTTGCCGATTAATCCGTTCCTTTTTCCATTTGAATAAATTCAACACAGACTGGCCGAGTGGCACAGTGGTAACTTTCTCACCTGCTTTTACCAAGGTAGCAGGATCGACTCCTGGCGCAGTCAGGGTGCTTAGGCCTAAATGCGAGGGAGCCGTGTCAGTAGATTTACTGGCACGTTACAGATCCCATTCGGGGCAACATTCTGGCAGCCCGGTGTCTCTAAAAGCCTCAGTAATTAAAAGGGACGACTGTTACCCATAATCTTCGTAAGAACAAACAACATCAAAATCTTCGGTGCATCCATTTTTCATGTTTACAAACAACCCGTCAAAGAAACATCGGATGACAATGGTAACAGTGCAGGAGACACGAACCCAGGGGGAAAAAAACTTCTTAAATTTGCAATAAATATCTTTTCAAATGATTCAAAATTGATCTGGGAATGACGTAGTTCACTCCTCAGCTGTCTATAACCCACCCGCCATCCCAAATTATAACATGACTTAGCTGTGTCTGCCATTATCGGCGTTACAACAGTACAGTATTGCCAATATTTATACAATTTTCCACAAGACAGTGCCTAACTTTGTAGCGAAGGAGTGTGGTGAATTTCTTTATTCAAGTTGGTAACGTAGTCACATGATCGATTTTCGGGTGTCACATGACTGTCAAAGATGGCGTCCGAAAGTGATGAAAAATTGCATTCTTTCCGTGAAATAACAATTATTGCAGTGCAGCAGTGGCTATTGAGTATGAAGAGATTGTGAAACGACTCCCAACAACTCCCCGAAAGGTATGCATATCATAAATTATATATTTTCAATAAGCTAAGGTGTTAAAAGTTGTTAAAAGTGATGAAAAGGTAGGATGGTCTAAAGTGAACAATAAATTCGTCCAGTACTAGATCTATGTTCTTTTTGTCAATCAAGCCCTGCTAGCTCCCCACACCTACCCCCACCATTCTAACCTTCGTTTTGACCAATCCAATGTTTTTTGACAATGATTACAACCTAACACGTCCAGTGAAACTGTGAGTGCCCCGCTAGCTTCCGGCGGCCATAGGACGCACCTACACCCGACCATTCTGACCTTCGTTTTGTCCAATCCAATGGTTTTTGACAATGGTTACAGCCCAACGTGTCCAGATGAATGGTTTTGACAATGGTTACAGCCTAACGCGTCCAGTGAAACTGTGAGCGCCCGGCTAGCTTCCTGCGGCCACAGGCTGCACCTACACTCGACAATTCTAACCTTCGTTTTGTCCAATCCAATGGTTACAGCCTAACGCATCCAGATGAATGGTTACAGCGTAACACGTCCAGTGAAACTGTGAAAGTCAGGGTCCTGTCTCATGCACTAGTAATATGATAATTACGGTACGAGTCTTCTATTTTGCTGTTACAAGTTAGCCAACATAACTGCAGGTTGGCCACCATAAATTATATACCGTATTGAAATAGATTTCAATACGAACTGAAACTGCTCATGTAAACAGGCAGCATACTGAAAACAGGATCCTATTCAAATCGATTTGAGTTCGTCATGTAAACGTAGTAATTGTGATATACCACGTGTTTTAATATTATAGGTGAGAGCCCTAGACCAGTAAGAATGATTTTCTACAGAAACCAACGAACGTTTTTGAAGTTTTCTATTGCGGAATTTCACATGATAATTACGGTATCTAAAGCATGCAGTACCGTAGGCCGCTAGAGGTACGGTAGCACATTTTCATATACCCAATGATATTACGAACTATGCATTTTGATACGCAATAACACAAGGTAGCAACTACTTCTGTAAATGAAGGCAACTTCCGCGTGTTACATATTATATCCAACCGAAAAAAGTTAAAAATGTCAAGTAAAAATCTACCCACGTAATGCCATAACCTCATCAAAACTCCCCAAAACATTCTCACACACAATCTCCTAGATGTAATGTTCTGGCTAAAGGTAATCAATCAATATAAAATCACATGTACACATATAACTACAACCACAAACTCAAAATCTGCCTTCCTAGGATTTTAATCACAGAACAATATTTTAATCGGCACGCCCGCAGCTTCAGAGCAAGCGAATGCGACGCCATTTTGACCAATAATCCAAGGCGCCTTTCTTTCTGGTTGCTGGCTGCATAAAGCGGCGTCGAGCGCTGCACCGCTTCGGAACAAAAAAGCAAGGAGCAGCTTAAAGTCCAAGGAATATAGATATGCTAGCTTCTCCACAGCATGGGATATGCTCTCTGTTTATGAGTCATATCTTCACCGATAATAATAATAATAATTCCCCTTCAAATACACTACAGTGTAATAGTCCAAGCAACTTATAAATTATTATTTCACTCACTTGTTCAGCATAATATTCAGAGTTCCGCACATATTCAATGTTCCGCACAAATGCAATGTTCCCGGACACGAGACGAGCGGCTAGGTACAGAGCTGATCCACTGTTTGATTGGCTAGGGGCTGCTGGGTTCTTATTGGTTGTTGGTGGAACATATCGATATTCCTTGGATTTTAAGCTGCTTCTTGCTTTTTGTTCCGAAGCGGTGCAGCGCTCGGCGGCGCTTTATGCAGCAAGCAACCAGAAAGAAAGGCGCCTTGGATTATTGGCCAAAATGGCGTCGCTTCGCTTGCTTTGAAGCTGCGGGCGTGCCGTTTAAAATCCTAGGAAGGCAGATTTTGAGTTTGTGGCTGTAGTTATATGTGTACATGTGATTTTATATTGATTGATAAAGTGATTACCTTTAGCCAGAACATTACATCTAGGAGATTTGTGTGTGAGAATGTTTTGGGGAGTTTTGATGAGGTTATTGCATTACGTGGGTTGATTTTTACTTGACATTTTTAACTTTTTTCGGTTGGATATAATTTGTAACACGCGGAAGTGGCCTTCATTTACAGAAGTAGTTGCTACCTTGTGTTATTGCATATTAAAATGCATAGTTCGTAATATCATTGGGTATATGGAAATGTGCTACCGTACCTCGAGCGGCCTACGGTACTGCATGCTTTAGATACAGTAATTATCATGTGAAATTCCGCAGTAGAAAACTTCAAAAACGTTCGTTGGTTTCTGTAGAAAATCATTCTTACTGGTCTAGAGCTCTCTCCTATAATATTAAAACACGTGGTATATCACAATTACTACGTTTACATGGCGAACTCAAATCGATTTGAATACGATCCTGTTTTCAGTACGCTGCCCGTTTACATGAGCAGTTTCAGTTCGTATTGAAATCTATTTCAATATGGTATATAATTTATGGTGGCCAACCTGCAGTTATGTTGGCTAACTCGTATTAAACAGCAAAATAAGACCCATACTGTAATTATCATATTACCAGTGCATGAGACAGGACCCTGACTTCCACAGTTTCACTGGACGTGTTAGACTGTAACCATTGGATTGGACAAAACGAAGGTTAGAATTGTCGAGTGTAGGTGCAGCCTGTGGCCGCAGGAAGTTAGCGGGGCGCTCACAGTTTCACTGGACGCGTTAGACTGTAACCATTGTCAAAACCATTCATCTGGACACCTTGAGCTGTAACCATTGGATTTGACAAAACGAAGGTCAGAATGGTCGGGTGTAGGTGCGTCGTATGGCCGCCGGAAGCTAGCGGGGCACTCACAGTTTCACTGGACGTGTTAGGCTGTAACCATTGTCAAAAACCATTGGATTGGACAAAACGAAGATTAGAATGGTGGGGGTAGGTCTGGGGACGCTAGCAGGGCATGATTGACAAAAAGAACATTGATCTGGTACTGGACGAAAGACCACATATATAATTAGTACCGTATGCGTGGGGTTGGCAATACTGTACTGTTGTAACGCCGATAATGGCAGACACAGCAAAGTCGTGTTATAATTTGGGATGGCGGGTGGGTTATAGACAGCTGAGGAGTGAACTACTTCATTCCCAGATCAATTTTGAATCATTTGAAAAGATATTTATTGCAAATTTAAGAAGTTTTTCCCCCCTGGGTTCGTGTCTCCTGCACTGTTACCATTGTCATCCGACGTTTCTTTGACGGGTTGTTTGTAAACATGAAAAATGGATACGCCGAAGATTTTGATGTTGTTTGTTCTTATGAAGTTTATGGGTAACAGTCGTCCCTTTTAATTACTGAATCTTTTAGAGACGCCGGGCTGCCAGAATGTTGCCCCGAATGGGATCTGTAACGTGCCAGTAAATCTACTGACACAGCTCCCTCGCATTTAGGCCTAAGCACCCTGACTGCGCCAGGATTCGATACTGAACCTTGGTAAAAGCAGGTGAGAAAGTTACCGCTGCACCACTCGCCCAATCTGTGTTGAATTTATTCAAATGGAAAAAGGAGCGGATTAATCGTCAAAGAAAGACGGTGTATTTTGACTTTTTCCTGTTGACCACATTTTACCTACGAATACACCAGACATTCAAAGTAAAACAGACAAAAATACATTAACGCTAAAAACGCGTGCAAACAAACTATGCTTATCAACCACGAAAAGAACACAGACAGTAACGAAGAATATGGGCAGGAAGTAAAACAAGCAATTCGAGTCAGGCGACAGACGAAAGTAGGCCTAAATTAGTTTATCATTGTAACTCAAGAGCGTGCAGAATCGCTTTCTTTCAGTACGATCCACGTTTACATGTTCCTGAATACCTGTTTGGATACGATCCGATCCCACAATTTTACCGTATCGAGCTTGAAAATCAATACGAACTGAGTCCCGTTTACATGACTGTATTCAATACGGTAAATGTACTCAAATCGATTGGAGTTCGCTATGTAAACTCAGTAAATATCATGGTGTATACAGTAATATAAAATATTCTCAGCATTGCAAGTAGCCTACCGGTAAATCTGAACAAAATGTGTTGTAGGTTAGGTAGAGTATTTCGCCGAGGGTGGGGGTTGAGGGAAATGCATTACTCAAAACGTTCGAGCAATACATCATGTTAGCAAGGCATGTTACGCACACCGTAAGCTATAGTGAAATCCAGAAAGTTTGCCTACAAATTTGTTAATGTATGAGGAAAATTGCCATAACCTTCCTGATTAATGCAGTTATCAAAATTATTTTAGGAGGGCTATGGTTACTACCTAGACGTGATGTTCTGCTATATAATTGAGTACTGTAATCAAGTTCCATACTCATAATGCTCCTTGAGAATAAGGTTCATTGTAACCAAAATCTTTCCCCATGTCAAGACACAGAATCGAACTCTGTAGAGGGTTTGTTTGAGTTAAAGTGGTTTGAAATAGGGCAAATACCAATCAAGGTGATTCTTGTTCATATTGTTGGATATTAGAGTTTTGAAATTGAACAGCTCATGGTAAATAAATGGAATCACATGTCACTATTAATACTGTGCTGCAACAATTGTGTATATATAGATATTAATATATGATTTACAATGATTAAAAAAGGATGCCCCAATAAAGAAGAATTATGTTCCTAACATTGTCCAGATATCCTTCTGTTCCCTATTTCCCGTTTAGGCTGGTATAAATTACGTTCACAATGGAATATCCATCTCATTTGGGTACAATCGTGTTGACAGACTGAAAAGCATCAGACTATTGCATTAAGAAACTGCTGTACTCGGGGGGGGGATTGGTATTGAAATCCTGACTTTATTCTCTATTACATCAAATAACTACAGTCGAACCTCCCTTCTGCGGACACCGTCGGTTCCGAGTGAAAATGTCCGTTATGAGAGATGTCCGCTGAAACAAGTTTGTACAAATAATCGAACATTTTAACGGCAAAGTACATCCACCTAAACATACTCGTCTTTATTTTGATCATTCGTTTATTTGAGTTTTCCTTGAATTTTTCAGCAAGCTTTCTCACTTTCTACAATCACATTTCTTCTTCTTGTGAGGTTTAAACACGTTCGTCCCTTGTTACCCATGTTTACTCGACGAGTGAAATGCTACGATATTTCTGTCTCACTAATTAGCGCATGTACTGCAAGTCTTTTCCTTCTCACGTTGACTACCTGAGCTCGACCTTATCGGTGGCAATCTGAGTTATGAATCGAATGATGCAAGCAGGGAAGAAAATCACCAGGTAACTCTTGAGTAATCAGTCACTGGCAGCAATCCTGGACAATCAGAATTCTCGGAATGTACACCAGTAGGTAGAACACCATAACAAAAGATTTGGAAAGAGGAATGTATAGAAGAATTAACTTTACGGCTACTACAGCGTTGCCATGTAGCCTGCATTTCACTCTCTCTCTCTTCATTGACTCGAAATAGGTGTAGTACAGATATTCAAGAGGGATTTCCGTATGTCTGCAGAATGGTTTTAAAAGAAAGGATGGCATGGTCCGGTGTAAAAAATGTCCTGCAGCGTGTGAAGTGACCGCTTAAGTCAAGTGGATGGGACAGATGGCAATGTCCGGACTTCAATGTGTCCTCTGAAATGAGGCTAATTTAACACTTGTCTTGTTGTTGTTTGAGTCTTCAGTCTTTTGACTGGTTTGATGCAGCTCTCCATTCCTCCCTGTCCAGAGCTAATCGTTTCATCTCTACATAGCTCCGACACCCTACATCCGAGGCAATCTGTTTAACATATTCTAATCTTGGTCTACCCCTACAGTTTTTGTCCTCGACCCTTCCTTCCATAACTAAGCTTGCTATTCCTGGGTGTCTTAGTATGTGTCCTACCAACCTATCTCTTCTCTTCATTAACAGTCGCCAGAAACATCTCTCCTCTCCCACTCGTCTTATGTAAAATAAAATCGGTTCCAAGGAAAAATGTCCCTATAGGCAGGTGTCCGCTGAATAAGGGTGTCTGTTAGGGCAGGTTCAACTGTACTAACATTTGCTGTCCTAAAAGGGAAAAACAAAAAAAAAATTACTTTTGCACTAAACCACTCATATTAAAAGCACCACTTTGCTGTGGGAACTAGAGCTCCCTAGGTTTTATCTAAAAACCAAATAAATTGTAAATACAATTTTAAAACATACATTTTCATTTGAGACTGTTTCGAAACATATACCTGTAATGTAATAAAAACATTAAATGAAAGGTTTTGACTAGGCAGACTGTTAAGTTAAAACTCTCATTATAAATGAATAAGGACCATGGAGGTCGAGAGTGCTAACGCCCTACTTTGTGCCTCGCTGGCATCGGGAGAGCGTAGGTTCAAATCCCACCTCAGCCGTCCTGAAATAGTTTTCGTGGTTTCCCATTTTCACCACCAGGCAAATGCCGGGATGGTTCCTTTCGATAGGTCCAAGGCCAATTTCCTTCCAATATCCCTTCCCTGACCCATCCTGAAAAGAAAAGTTCATGGCCATTGGCTGCGTTAATAAAGAAATAATAAGGAAAGATAATGACTTGTAGACTTAGAAAAGATTTTTGATAGTGTTGATTGGAGTAAATTGTACGACATTTTGAAAAGCATTGGAATAAAGTACAGGGATAGGAGGGTGATCTACAATCCATACAGAAACCAGACGGCAGCTATGCAAGTTGAAGGGCATGATAGAGTCAGTAATGTCAACTCAAGCGAATGAATTATTGTTAACGGTCATCACTGTTGAAAGCTGGCTAAACCTTTTACTAAATTCTGCGACTAGCATTTCAAGGCAGTATTCAGAAAGATGTAAGGTAAGGCTGCAACTTATCACCCATACTTTTCAATGAAGGAATTGAGAGAAAAATTTTAAGGAGGAGTAAAGATTCGAGGAGAAAATTTCAACTTTGAGATTTGCTGATGACATTGTCATATTAGCCGATTCACCAGAGGATTTGAATGAGATTTTAAATGGAATGCACTCCATCTTGAGGAAAGAATTCATGATGAAAATCAACAAATGTGATATATGATACAAGAATAGCAGCCAATGGCCATAAGCTGGGCATGTTTGATTGAACGCCTGAGAGCTCCCAACAAGTTCAATTTCAAGTAGTTCCAACTTTCGCTACCAGATGCTACTGTCACTAACACTAGCAGCGAACGTTGGAGCTTGATAGACCGTTTCCTAACCAGCCAAATATAGCCTACATATTTTGTTACACACCACTAATTGCAGTGATAGGTTCTTTCAAATAGCATGGGCCCGCCGGCTTTACTTCCCCTCCGAAGAAAGGCATAGTTCTAAAAGAACAATTTGTGTGTTCCTGGATTTAAGAAAGGCTTTTGACACCGTAGACCACAATATACTCATTAGAAAACTTGAAAAGGAAGGTATTCGTGGTACTCCTCAAGAACTAATAAAAAGCTTCCTTTTTAACAGAATACAAAAGGTGCGAATCAAAGATACTCGAAGTAGAAGTGCTGAAGTAAAAATCGGAATACACCAAGGAACAGTTTTAGGTCCTATCCTTTTTCTGTTATACACACATCAAAAAAAGTTTTGCATCACCTCGGTTCCAAGAGTTCCGGAACCGTTAAATACAAAGGGAATAGAGATCAACACAAACAACATTTCAGCTCGTTTTATTGCTCATGAGACCCACACATTGCATGTTGTACCATCATACAGCTAGACTTTCAGCATTTGTGGTCCAGATTGCAGTACACACCACTACCTCTAATACCCAGTAGCACGTCCTCTTGCATTGATGCATGCCTGTATTCGCCGTGGCATACTATCCACAAGTTCATCAAGACACTGTTGGTCCAAATTGTCCCACTCCTCAACGACAATTCGGCGTAAATCTCTCAGAGTGGTTGGTGGGTCAAGACGTCCATAAACAGCCCTTTTCAACATATCCCAGGCATGTTCGATAGGGTTCATGTCTGGCGAACATGCTGGCCACTGTAGTCGAGCGATGTCGTTATCTTGAAGGAACGCATTCACAAGATGTGCACAATGAGGTCGAGAATTGTCGTCCATGAAGACAAATGCCTCTCCAATATTCTGCCGATATGGTTGCACTATGGGTCGGAGGATGTCATTCAGGTATCGTAAAGCCGTTTCGGAGCCTTCCATGACCACCAGTGGCGTACGTCGGCCCCACATAATGCCACCCCAAAACATCAGGGAACCACCACCTTGCTGCACTCGCTGGACAGTGTGTCTAAGACGTTCAGCCTGACCAGGGTGCCTCCAAACACGTCTCTGACGATTGTCTGGTTGAAGGCATATGCGACACTCATCGGTGAAGAGAACGTGATGCCAATTCTGTGGGGTCCATTCAGCATGTTGTTGGGCCCATCTGTACCGCGCTGCATGGTGTCGGGGTTGCAAAGCTGGACCTCGCCATGGACGTCGGGAGTGAAGTTGCGCATCATGCAGCCTATTGTGCACAGTTTGAGTTGAAACACGACGTCCTGTGGCTGAACGAAACGCATTATTCAACATGGTGGCATTGCTGTCAGGGTTCCTCCGAGCGGCAATCCGTAAGTAGCGGTCATCCACTACAGTAGTAGCCCTTGGGCGGCCTGAGCGAGGCCTGTCATCGACAGTTCCTGTATCTCTGTACCTCCTCCATGTCCGAACAACATCGCTTTGGTTCACTCTGAGACGCCTGGAAACTTCCCTTGTTGAGAGCCCTTCTTGACACAAAGTAACAATGCGGACGCGATCGAACTGCGGTATTGACCTTCTAGGCATGGTAGAACTACAGACAACATGAGCAGCGTACCTTCGTCCTGGTGGAATGACTGGAACTGATCGGCTGTCGTACCCCCTCCGTCTAATAGGCCCTGCTCATGCATGGTTGTTTACATCTTTGAACAGTTTTAGTGACATCTATGAACAGTCAAAGGGACTGTATCTTGGATACAATATACACAGTCAACGTCTATATGCCGGAGATCTGGGAACCGAGGTGATGCAAAACTTTTTTTGATGTGTGTATATTAACGATTTGTGTGATCTGAACTGTAATGTGATGATTACCTCATATGCTGATGACACTGCCGTCACAGGAACAACATGGGAGGACACTTTTAATAGAACTCAAGAAACCCTTGCTACAGTCCAAAAATCACCTCCTTACCTTAAATGAAACCAAAACACAATACCTATGCTTCTCACACAACAAAACATTACAACCCACAGACAATTTAACACTCAAGATCCACACACCAATTTGTAACAATGGTGAAAGATGCAACTGCTATACCCTACAGAAGTCAATGAATGCTACATATTTAGGGATTATTATACATACCGCAATCATTTAAAATGGAACATGCATGCATCAAAATTGGCCAATAAACTTCAAAAGTTAATTTACATATTTTACTGAATCCGAAATATCCTTTCAGCAAAAGTCTCGAGAACTGTATATTTTGCCTTAGTCTAGTTATAACTACAATATTGAATAAATGGTTGGGATGGAATACTTGATTCACATTTGGCTCAGAATCTCATTCTAAAAGTTATGTACAAAAAGCCATCAACTTTTCCAACATGTGAACTGTATCAACAAAACATGATGCTTAACATACGACAGTTATTTGTTCAGTCATCAATCATATCTATACTTAAAAATATGAAGCTCTTCTCAAATGGACAGGAACTTAAAATGTGCACTAGACTTCAAGACAGAACTGGAAAAAATAACCCTCATCAAAACACACTACCTGACCAAAGAATTGAAGTTGTCTTAGCACCAGGATATACAATATATTGTCAGTAAATGTGATAAATAACACCCTTAATATACTGAAGAAAAGGCTTTTTACATGGCTCCTTAATAACTTTGATAAAGTAAATAAACTTATAAATTTTCACCAACATATTTAAACCAACTCAGTCACAAATAAGTAATGTATCATCTTCTTTTATTTTTAGTGTCCTCATAATAAACTTTTCTTACTATTATCAGTCAAATACTATGTTGCAAATAAATTAAGAAACTGTATTCATGAAGCCCACGCACAAGTTTATCTTATGTGGGATTCACGCTGTATTTTGATGCATCTGTGTATGTACATGTTTTCTGTCAGTGAATGAAAATGTTTTCACGTAAAAAAAAAAATGCCCTTAAATAATCCGACGACTGTAGGCCGGGTTTGAACCCGCCATCTTGGGCATAGCAGTTCAGCATGCTACCGACTGTGCCACCAAAGCCACAAAATGTAAAACAAAAGGAATGGAATGCAGCCGTAAGAAATCAGAAACACCTATTGACATCAAATAAAGGCAGATGGAAAAGCTAAAGGAAGTAGGGAGCAAAATAAGCAGTGATGGACGAAGCAACGAGTGTATAGAAAGTAGGCTGGCACAGGTAAGGGAAGAATTTCTGCAGAAAAGCAATGTGTTGACATCAAATATAGATTTAGATATTTGAAATACATTTTTAAAGCCTTTTTCTGGAGTGTGGTGCTGTGTGGAAGTAAAACTTGGACTGTTGATGCAGGAGAACAGAAGCATTTCAAATGCGGTAGTACAGGAAAATGATTGAACTCAAATGAGTAGATGGAGTAAGAAGACGAGCGGAAGAGCGCTAATGTAGATAAGAGATAGGTTGATAGGGCACATACAGTACAGTACTAAGACAACCAGGATTGGCAATTTTTTTTATGGAAGGAAGGGTAGAGGACAAGAATTGTAGAGGTAGACCAAGGTTACAATACAAGTCATAGTATTGCATCACATGTGGTATGGTAGCTATGTGGAGATGAAACGATTAGCTGCATCAAACCAGTCTAAGGACTGAAGACTCAAACAGTAACATGGAAATACTTACAGTATTAGCCTTTCAAGATGAGAGTGCTGCTGCGCCAGCATTTGTTGGTCATAGCAGCAGGAGCCTTGCGGGATGAGGAGAGTGAAAGAGGGATGATGGAGTACAGTCTCCACTTAAGTCAAGTTGCATTACATGTGCTGCTTGTGTCACTCAGAACTTATAATGTGATTTGTGAACAAAAAGCAAAGCCAACTCCGTACAGGCCATGGAGGCCCTGGGAGCAGTGGAAGGTAGAGGCCTCCACTCTTTGGGACATCGGCACTAGATGGGATGGAGTTGTCAGCTCCATGCCCGGCCGTCTTTGCTCCCAGGAATTACCCTGGTACTCATTTCTGGTGTAGGCTCGCTTTGGCAGCCAACAATAGACTTATTTAAATATTCATACAGTTACACCCCAATTACCAGCTTTTGAGGACCCCTACAGTAGTACAACACTAAAATACTTCCGACATGATTGGTTCTAGGGCCTTAAAAGGTGGTTTTCCGTCCCCTTTGTCTGTTATTTATACAAATTAACACCGTTTCACCAAACTGGACGAAAGTGTACATCCTTGGTTTTGTTTCTTGATTTATGAGGCTTAAAATGACCCTAGGTTGGTCCTTCTATGACAATTCAATATTTAGGGAATGGAGAGGGCTGTCCAAATTTCAAGTAGATACAGGTCCAAAAGGTAAGTACATAAAATTTTATTTAGGTCATTGAAACGATGTGGACTTGTTCCAGAGGGGCTAAATCTAGGAAATGGAGGGAGATGTCCAAATTTCATGTTGACAGTGTTACCGGCAGAGTTCCAAAATGTAAGTATGTAAAATTTGGTTCAGTTCGGTGAAACAGTTTAGACTTGTGCCAAAGAGCCTAAACACAATGTGTACAGGTAGATATACAGTTTACAATACACACACTCAAGTATATGGGGTTGAAATGACCATGATCTTCAAGCCCCTAATTGAAAGAACAACAATGTAGGATTTTTGCAGCCATGGGAGAACGCGAACTTCAGTACGAACGGATTGCTGCCATGGAAAATCCATCAGAAAATGAAAGGCTAGAGGACAAGAACTGTACAGATCGGTCAAGGTTTGATATGTTTAACAGCCTTTGATGTGGAATGTGGAGATAATACAAAACAAAAGTTTGGTGCTTTTCAGTCGGTCAACATGATTGTACCCAAAAAGAGCTGGGTTATGCCCTAATCCTGAAATAAATTTCATGAGATTAATAAATACACTAGGATGACAAGTTTCGATCGTCAAGCGATCATCATCAGATCCAGTTGCATTAGCATACACTAACAGTTGCATTATCAATACTGCAACTAAATAATTGTACATATTGTAAATATTTTTCACCTGTATTCTCAAACATAGATGTTATAGCCTAAGTGAAATGGCTCTGATGATGATCGCTTGACGATCAAAACTGGTCATCCTCGTGTATTTATTAATCTCATGTAATTTATTTCAGGGTTAGGGCATAACGCAGCTCTTTTTGGGTACATTCGTGTTCACCGACTGAAAAGCATCAAACTTTTGTTTACTTAGGCAACACTGAAAAATGGCTTCAAACCCCACAATGGAGATAATACTATAACATGCTTGTGGTGGAAAAATATTCTCCACAATCAAAAACTCCTTAATAATTTTGCCTATGTCCACCTGCTCCAATAAAATATTTTCCACTCTTTGATTCCCAAAAATTAACAATAAAAAATTCCAACCCGGAGGTAAACTAGATCACCGGGTGGGGACTACTCGACAGGGTAGTGACAAAGAGGGAATCTAACATTCTATGGATGGGAATGTGGAAAGTTCTAAGCCTGATGGACAATGAAAGGTTTCAAAGGGAAATAGAGAGATTGAGGTTGGAATAGGGAAATGTGCTGGCAAGAAGAACAGGACTTTTGGTCAGGAGACTGTAGGATCATTAGCACTAAATCAAACTATGGTTTCAGGGGTAGGTCTCATACTGACTAGGAACCTTGGTCAGTGGCTGGAATAATATGAGCAATACAGTGAATTGCTTATTGTAGCTAAAATCGATACATCTACTTGCCCCACAATAGTGCAAGTCTATATGCCTACCAGTGAAGCAGATGATGAAAAAGTTGAAAAGTTTTATGAAAAATCAGATGGAATTCTGAGGTATGTCAAGGTTGATGAAAATGTAATAATAATAGGAGATTGTAAGCCTCCATGGCTTAGGCGGCAGCACGCCAGCCTCTCATCGCTGGGTCCGTGGTTCAAATCCCGGTTACTCCATGTGAGATTTGTGCTGGACAAAGCGGAGGCAGACAGGTTTTTCTCCGGGTACTCCGGTTTTCCCTGTCACAAATTTCATTCCAGCAACACTCTCCACTATCATTTAATTCATCCGTCATTCATTTAATCATTGCCCCGGGGGAGTGCGACAGGCTTCGGCAGCCGGCACAGTTCATATCCTCGCCGCTAGATGGGGGCTTCATTCATTCCATTCCCTGACCCGGCCGGTCGACTGGAAGCAGGCTGTGGATTTTCAATGGGAGATTGTAATGCTGTGGTAAAATAAAAATAAAAAAAAGTTGAGAAGGGAAGATAGAAGGAGAATTCGGATTGGGTGAAAAGAATGATTGAGGGAGCAGGCTGATAGAATTTTGCAGTGAGCACAAGTTAGTTATAGCTATCACATTATTCAACAACCACAACTGGAGAATATACACATGGATGAGGGGAAATTAGGTGATATAAGACATTTCCAAATCGACTTTATGAAAAGTAAAAAACCATAAAGGTGGGCAGTAGACAAACAAAAAGAGGACGTGAACAAAAGACTCAGAGGGATTATTCAGGAAGGACTAATATGAAGAACCCTGAACAAACATCTAATGTAGAGGAATGGACACTTCAAATCAAATCAAAATAACTTTATTTGCAATGAGGTGTCAACCTCGGTGGCAAATGAGGTACATAATTTACAAACACTAGCCTACTCAATATTAAAAGAATACAGTAGCTTAATGTACTATTCACACATTGATTGAACTCCCCTCATACAACTGCTGTAGGAATTTCATAGCACGTTTAATGTTTCTAGGAATACAGCACTAAGTTATACCACTTCTTTCTTTTACCGATTTTGTCTACTCTGCTCTTGAATATCTGGACTGATTTTGGAAAGGGATCAAACACCGCCCTTGGTAAACTGTTCCATTCCTTCACATCCTTCCCAATAAATGAAAATTTACCCCAATCGCTTCTTCTAAAGTGCCATCCAATTTTGAATTTGTGGTCTGCCCTGCCAATATAATTTCTTTCCAATTGTAGCCTCTCACGGATTTCGCCCCATGCTTCCTCTCCTGTATACGCTCTATATAACCCTACAAGTCTGTTTTTCTCCCTTCTCTTACTTAATGTTTCCCACCCAAGCTTCTCTAACATATCTGATATGCTCCTTCTTCTCCTAAAATCCCCTATCACAAATCTTGCTGCTTTCCTTTGCACACACTCAATTTCTTTTATTAGGTATTCCTGGTGCGGATCCCATACACTGCTTGCATATTCCAATATTGGACGAACCAAACTTAGGTAACTTTTCTCTTTTATTTCTTTGTTGGATCCTTTAAGAAGTCTCATAATGACATGCAACGATCTGTATGCTTTCCCATCAATGTCTCCAACATGACCCAGTGCAATTTACTATCAAATCTCACACTTAAGTATTTGCACTTGTCATCTTTTGGTACGATTACCCCATCCAATGTATATTGAAATTCAGTTATTAATCTCTTGTTTGTGAATATTGTGACAGTTGATTTACCTCCGTTAACCTTCATGTGGTTCTCTTCAACCCAATGTTGGATACTATTGAGGTCTCTTTGTAATATTTTACAATCCTCTATGTTATTTATTTCCCTATAGACGATAATGTCATCTGCATACAATCTTATTTTTGATGCTATATTGTTCCCTAAATCATTTGCGTATATGAAGAAAAGCAATGGACCAATTTTACTACCCTGTGGAATTCCCTTCTTAACTTTCTCTTCCTGTGATATGTAATTCCCTACTCTGACTCTCTGAACCCTTGAATTTAGGAATGTTCCTATCCAATGTACAACCCTTGAGTCCAATCCCATTCTCTCCAGTTTCTTTAATAATACTCCATGTTCCACTCTGTCAAAAGCTTTGGAAAGGTCTATAGCTATGCAGTCCAACTGTCCCCCTAGATCCAACCGATCTGATATGTCCTGCTGAAATCCCACCAGTTGTGCCTAACAAGAAAATTTCTTTCTAAATCCATACTGGCTCCTCAGGAACCAATTTTTATCTTCACATACTCCTCTAATATATTTTACTGTTAAACTCTCCAAGATTTTACAAACTACACTGGTTAGACTTACTGGTCTGTAGTTCTCAGGTTTACTTCTATCTCCCTTTCCTTTATAAATTGGTATTATTATAGATTCCTTCCATTATTTTGGTATTCTACTATTGTTCATGATGTAGTCGAAAATAAACTTGAGATAAGGCACTATGTACCACCCCATTGCCTTTATTAATTCCCCAGTAATTTGATCACACCCTGCTGCTTTTTCTTCCTGAAGCAGTTTGATTTCTCTAAAAATATCCTCATTTGTAAAGGTGAAAATACTTGTGTCTTTATGTGTTTCACCCTCTCCAGCCTCATTAACGGTTTCCAACTCCTGACAATCTTCCACTGAATCTATGAATTCCCTACTAAATAGGTTTGCTTTCTCATTATCTGCAAATAAATGCTCACCCCCTTCTCCCTCCATTGTGGGAATGTGGATTCCGTTTCCCTTTTGATTTTTAATATATGAATACAGCTTTTTCCATTTCCCTATGTGGTCTTTACCCTCATGAAGTATGCCATTCATGTAATTTTCCTTTGCTTCCTTTTTTAACCTATTGAACTCCTTTATTAGCTGCTTTCTGGTTTCCCTTGCCCTCTTTGATTTGTCTGTTTACCATTCAACATTTCCTTTTTAATTTTCGTACCGTATGTCCTTTGTATAGTAAACAGGGTCTGAGGTTGTTTTTCCCTTCTTAACAGGTACAAATCTCTTCTCACCCTCCCAAATGATTTCCTTAAAATTTGCCCAGAGTGTATCCACATTACTCCCTTCACTTATCCAAGAATTAAATTTTGATTTCAGGTAAGCTCCAAATTCATTGAATTTAGTTTTTCTGTATAATTTCTTGTCCTGTGTGACCCTCCTATTAAGCCTTTTTGGTACCAGACCAACGTCCATTATTGTAGCCTTATGGTCACCTATTCCTTCAATTACGTGTTTTTTTTCAACAAGTTCCCCTGGTTTTATCAGGAATACATCCAGCAACCCCCCTGTGGGTGGGGGGTTTAGAATACACCCATGGTATCCCCTGCCTGTCGTAAGAGGCGACTAAAAGGGGCGACCTTGGCTATACTTTAAGGACTCCGCGTTGTTTTGTGAATTGTACCCCCAGTGGGTGGGAGGAAGCGAATACATCCACGGTAATCCCTGCCAGTCGTAAAAGGCGACTAAAAGGGCTTCTTGGAACGGTCCCCTTTCAAGGGTTTGACAGTCAGCTCTAAAAGACATACACCCGTGCGGTATAACTCTCATTAGGTTATATCGCACTTCTTTCCGTTACTGCTTTCAGGGTCTGGCAACCAAAATTTCTATATGTGCGTGCTGTTAGGGGATGGGCCACTTACGCTTGCGACTACGCTCGAAAGCCTGTTCCGGTCTTGGCCGCGCCGACAGGTGGGTGTGCCATGTACCCGTGCAGTAGTATCCGCCTGACTATGCAGGTCCCCGCACAGCCGAATGTCTGAGCTGTAAAATCCAGTATATGCCAAGGGGTACATGCCGATACGGCATTGTAAAACATCGGACCCCCGGGCAATGCCTTCCAAGCTAGGCGGGCCTTGCCCGGGCTGGGTAGCGCCTACTGTGACAGCCCGTGATCGGATGTCGGTGGCATTCGGGGAGGATGATCTGGCCAGTTCCAAAAGAAAAATCCCCAACCAGGGTGGTCCTACACCCAAACAGGGTGGTCCTACACCCAAGTCTTTAACATTTGATTCCCTACGGGGATCAACCCCCTGGGAACAATCTGTGCGTGAAAATCTGGGTGCTAACACCCCCAAGTTTCTGGTAGCTACCAGAACAGATGGGGGTGATTTCAAGCTGGTAAAGAGTATTTTGTTTTCTCGCCACATAGAAGGTGTCTATGGTGAGCTTGAGAAAGTACAAAAGATGAGGAACGGTAGCTTGTTGCTCAAGACTAGGACTGGTGAGCAAGTTGAACGACTTTTGCAATGTGACCACTTTGGCGACATTCCCGTCAAAGTGGAAAAGCACACGTCCCTGAATCTGGTCCGAGGAGTTATTTTCCACCGGGACCTGATTCTGAACACTGACGAGGAGCTCAAGGAGGATATGCAGCACCGTCACGTGACTGATGTCCGGCGCATTACGCGCAAGGTCAATGGTCAAATCGTGGATACTGGTGCTTTCATTATTTCCTTTGAGCTTTTGGTGCTCCCGGAGAAAGTCAAGGTTACAAGTTACCGTTGTGACGTACGGCCTTATATCCCTCCACCAATGAGGTGTTATAAGTGCCAGAAGTTCGGGCCCC
Source organism: Meconema thalassinum (assembly GCA_946902985.2). Classification (NCBI taxonomy): domain Eukaryota; kingdom Metazoa; phylum Arthropoda; class Insecta; order Orthoptera; family Tettigoniidae; genus Meconema; species Meconema thalassinum. Next base: position 585,361,291 of record OX336389.2, on the reverse strand, counting down.
GACATCTGTGGAACATGCGGTAAGGTACCACACGAAGCGGAAGAGTGCACAACACCTTATCAGTGCACTAATTGCCCTGGATTTCATTCTCCTCGGGACAGGAACTGCCCTGTCTTCCTGAGTGAGAAGAAAATCCAGAAGATCAAAACCCTGGATGGTCTCACCTACCAGGAAGCCCGCAAGAAGTACCATACCACGATTTCGCCTTCTCCAACGATTGATTATAGAGCCATAATACCAAATTTGGTCCAGGCGCCCTCATCTTTTGTACCAGCTGTGAAACCTTCAACTGAGTTACCTGTTCCGAAGCCAGCACCTATGATAATAACGGAAAGCCCGAAGGTGACTTCAACTCCACCTTCGGCCAGCACGAAGGCTGTGCGAGCGAAGGCAGCTCCGCCCGCACAGCAGGGGAGGAAGTTGAAGACTTACTCCCCACTCGGGAGGAAGTCGAAGACTTTCTCCCCACCCAAACGGTCGGCGAAAGCCGCGCCGAAGCCGGCGGAGGCGGCATCGTCGACCAGGGTCAGGAATTCGGCTCCTGACCCGTCTATATATCTTAAAGAGGCGGGTAAGGGTAAGAAGGGACCCCGCACTACGCATTCCCTTTCTCCCAAAAACGGGAAGCCATCCGCGCCAACACCTGCGGATGCTTCTGCGCCTGGGGACGTTTCGGTCCCCGGATCTGCGCGCTCCCCACGGAGATCCCCCCGCCGCCGAACTGCGTCTATGAAATCTTCCACCGAGTCGATTCACTCCATGACCTCGCCTGAGGACATGGAGATTATAGTCGACGTAGTGACTGTAGATCCTCCAGAGTCAAAGTTGGAGTAGCTTGCTGCTCCACGTTATTCCCTAAGTTCACACAATGGCACTGTTACAGTGGAATTGTAACAGTTATGACAGGCATTTGACAGAACTCCGTCAGCTTATTGCCCAATACGCAGCGAGTATAGTCTGCCTACAGGAAACAAACCTCAGACCTGATCACGAGACTGTTCTGAGAGGCTTCCGACTATACTCTAAAGAGCGACAAGACGCCGCCCGGGCTTCCGGGGGCGTTTGTACCTTCGTTCGCTCTGACTGCTATAGTGAGGAGTTTCCACTCGCCACTCCTCTGGAAGCTATTGCAGTTCGCGTGTCCTTGCCTGCTATGACAACTGTTTGTAACGTCTACCTTCCACCGAACCAGCCCCTTGATATTAATGACGTCTTTGATCTTGTTGATCAACTTCCAGTCCCTTTCCTAATCGTGGGTGATTTCAACTCTCATCACCCCCGATGGGGATCACCATCTTCCTGCCCCAGAGGAAGGGACGTGGAGGGCTTAATTCAAGGGTTGGATTTATCTCTATTAAATACAGGGGAAGCTACACATTTTAGCTTAGCGCACGGCACGTACTCACACATTGACTTGAGTGTGTGTAGCCGTGCGCTGGTCCCCCTATTTGGTTGGTATGTACACGACGACCTCTGTGACAGTGACCATTTCCCGATTGTTCTTACCCTTCTGACCCAGACGCCCGTGGAGTTCCCCAGTCGTTGGGTTCTTAAGCGGGCAAATTGGCCCTCGTTTCAAGAACGAGCTGTGTTCTTTGATCTTGGTTGCCGGAGCGTCGATGACGAGGTACAGCACATCACCGATGTGCTTCTTGCTGCCGCCGAAGAGTCCATCCCATCCTTTTCTGGGACTCCTCGTCGCAAACTCGTCCCTTGGTGGACAGAGGATATTGCAGCGGCAATAAGAGACCGTCGTCGAGCTCACAAGCACTACCGTCGGCGTCCAACCATGGCCAATTTGGTGGCGTTTAAGAAATTTCGTGCCAAGGCACGGATTCTTATTCGCCAGAGTAAGAAACAATCCTGGGAATGGTACATGTCTTCTATTACGGCACATACCCCCTCCTCTCAAGTGTGGACTAAACTACGACGCATTTCAGGAATTCAGACATCTTCTACTGTACCGGGAATTTCCATTGCTAATGAACTGGTTACAGATCCTTATCGCGTTGCAAACCATCTCGCCTCGTATTTTGCGGATATATCCGGTTCCGATAACTATGACCCTGCCTTCGTTGCCCTGAAGCGCGAAGCGGAACGTTTCCAGCTTAGTTTTGCTTCCCGCGCTTCGGAGGAGTACAACGTGCCCTTTACGGAGCGCTGGCGCTCTGCAGGGACACGTCTCCTAGCCCGGATAATATTCACAACCAGATGCTTAAACACCTTAACGAAGAGAGCATTCGCTATTTGCTCAGGGTGTTTAATCGTATCTGGTTGGAAGGTGTGTTTCCAGCGCAATGGCAGGAAGGTATCATTATACCTATCCTGAAGCCCGATAAGGATCCCAAATTGACAGGGAGTTACAGACCTATTTGTCTCACTAACGGTTTGTGCAAGCTCTTTGAGAGGATGGTCAATCGGCGCCTGGTGTGTGTCCTGGAGAAACGGGGACTCCTGTCTGAATACCAGTGTGGTTTCAGGGCGTCTCGGTGTACCAACGACCATCTGGTACGCCTGGAGACTGCCATACAGGACGCTTTTCTCCGGAGACAGCACCTAGTCGCTGTTTTCTTTGACCTCGAGAAGGCCTATGACACCACTTGGCGTTACGGCATCCTCTCTACCCTGCATCAATGAAAATTCCGAGGTAACTTGCCGGTTTTTATTGCGAATTTTCTGTCCCTTCGCCTGTTCCGTGTCCGAATAGGGGGGACATATTCGCAATATCATATACAGGAAAACGGAGTCCCACAGGGATCGGTGCTTAGCGTAACATTATTTGCGATTGCCATAAACAGTATAGTCGCTGCTGCTGGTCCAGCAGTGGTACCGTCGCTATATGTAGACGACTTTGCTCTACATTATAGTGCGCAAAATATGGCGGTCGCTGAACGACAGCTACAAGAAGCTATTCGGAGAGTGGAACGCTGGACACTGGAGCATGGCTTTCGATTCTCAACCGCTAAGTCCTCGGTTGTCCATTTCTGCCGAAAGCGCACCCTCCATCCAGATCCTGAGCTTTATCTGGGCAATGTAGCTTTGCCTGTTGTTGCTGCGTACCGGTTCCTTGGGCTCCTTTTCGATCAGAAATTGACGTGGGAACCACACGTGCGGTGTTTGAAAACTGCCTGCGCTAAGAAACTCAACATGTTGCGGTTTCTTAGCGGCACATCATGGGGGGCGGACCGCGCGGTGTTCCTGCGTTTTTATAAGTCACTGATTTTATCTAGGTTAGATTATGGCAGTGTAGCATATGGTTCGGCCCGTAAGTCAGTGCTTGTTAAACTGGACAGTGTCCACCACGGCGGTGTGAGGCTGGCGACGGGTGCCTTTCGGACAAGCCCAGTCGTCAGCTTGCTCGCCGAGGCTGGCGTACCTCCTTTACACCTGAGGCGCCAACAAGTACTGCTGACCTATGCTGCAACTATTCGACAGATGCCACTTCATCCAAGCTATCCATGTTTGTTTTCCAATCCGAATCGCCGGCTGTATGATGTGCTCGCCCGAGCCACTCGGCCGGCGGGGATTCGCTTGGATGACTTATACCGTCAGTTCCGATTTCCTTCTGTCTCCTGTATCGCCCGAGTACCTAGCAAGGCCCCTCCATGGATGGTCTCTCGCCCTGATATCTTCCTGGATCTGCACACCGGCCCCAAGTCGGACACGGACTCCTCCGTCCATCGGAGGCTGTTCCAGTCCGTGGTGACACGGTATCCGGGATCAGGGCTTGTATTCACGGACGGTTCGAGGGTAAACGAGAAAGTAGGCTGTGCATTTGTGGTTGAGGATCGTCGGTTTCTCTTTTCACTTCCCGAGGCCTGTAGCGTGTACACTGCGGAGCTCTATGCCATCTTAGAGGCTCTGCGGTACACGTTATCCGACGATCACCAGCACTTTCTTGTGTGTACTGACTCTCTGAGTGCGCTGCAGGCGATCGATGTGTGTTTCCCGAAGCACCCGTTGGTCCAGCGTGTGCACGACCAGCTCGTCAGTTCGCGTAACGCTGGAACCGGGGTGACCTTTGTGTGGCTTTCTAGCCACATGGGTATTGCGGGAAACGAGCTTGCTGATCAGGCGGCGAGAGAGGCAGTCGCACTGCCCTCGCTACCGTATAAGGTGCCTGCTAGTGATGTGCGCTCTCAGTTGCGGCATACGATCCTGTCGCATTGGGAGGAGGCATGGCGTGACACGCCTCCACCCAACAAACTGAGAGGCATCAAGGAGACAACGAAGGTGTGGAAATCTTCCTTCCGATCTCTCCGGAAGGAAGCTGTGGTACTCTGTCGACTCCATGAGATTGCTACGCAGTCCTACTTGCTAAAGAGAGAAGATCCTCCTGTGTGTACTTGCGGCGCCCACCTAACCGTGGCACACCTTCTCTTGGAGTGTGTGGATCTGGCCGATCTGCGAGGGACTCTTAAACTGCCTAATACCCTCTCCCTTATTCTCCGTGATGACGGGCCGTCAGCTGACCTCGTCATCCGCTTCATGAGGGAGAGTGGTTACTTTTTTAAGTTTTAATGTGTAGTTACGACTTTTAATTCTGGTTAAATCTGTTTTATGTTTTTTATTGTGTTATGTATTGTATTGTTCACTATGCCTTATTTGTTTTATCCTTTTTTACCATCCGCCTTTTATTCTTTTTATTCAAATAAGGCATAATTTTTGGGGCTCACTGTCTGTTTTATAAACACCATTTTCGCTTCATCCATGGCAGTGAGTTGTTTTTATCTACATCCTTTCATTTCATGCCATTTCATTTCATTAGGGGCCGATAACCTCGATGTTAGGCCCCTTAAAACAACAATTATCATCATCATCATCATCACATCCAGCAAGTTGCTGAGCCTAGTTGGCGCTTGCACTACTTGTGTAAATCCTCCCTCCCAAAGTAATTTATTTGCAAGTTTCTGTTCATGGGCTTCTGGCTTCTGTTGCAGCTCCATTCCAATCAACTTCTGGCAAGTTTAAATCCCCCCCAATTTTTACCATGTCATTATTGTTTTTATGAGTGTAATCTATTATTTTCTCAAATATTTACATATATTCCTATAATTCCCACTTTTGAAGAAAGAAATAATGAAATCCATTGAAAGAAAGGAAAGAATAGGTAGAGAACCTTGAATCACTCAGGATATACAGTAAGGTACCAGAATTAATGGATGAAATATGGGAGCACAAGAATGCAAGAGATGGAAGTGGGAAAGCAGAATACAGATGTCTGAAAAATGAAGTAAACTAGAGGTGCAAGGAAGTGAAAGAAGAGTGGTTGAATGAGAAACGTGCAAGTATAGAAAATTGTTTGAAAATAGGAAAAGTAGATGCAGCTTTTCGAAGAATTAAGAGAACTTTTGGGGAAAGGAAGACTTGTGCTGTAATATTAAGGACTCAGATGAAAAACCTCATACACAGGCCTTCTCAACCTTCTTGAGACTGTTAGCACCATCCTCATGACATACCAAGAACCCGAGCACTTTTAAATCGAATATAATAATAACAATGATGCTTACCTGTACCTATAAAAAAAATTCTCGAATTCTTCTCAAAAGAATTAAAGTACAACTTGAAAATGAATTAGGAGAATATCAATGAGGTTTCAGACCGAGGAGAAGTTGCCCAGAAAAAATCATGAGCCTAAAACTGATAATGGATTATAATAGAAAAAGGAATAGAGATATGGTGATAACATTTATCGACTTCAAAAAAGCATATGATTGTATTCATAGAGAATCTTTATTAAAAATTCTAAGACACAAGGGATTACACCCCAAATTGACAAATCTCATAAAACTAACGCTTACAGGCACCAAATCAAAAGTTAAATTCAGAGGTGAATTCTCAGACCCATTTGAGGTCACAACCGGTTTACGACAGGGTGATGGCTCATCACCATTACTATTTAATTGTGCATTGAAAATGGTAATGCGAGAATGGTCTAAGAAATTCCCTCCAAATATAAAAATAGGGAGAAAAATTCAAACAAACTGTCTTGGTTTTGCAGATGACATGGCATTATTGGCGAAAGATTTAGAGGAAGCCAAAACACAGATATCAGAGCTTCAGACCATTGCAAATAAAATTGGCCTTAACATATCATTTGAAGAAAACAGAAATCATGCCACAAAAACGATCACCATTAAAGGAAATACAAATTAATGATACAAAAATTAAAATTGTAACACGATTCAAATATCTAGGAGAGTTAATAACAAACAACTTAAATGAGAAAGCATCAATTCAAATAAGAACCAATAAACATTACAATACAGTCATAAAACCGGAAGCCACATATGCAGCAGAAACAGTATTCCATCTAGATGAACATTCTAAAACCGACAGATTACAGAAGATTGAAAGGCGAATTGGAAGAACTTGTATCAATAAAGGATATAAAAAAGATGGGCAATGGTGAATAATACCTAACAATATGGTCTATAACAACCTAGAACCCATTACTGATACCATGCGAAAGAAAAGACTAGGATTCTTTGAGCACATCATGAGAATGCCAGATTCACGTCTTCTAAAACAACTAGTACAGTACAATCTTGCTTCAAAAAACTCAACAACTGGTTGCCGATGGTTAAATCAGAGAGGACTTAAAAGAAATTGCCCTAACAGCAAAAGATGCTGCAAATAAGAAAAGTTTAACTACAGCACTTAAAAATATGACGTTTCATTTTCCACTCACTAAAAAGAAAATTCCTACAAGAATATTATCCGCCCAAGGAAGGGCAAGACGATCAATATGCATGAAGAAGTACTGGGAGGACGGCAAGGCTCGTAGAGTTCCTACAAGTCGACGAACTAATGGTTGGTTAAAGTGATCCTATGTGGTCTCAAAAGGTGAAGAAGAAGAATAACAATGATGCAACAAGGATGCGCCTCTCTTTCCTTTTCCTGTCTCTACCTCCCTCAGAAGTTCTGAAATAGCTACAGATTCACTGTTTACCAGGCATGCTGCAACAGACTCATGCGGGTAAGATACATTTACATGTGGAATCAGCATCTTTCATATTACTCACAAAATAGGCATATCCTATTATTTATGTTATTTATATTTTACAAAACGACTGTGAAAACACTATTATTCTGGTTCGTCCAACAGAATTTGAATTGTAGAATGGATCTCAGGAGAGCTTGTGCTCAAGAGCGCTTGCTGGCTCATATGACGAGAACACCAGGTTGAGAAAGCCTGCTCTAACAGATACAGAAGAAAAGGTTACATAGAGCGTTCGTATAGGTGTAAGGACATTGAGAAGCATGTTGTGGAGAGGGAAGAGGAAATTGATGAGGATCAGAAAGGAGATTTAATATTGAGATCAGAATTTGATAGAGGAGACATAGTAGGAAGAAAGCACCAGGCATAAAATGATTTACCAACTGAGTTGTGGCGTTGCATCGGGGGATGAAGGTCTGATCAGGTTATTTCACTTAGTATTCAGGATTTATGAAACATGTGAGGTGCCCTCTGTTTCTAAGAAGAATTTTAGCAACCGTATATACTTCTTTTATTTTTAACATAAAATAATTGGTGCCCACTATATGGCACCCTGCTCTCAATGATTCAAGATTTTTGAAGAAGCCAAAGTGGACCAGAGGTAGGGCATAGTAGGCTCCTTTTCTATGCAGTAGCATTTTCCAACAGTACCATGACTTAATAACCGTTGCAATGTTGTACAGTTTGTGTCTTACCATACGCAATGTTTGATTGAAAACAATAAATCTGCCATTATGAAATATATGTCATGTACATTTCATTAGTTTTGTCTACCTGCTTTTCCTATTCCTTAATTCTGCCACACCCCAGTGGTGCTAAAAGGTTATTGGTGTATGTAACATGTATTCAATATTGACTTTTTTCCATAGCACATACAGGGTTAGAACGAATGATTTAAGCGATTTCATGCACATGTATTGTCGAAAGTGGTATATAGCTTACAGCATTGACGCATATACCAATTAAAAGTGAAACTCATCAAGTTTCTTGAGTCTGCTTGCTACAAATTCTCGATGTGCCCTCCTCGCGTCACACGGAAAATATCGATACGGTAGTTCAACTCCGACTACACACGCTGGAGCATGTCCTGGTCAATTTTAGCTACAGCCGCATGGATCTGTTTCCTCAGTTCAACATGATTAACTGGCATGGGTGATACATAAACTTCATCTTTGATAAACCCCCATAAGAAGAAATCACACGGGATCAGATCAGGCGACCGGGAAGGCCAGTTTATAAGACACCAATCTGCATCTGTCACAAAATGACAATAATCAACGCTATCAGTTTTGCCTGAAATTGACCAGGGCATGCTCCAGTGTGTGTAGTCGGAGTTGGACTACCGTATCGATACTTGCCGTCTGGCGCAAGGAGGGCACATTGAGAATTTGTAGCGAGCAGACTCAAAAAACTTGATGAGTTTCTCTTTTAATTGGTAGAGGCCTATGTGAAGTATAACATAAATTTCTCGCCAAATCAATACTTTTTACTTACATAAAAATTCTATAGGTACATGTTTCGAAAACACACAATGTTTTCTTCCTCAGCCCACTTATTGGTGTTCACAAGAGAATAAATGTGAACTGTGTTTTTGTTATTTAGTGAGGTTATCGATGTTTTATGATGTTTAACACCAATAAGTGGGCTGAGGAAGAAAACATTGTGTGTTTTCGAAACATGTACCTATAGAATTTTTATGTAAGTAAAAAGTATTGATTTGGCGAGAAATTTATGTTATACATCATGTTAACATGGTCAATATGGAACCTGGAATGAGTGCAATTAAGAGGCCTATGTGTCAATGCTGTAAGCTATATACTTTCAATAATGCATGTGCTTGACATTACTTAAATATTTTGTGCTAACCCTGTATAATTTAATACAGATCAATTATGAACGTGATTACTCCTGGAGAATAGCACATATAACTTGTATTAGATATATAGACTCTTTCCTCATGTCATCTTAATGTTCACTCACTGTTCGAGTCATGAAGCACCTGCTTGGTTGACAAGTACAGTCATGCGAGTAGGATATGACTCAGCAACCTCAAACATCGTTTTACTCTCCGTGGTGACATGAACTCCTGTTACACTTAGCTGTGCAGTTGCAAAATAATTACAAACCAAGCTTTTTTTTTTTTTTTCTGAGCTTCTAACTGAAAGGGAGTGGGTTCGATCCCCATCCAGGTAGTGGATTTTAGAAACTAAACTACCACTTTCGGAAACGCAAATAGCCCTGGAGTTCACTCAGCCTACACCAGAAATGAGTACCAGGGTAATTCCTGGGAGCAAAGACGGCCGGGCATGGAGCTGACAACTCCATCCCATCTAGTGCCGATGTCCCAAAGAGTGGAGGCCTCTACCTTCCACTGCTCCCAGGGCCTCCATGGCCTGTACGGAGTTGGCTTTGCTTTTTGTTCACAAATCACATTATAAGTTCTGAGTAACACAAGCAGCACATGTAATGATACTTGACTTATGTGGAGACTGTACTCCACATACCTCTTTCACTCTCCTCATCCCGCAAGGCTCCTGCTGCTATGACCAACAAATGCTGGCGCAGCAGCACTCCCATCTTGAAAGGCTAATACTGTGAGTATTTCCATGTTACTGTTCGAGTCTTCAGTCCTTAGACTGGTTTGATGCAGCTAATCGTTTCATCTCCACATAGCTACCACATGTGATGCAATACTATGACTTGTATTGTAACCTTGGTCTACCTCTACAATTCTTGTCCTCTACCCTTCCTTCCATAAAAAAAAATTGCCAATCCTGGTTGTCTTAGTACTGTACTGTATGTGCCCGATCAACCTATCTCTTATCTTCATTAGCGCTCTTCCGCTCGTCTTCTTACTCCATCTACTCATTTGAGTTTAATCATTTTCCTGCACTACCGCATTTGAAATACTTCTGTTCTCCTGCATCAACAGTCCAAGTTTTACTTCCACACAGCACCACACTCCAGAAAAAGGCTTTAAAAATGAATTTCAAATATCTAAATCTATATTTGATGTCAACACATTGCTTTTCTGCAGAAATTCTTCCCTTACCTGTGCCAGCCTACTTTCTATACACTTGTTGCTTCGTCCATCACTGCTTATTTTGCTCCCTACTTCCTTTAGCTTTTCCATCTGCCTTTATTTGATGTCAATAGGTGTTTCTGATTTCTTACGGCTGCATTCCATTCCTTTTGTTTTACATTTTGTGGCTTTGGTGGCACAGTCGGTAGCATGCTGAACTGCTATGCCCAAGATGGCGGGTTCAAACCCGGCCTACAGTCGTCGGATTATTTAAGGGCATTTTTTTTTACGAGAAAACATTTTTATTCACTGACAGAAAACATGTACATATACAGATGCATCAAAATACAGCGTGAATCCCACATAAGATAAACTTGTGCGTGGGCTTCATGAATACAGTTTCTTAATTTATTTGCAACATAGTATTTGACTGATAATAGTAAGAAAAGTTTATTATGAGACACTAAAAATAAAAGAAGATGATACATTACTTATTTGTGACTGAGTAGGTTTAAATATGTTAGTGAAAATTTCTAAGTTCATTTACTTTATCAAAGTTATTAAGGAGCCATGTAAAAAGCCTTTTCTTCAGTATATTAAGGGTGTTATTTATCACATTTACTGAAAATATATTGTATATCCTGGTGCTAAGACAACTTCAATTCCTTTGGACAGGTAGTGTGTTTTGATGAGGGTTATTTTTTCCAGTTCTGTCTTGAAGTCTAGTGCACATTTTAAGTTCCTGTCCATTTGAGAAGAGCTTCATATTTTTAAGTATAGATATGATTGATGACTGAACAAATAACTGTCGTATGTTAAGCACCATGTTTTGTTGATACAGTTCACATGTTGGAAAAGTTGATGGCCTTTTGTACATAACTTTTAGAATGAGATTCTGAGCCAAATGTGAATCAAGTATTCCATCCCAACCATTTATTCAATATTGTAGTTATGACTGGACTAAGGCAAAATATACAGTTCTCAAGACTTTTGCTGAAAGGATATTTCGGATTCAGTAAAATATGTAAATTAACTTTTGAAGTTTATTGGCCAATTTTGATGCATGCATGTTCCATTTTAAATGACTGCGGTATGTATAATAATCCCTAAATATGTAGCATTCATTGACTTCTGTAGGGTATAGCAGTTGCATCTTTCACCATTGTTACAAATTGGTGTGTGGATCTTGAGTGTTAAATTGTCTGTGGATTGTAAAGTTTTGTTGTGTGAGAAGCATAGGTATTGTGTTTTGGTTTCATTTAAGGTAAGGAGGTGATTTTGGACTGTAGCAAGGGTTTCTTGAGTTCTATTAAAAGTGTCCTCCGAAGTTGTTCCTGTGACTGTGACGGCAGTGTCATTAGCATATGAGGTAATCATCACATTACAGTTCAGCTCACACAAATCGTTAATATATAACAGAAAAAGAATAGGACCTAAAACTGTTCCTTGGTGTATTCCAATTTTTACTTCAGCACTTCTACTTAGAGTATCTTTGATTCGCACCTTTTGTATTCTGTTAAAAAGGAAGCTTTTTATTAGTTCTTGAGGAGTACCACGAATACCTTCCTTTTCAAGTTTTCTAATGAGTATATTGTGGTCTACGGTGTCAAAAGCCTTTCTTAAATCCAGGAACACACAAATTGTTCTTTTAGAACTATGCCTTTCTTCGGAGGGGAAGTAAAGCCGGCGGGCCCATGCCATTTGAAAGAACCTATCACTGCAATTAGTGGTGTGTAACAAAATTTGTAGGCTATATTTGGCTGGTTAGGAAACGGTCTATCAAGCTCCAACGTTCGCCGCTAGTGTTAGTGACAGTAGCATCTGGTAGCGAAAGTTGGAACTACTTGAAATTGAACTTGTTGGGAGCTCTCGGGCGTTCAATCAAACATGCCCAGCTTATGGCCATTGGCTGCTATTCTTGTATCATATATCACATTTGTTGATTTTCATCATGAATTCTTTCCTCAAGATGGAGTGCATTCCATTTAAAATCTCATTCAAATCCTCTGGTGAATCGACTAATATGACAATGTCATCAGCAAATCTCAAAGTTGATATTTTCTCCTCGAATCTTTACTCCTCCTTAAAATTTTTCTCTCAATTCCTTCATTGAAAAGTATGGGTGATAAGTTGCAGCCTTACCTTACATCTTTCTGAATACTGCCTTGAAATGCTAGTCGCAGAATTTAGTAAAAGGTTTAGCCAGCTTTCAACAGTGATGACCGTTAACAATAATTCATTCGCTTGAGTTGACATTACTGACTCTATCATGCCCTTCAACTTGCATAGCTGCCGTCTGGTTTCTGTATGGATTGTAGATCACCCTCCTATCCCTGTACTTTATTCCAATGCTTTTCAAAATGTCGTACAATTTACTCCAATCAACACTATCAAAAATCTTTTCTAAGTCTACAAGTCATTATCTTTCCTTATTATTTCTTTATTAACGCAGCCAATGGCCATGAACTTTTCTTTTCAGGACGGGTCAGGGAAGGGATATTGGAAGGAAATTGGCAGTGGACCTATCGAAAGGAACCGTCCCGGCATTTGCCAGGTGGTGAAAATGGGAAACCATGAAAACTATTTTCAGGACGGATGAGGTGGGATTTGAACCTACGCTCTCCCAATGCCAGCGAGGCACAAGGTAGGGCGTTAGCGCTCTCGACCACCATGGTCCTTATTCATTTATCATGAGGGTTTTAACTTAACAGTCTGCCTAGTCAAAACCTTTCGTTTAATGTTTTTATTACATTACAGATACTTGTCTCGAAACAGTCTCAAATAAAAATGTATGTATGTTTTAAAATTGTATTTACAATTTATTTGGTTTTTAGATAAAACCTAGGGAGCTGTAGTTCCCACAGCAAAGTGGTGCTTTAATATGAGTGGTTTAGTGCAAAAGTGGAAAGCCCAAAAGTATTTTTTTTGTTTTTCCCTTATAGGATAGCAAATGTTAGTAGTAATAATAATAATATCGTATGGCCTCGGGTGCCGAGTGCAAGCTTTGCAATTTGACACCCAGAGGGGAGCTTGCATGTCGAATTTCGTTGTTCCTTGAATCACTATGAAAGTCAAGGAGCTTAGATATCTAAGCTCCTTGATCACTATAGCGCTTTCTAGTAGAGAAATTAGGAACTTCGTGTTGGCGGAAACTCCCGAGAATAATTTTGCCATTATGAACACGGCATAATGAATTCAAATAGGTTCTTTGACATGAGTGTCGTATTTTTGCCGCCTTTCAAAAATCACTTACCATGGCCAGGAGCGAACCTGCAACCTTGGGGTTAGTAGACCGACACACTCTCCACTCACCCACCGTGGCAAGCTATGTTAGTAGTTATTTGATGTAATAGAGAATAAAGTCAGAATTACAATACCAATCCTCCAGAGTACAGCAGTTTCTTAATGCAATAGTTTGATGCTTTTCAGTCTGTCAACACGATTGTACCCAAATGAGATGGATATTCCATTGTGAACATAATTTATACCGGCCTAAAACGAGAAATAGGGAACAGAAGGATATCTGGACAATGATAGGAACATAATTCTTCTTTATTGGGGCATCCTTTTTTAATCATCGTAAATCATATATTAATATCTATATATACACAATTGTTGCAGCACTGTATTAATAGTGACATGTGATTCCATTTATTTACCATGAGCTGTTCAATTTCAAAACTCTAATATCCAACAATATGAACAAGAATCACCTTGATTGGTATATGCCCTATTTCAAACCACTTAAACTCAAACAAACCCTCTACAGAGTTTGATTCTGTGTCTTGAAATGGGGAAAGATATTGGTTACAATGAACCTTATTCTCAAGGAGCATTATGAGTATGGAACTTGATTACAGTACTCAATTATATAGCAGAACATCACATCTAGGTAGTACCCTTAGCCCTCCTAAAAGAATTTTGGTTACATCCAAGCAATCGCGCCAAAGTTACGGCACATCTTTTCCAGAGAATATCAAGGAACACATGTATTTCAACCAAAATCAATCGAAAAAAAAGGGTAGATTAAGAAATATTGCTGTAATTAAATAAAATGTAACACCTGCCTTGCTAACATGATGTATTGCTCGAACATTTAGAGTAATGCATTTCCCTAACCCCCACCCTCGGCGAAATACTCTACCTAACCTACAACACATTTTGTTCAGATTTACCGGTAGGCTACTTGCAATGCTGAGAATATTTTATATTACTGTATACACCATGATATTTACTGAGTTTACATAGCGAACTCAAATCGATTTGAGTACATTTACCGTATTGAATACGGTCATGTAAACGGGACTCAGATCGTATTGATTTTCAAGCTCGATACGGTAAAATTGTGGGATCGGATCGTATCCAAACAGGTATTCAGGAACATATAAACGTGGATCGTACTGAAAGGAAGCGGTTCTGCACGCTCTTGAGTTACAATGATAAACTAATTTAGGCCTACTTTCGTCTGTCACCTGACTCGAATCGCTTGTTTTACTTCCTGCCCATATTCTTCGTTACTGTCTGTGTTCTTTTCGTGGTTGATAAGCGCAGTTTGTTTGCACGCGTTTTTAGCGTTAATGTATTTTTGTCTGTTTTACTTTTAATGTCTGGTGTATCCGTAGGTAAAATGTGCTCAACAGAAACAGTGAAAATACACAGTCATTCTTTGCCGATTAATCCGTTCCTTTTTCCATTTGAATAGATAGATAGATAGATTTTTATTAATTCCATTTGATCAAATACATGCATTCAATACATTTTTGATATAGGACACGTCAGAATTTACATGCATAAAATAAAAGAACTAACAGGTATATATTACTAAGATTATAACTATTTATAACTTATTATAATAGCAAATCTTAATAGATACAATCTTATTGCACAACTATTTACACCTCACTCTATTATCATAATATGAAAACTTAATTCTATAAATACAACAACATACAGCTAGGTATTAAAATTAAATTAAAAAAGTAAAATATAGTTATAGATTCCATCACTCCTATACGCTAAAATATTCAACTACTGAGTAAAAACAATGGCACTGCAGATAAGCTTTCAACATTCTATCAAAGGTTTTTATTTTTGGGGCCAGTTTTATATACTGGGGTAGTTTATTGTATAATTTAACTCCAGTGTGAAAAGTTCCTTTTTGATATATGCTTGTGTGTGTGTGTGAAATATGAATGTTTTGATTTTGTCTTGTGTTATGCCTATGAACATCATTGTTTGTTTTAAGAAAAACATCTTTATTCATTAAATTCTTTTTAAAAAACATAATACTTTCAAAGATATATATGCAGGGCAGTGGGAGAATGTTTAAATCTTTAAACAGAGGTCTACATGATTCTCTAGAGTTTACATTTGCCATAATTCTAATCGCTCTCTTTTGTATCCTAAACGTGCTTAGTACATCTGGCGACATACCCCAAAATATGATCCCATATCTTAAGTATGAATGGAAATAAGCAAAATAAGTATTTCTTAATGTGTGCATGCTAGTGCAGGTTTTCAAAATACGTAACGCAAAGCACATCGAGTTCAGTTTAGTATTCAGATATTGTATATGTTTATTCCATTTCAAGTCTTGTTGTATCCATAGTCCTAAAAACTTTGTTTCTGATTTATTTTCTATTTGATGACCATTTAATGTTATATTGGGCATCGCAGGATTCCTATTCTGTATAGTGTGGAAATTTAGACATACTGACTTTTTATAGTTTATTATGAGGCGATTATCTTGTGACCATTTGGTTAACTCTCCTGTAACGGAGTCAGCAGACTGCTGTATGACCTGTTTAGTTTCACCTTTTATTACGAGTGTTGTATCGTCCGCAAACAAAATTTCCTTATGTGAATGAACGTTCTGTGTTATATCATTGATATATAGAAGAAAGAGTAGTGGGCCCAAAACCGATCCCTGGGGTACTCCAAATTCAATAATTCCCTCATTGGACAATGTTTCATTAAGTAATTTGGTTCCATCATCCTTGTGTCTCAAGCTTACTATTTGTTTACGCCCTGTTAAGTAAGACTCTATCCATTTATTAGCTAGACCTCTAACACCATATTGATTTAGTTTGGTAAGGAGGATTTTATGGTCAACTACATCAAATGCTTTCGATAAATCCAAGAATAGGCCAGTTACATGTTCCTTATTGTCAATTAATTTCAGTATACTATTACTACATTCGTAAATTGCTGTCTGTGTAGATTTTTCCGTTCTAAATCCATGTTGTGAGTTTGATAATATTTTATTTTTTTCTATGAAACTTATCAGTCTCTTATACATAATTTTTTCCACAATTTTTGCAATACCAGTTGGTAAGGTAATAGGACGATAGTTATCTAATTCATCTTTTGAACCGTTTTTGTGCACTGGAATTACTTTTGATAACTTCAAAATATCCGGGTAAGTTCCTGAGAGAATTGAACTGTTTATTAAGTGCGTAAGTGGATTTATTATATTTTCTGCACATTTCTTTAAAATTGCATCAGGGATGCCATCAATGCCAGCACAGAATTTATTTTTTAGCTCTTTTATAACTATTCTTACCTCTTCACTTGTGACATGATTTATAAATAAAGAATCACTGCATATATTTATTTTATTATTAGAATTTAGTGTATTTACCTGTGATTTATTTAATAATTTTTGCGGAATTTCCAGAAAATAGTCATTAAAAGTGTTTGCTATTTCCTCTGGATTATTAATCACTTTATTATTTCTGGTCAGTGTAATGTTCCTTTGTATTTTAGCAGATTTTCCAGTTTCTTTCTTTATTACGGACCACATAGCCCTGTTTTTATTAGATGATTGGGAAATAAAATTATCATTATGCATTTTCTTTGCTAGTCTTATTACCTTATTTAATATGCTATTGTATTTTTTGTAGTATAAATTGAATTCAGGTGTTGTGTGGTATTGTTTATATAATTTGTGTAGAAATTTCTTTCTTTGACATGAATTTATAATCCCTGTTGTTGTCCAATTGCTAGTTTTGTTATTTTGAACAGTTCTTCGTTTAAAGGGGAATGCTATTTCAAAATAGTGTTTTAGGGTACTGTTAAATGCATTAAATTTATCATTTACATTTTCTAGTTCATAAATTTCTGACCATGTTTCCTTATTTAATAAGTCATTGAAATATGTAACATTTGATTCAGTGAATGACCTGCACTTTGATTTTACTCCATTATCATTATTATTGATTACTTCGGATACTTCAAAACTCAGTATTTGTCCATGGTGGTCACTAAAACCCGGACAATAGACTTCTATTGAATGGTGATATTTATCTGTATTTATAAAAATTTGATCAGGAGTGGTTTTACTAAATTTTGTTATTCTTGTTGGTGTATTTACTGTAGGTTTCAGTCCATAGGAAATTAGTAACTGGTTTAATAATTCACAATTTCTATCAAGTTTTAAGAAATCCACATTTACATCCCCACAAATTATTATATCGAAATTTACTTTGCTCATGTTATTGAGTAACAATTCTAGTTTATCTATAAATAGAGGAAACTTTCCTGACGGAGAACGGTATACGCATACAATTATTAACTTAGACTGCTGAATTTTTACGGCAGAGAATTCAAAATCCTGTTCCATAATTAGATAATCATAAGCTGTTATCTGTTCATGATCTAAATTATTTCTTAAGAAGATGCAAGTACCACCATGGCTAATATTAGATCTAGAGTATTTACTAGCTTGTATAAACCCTGGGAATTGAATTAATTCGAGTTGTTCCTCTTTCAGCCAATGTTCTGAAATACATAGTGCTGAGATGTCTTTAAGTTCATTTTTAAGCATTAGATTTATGTAATCAATTTTATTATAAAGAGACTGGACATTCTGGTGGTAAATTTTAAATTTGTTACTTTTGCAAGCTTGTGTTGGTGATTTATTTACATTATTATTATCATAATTGTTATTATTATTGTTGCTAGACAAATCCGAAATACCATTGTTGCACTCCGTTAAATTTGACTTCAAAAGATGTGAATGCCAAACCTCACGTTTGGCTTCTTCTACCAGTTTCCCTGCTTCCACTCTAATGATATTACTGTTGAATTATTCTTACCATTTGAATTTACAATTTTGCAGATTTCATCACTAAGATACTCTTTTCCTAATCTATTTAAGTGTAGGCCATGCCGAGTGTGGAACTTCCTGTCTAATTTACTTACATCTACAATTTGGACATTTGGAAAACTCTTACAAATTTTATGAATTTTTCCATTTGTAGCCTCTATTTCTACATTTACACATGACTTGGGAATTAAATCGTGTCTCTGCGGAATGTTTACAATAATGACATTTGTTTTTTGCATGGATGGCAATGTACCCTTTAAATCTTTGAAATAAATTCAACACAGACTGGCCGAGTGGCGCAGCTGTAACTTTCTCACCTGCTTTTACCAAGGTAGCAGTATCGAATCCTGGCGCAGTCATTGTGCTTAGGCCTAAATGCGAGGGAGCCGTGTCAGTAGATTTACTGGCACGTTACAGATCCCATTCGGGGCAACATTCTGGCAGCCCGGCGTCTCTAAAAGATTCAGTAATTAAAAGGGACGACTGTTATCCATAAACTTCGTAAGAACAAACAACATCAAAATCTTCGGCGCATCCATTTTTCATGTTCACAAACAACCCGACAAAGAAACATCGGATGACAATGGTAACAGTGCAGGAGACACGAACTCAGGGGGAAAAAACTTCTTAAATTTGCAATAAATATCTTTTCAAATGATTCAAAATTGATCTGTGATTGATGTAGTTCACTCCTCAGCTGTCTATAACCCACCCGCCATCCCAAATTATAACATGACTTAGCTGTCGTCCATTATCGGCGTTACAACAGTACAGTATTGCCAACCCCACGCATACGGTACTAATTGTATGTGTGGTCTTTCGTCCAGTACTAGATCAATGTTCTTTTTGTCAATCATGCCCTGCTAGCTCCCCACACCTACCCCCACCATTCTAACCTTCGTTTTGACCAATCCAATGTTTTTTGACAATGGTTACAGCCTAACACGTCCAGTGAAACTGTGAGTGCCCCGCTAGCTTCCGGCGGCCATAGGACGCACCTACACCCGACCATTCTGACCTTAGTTTTGCCCAATCCAATGGTTTTTGAGAATGGTTACAGCCCAACGTGTCCAGATGAATGGTTTTGACAATGGTTACAGCCTAACGCGTCCAGTGAAACTGTGAGCGCCCCACTAGCTTCCTGCGGCCACAGGCTGCACCTACACTCGACAATTCTAACCTTCGTTTTGTCCAATCCAATGGTTACAGCCTAACACGTCCAGTGAAACTGTGGAAGTCAGGGTCCTGTCTCATGCACTAGTAATATGATAATTACGGTATGGGTCTTTTATTTTGCTGTTTAATACGAGTTAACCAACATAACTGCAGGTTGGCCACCATAAATTATATACCATATTGAAATAGATTTCAATACGAACTGAAACTGCTCATGTAAACGGGCAGCGTACTGAAAACAGGATCGTATTCAAATCGATTTGAGGTCGCCATGTAAACGTAGTAATTGTGATATACCACGTGTTTTAATATTATAGGAGAGAGCTCTAGACCAGTAAGAATGATTTTCTACAGAAACCAACGAACGTTTTTGAAGTTTTCTACTGCGGAATTTCACATGATAATTACTGTATCTAAAGCATGCAGTACCGTAGGCCGCTCGAGGTACGGTAGCACATTTCCATATACCCAATGATATTACGAACTATGCATTTTAATATGCAATAACACAAGGTAGCAACTACTTCTGTAAATGAAGGCAACTTCCGCATGTTACAAATTATATCCAACCGAAAAAAGTTGAAAATGTCAAGTAAAAATCAACCCACGTAATGCAATAACCTCATCAAAACTCCCCAAAACATTCTCACACACAAATCTCCTAGATGTAATGTTCTGGCTAAAGGTAATCACTTTATCAATCAATATAAAATCACATGTACACATATAACTACAGCCACAAACTCAAAATCTGCCTTCCTAGGATTTTAAACGGCACGCCCGCAGCTTCAAAGCAAGCGAAGCGACGCCATTTTGACCAATAATCCAAGGCGCCTTTCTTGCTGGTTGCTTGCTGCATAAAGCGCCGTCGTCCGCTGCACCGCTTCGGAACAAAAAGCAAGAAGCAGCTTAAAATCCAAGGAATATCGATATGTTCCACCAACAACCAATAAGAACCCAGCAGCCCCTAGCCAATCATACAGAGGATCAGCTCTGTACCTAGCCGCTCGTGTTTTTCTCGCATTAGTTCAAACAGCCGCTACTTGCGCGCCATTTGTCTCTACACTGTTTCATTTATTTTTGTGCAATGTGTTGTATTGGTTCGGCACGTGCCTGGAGAAGGCGGTGTGTAATTTGAAAGGAGGCTTCTTCCAAATTAACAGGTGGTGAGTCTCATGCCTCGTGCTGTTTATTGTGGTTACAATATTAACTTCTTTGGTGTCGTTACTGTGAACTGCTAACTTTCGTGTTTTTATAGTGTGTGGACGAGATAGCTTGTGACTATATTCGAACGTGATCTTGTATCAAGAACATAATTGCGTACGTAGTGCAACGACACTTTACGCATCATGAGTAGCGTATTAAAAATAAAGTAAAGTTTATAATTTTCATTCCGAATGGGAACAAGAGTTGTTCGAAGCGGAAAGAAATGGCAGATGTATTTGTTTGTTTTGTCAAGCTACAATTGCATTCGTGAAAAATACAAACATCGA
This sequence comes from Meconema thalassinum, assembly GCA_946902985.2. NCBI lineage: Eukaryota > Metazoa > Arthropoda > Insecta > Orthoptera > Tettigoniidae > Meconema > Meconema thalassinum. Next base: position 585,340,493 of record OX336389.2, on the reverse strand, counting down.
GAGACACTTCAAAACTATGCACCCATATGTGAATGCAGAGTTTCCTTTAAGCAGTGGAATGAGGAAAGAAAAAATAAAGAAACTTAAAAATCAGTTAAGTGTTCAGCAAAATATGTTCACTAAACCAGTGGATAGAATTGTTGCTGCCACCCTTGCTTCGTATCGTGTTTCGAATGTATTGGCGAAACGGAGGAAACCTTTGAAAACGGCGAATTCATAAAAGAAGTATTTTGAGAAGCTGCTGATGAGTTGTTTAATAATTTCAAGAACAAGTCTGAAATAGTGGCTGTCATCGAATCGCTTCAACTTTCGTCAAGAACGGTCACAAGAAGAGCTGAAACAATGTCTCGTGATGTTTTCTCTCAATTGAAAACAGACTTGGAGGAGTGTTGTTATTTTTCATTGCGGTTAGACGATTCCATTGATGCAACAGGTACTGCACAGTTGGCAGTTTTTGTAAGGATGGTTTTTAATAACTTTACTGTCAAAGAAGAACTTTTGAAAGTAATTTCTTTGAAAGGCCATACAAGAGGAGAAGATGTATTTTTTGCTGTGAAACAACTCATCATGTCAGAGAAAATACCTATCCAAAAGCCCCAGCTTTAAGAGGTTCTAAAAATGGTTTTCTTGCTCTCTGCCAAAGAGATGAAAATTTTCCACAGTTTTTAACTTATCACTGAATTTTACACCAGCAGTCTCTGTGTGGAAAGTTTTTAAATTTAAATAAAACCATGAAAACTGTTGTGAAGATAGTGAACAAAATTAGGTCTCATTCTCTTCTAAGAAGACTTTTCAAAGATTTGGCAAACGAATTGGAACTGCAATATGGAGATTTACTTCTCCATACTGTAGTACGCTGGCTGAGTAAGGGAAAAGTACTTGAACGTTTCCACAACGTTTTACCACCTGTCAAACTGTTTCTGCAGCTTATATTGAAGATCCTCTCTGGCTTATGCATTTTGCTTTTTTAGTTGACTTAACAGAAAAGCTTAACGAACTAAATTTGAAATTTCAGGACAAGGACAAAGATATTGTTAAAATGATATCTGAAGTAAATTATTTTACTGAAAAATTGTGTTTATGGGAGTCCTGCCTTAAGAGAGGTGAGTTAAGACACTTTCCAACTCTGAAGACCCAAGTAGAAGAATGTGAGATACCCTATGATAGAGAATGATATGTAAACATGATCTCCACTTCGAGGGGTGATTTCAAAAATCGGTTTTCAGATTTTCAAAAGATTACTGTGGTAACCCTGTTTGTATCTTTCCCTTGGGCTAACCTTGAACTATTGAATGTATCTTCTTCCATTGAAAATGTTTTTGACGTAGATGGGGCAGCTCTTGAACTTGAAATCATATCATTAAAAAATGATTTGTATCTCAAAACTATTGCGGAACCTAAAGACTGTTGGTCTTTAATTCCTCAGGAGAAATATCCTGTGTTAGTTGATGTTGCACTTAAAATAAAGGCCTTGTTTGCTTCTACTTACCTGTGTGAATCATTTTTTTTTTCAAATATGAATTTTATTAAAAATAAACACAGAACAAGGTTGACTGACGAACACCTTGACTCGTGTATTCGACTAAGTGTAACAAGTTATACACCTAATATCAAAACATTGTTAGACGAACATCTCCTCAAGTTTCACATTGAATGTAAATTTTTGTATTTTCAGCAAATAGTGAAGATGGAATAGTTTCATTGTTAAATATAGTTGTTTCACAGTATTAAAAAAAATTAAAAATGTAGCAAATACTATATTTTTACAAGAAGTAGATCACTTTGATACGGTGGTATGAAACAGTCGAACGCGAAGGCTTTGTGGTTGCCTACCCCTGCAGTAGAGCGTCGATAATTCGAACTAATTGGGACTGGGGGGGTTTCGGATTTTCGAAAATAAACTAGACATTCCTAGTTACACTAAAATGTTAGGATAAATAAAAATAAACACTTTATGTACTTCCATATGTGCATACATATTGTACTTTGATTTATTTGTACCGTATCTTTAAATCTAGAGAAATGCACTCATTTTACAAAATCAATTCACTACGTACTTACCTTCACCTGTTTGAAGGCTATTTAATATTTCGAGTTTGGTTTCTATAGTTTGAAATTAATGTTTCCTCTAAGGGGTCCCTGATGACGCCATGATACGACACTGTACAAGGCACACACACAGTACTGTAATTAAAAAACAAATTATGTACGCACTACGAACCACAACATGTAACTACAACTACACTGTCGAACAAGTGAAGCAACTGAACTGACAAGGTAAAAAATAGACTGGCCCGCTGGGGGGAAGAGGAGTGGATGGTTCAAAACAAACACTTCCTAGGTCACTCACAGCGCCATGCAAAATACAATTCACATGTTTTAAGTGGGCGTTTGGATTTTGACGTTCGGATTATTGACGCTCTACTGTAATAATGAAACATTTGACATAACATTTCCCTAATCACGTGTTCATAAAATATTGATAAAGAAAAATCCAAACAGTAAGGCACAGTCGGGTTCAAATAAAAATGGAAACAACTAAATACTTAGGCCCCTTACCACACATTTTGGGTAAAGCAGTGGTCTACAGTAAGAAAATTGGGCTGTCACACCATTTAATAGGACACCTTTCACAACCTTGTACAATAATTGGTTCGCGAGATATAACAGGTGGATGACCGTGCAGTTTTGGGTCCGTTAGTTATATCAAGAGTAACTAATTCATCAATAATTATATTAATAAATGCCGCCAAAGTCTTACCCCTAGTCACATTTCCCAAAGCAAGGCACAGTCACTTATAAGTAGATAGATAGATAGATAGATAGTGTGACTGTTCCGGTAACGATGTTCCCAAACCCTTATTTGGTTGACTTGAGCAGAAGTCAGGTTAGGGTAATTTGTTCATATCATTCCTTTTCTTGCTCATCATCATCATTTAGGTTATAGGATTTCATTTTATTTAGTGTATATATCTTGTGTATCTCGGGGACTCAGTCAGGAATATTTCATTTAATTTGTATGTGAGATGTCGGCATACAAGACAGCGGATTGTGTTAGGCAAGCTACAAGATGTTGCAATAGCAGGAAACTCTAGGCCAAATTTAGTTTGGGCCGAGAATAACTTCCCTTGTCTAGAAGAAAGCTTGGTATAAATTGTGTAAGATTCTGACGTCAGAGAAGTTTCGCGCCATGAGTTGTAAGAAATATACATGGGTTTGAGATTATTGGTGTATTTTGTATGGGTTGGAGGGTATCATGACCCTGGCGGAGAAAGACGAAAACATGTGTTTACAAAATGGGAGGTTGTTTTTTTTTCGTGTCAAGCGGGGCTTCACTTCTGTTCTAGCGTCTGGTTGGAAAGGTCGCGTTCTCGTAATTTGGCTTAGGCCTATCTAGAGAAACTGTTTTGTTGAAAGCATGGCTTGTGAATGTACTCGAAACGGCTACAAATCAGAACAATGTTATATCTGTTAGCACATTTCAAGTTTGGTACGGAAGCACATTCATTTATCGCAGAGATGTGGCTTTGTAAACATTTCTAACCTAAAACCACGTGCGCATTCATTACGCAGTACAAGATGCTGTATCTAATATATCTTTGCGAACTGTGAAGTAGGCTTTTAGCCTCTGTGTTATATTGATCTGTATAAAAGTCTGCTAGTGCAGAGCATACAAAATATGATCAGCTGGGAGGTAACAGTAGGAGCTTCTATTAGCAACCACGCGTGGAAAATCTTGGAAAGCTGGGGAGAACTGATCTATCGAGCATGTCTCGAAGATTATCTGCAAGATCGTCAGTGAGTGAGTAACAAACATCTTTATATTACAACATTCATTCTGGGTCACATGTTTTCGTCATTGCCGAGGAGAAATAGAGATAGCAAACCATAGTCTGTTCGACGAGAGTCCCCGCCATATGTTTGAATTTGATTTTAATACATATATTTTAAAGGTTATCATTAGTTTTCTTTATAGGGAGTTACACCTAATAGTTGAACGCCCAAATGATACCAGTTAGGTTGACCAAATGTGTGCCCAACACTCCACGACCCTGCCATCTCAATTGTGTGGTAGGCCTGTATGATGAAGTGCTTCCGATCACCAATAGGAGGGTGATTTTGGGAAGTTGTAAATCAGTCGCCCAAGAGGGGCTAGTAAAAAGTTAAAATAGATTTTATTAATTCCATTTGATCAAATACATGTATACAATACATTTTTGATATAGGACACGTCAGAATTTACATATATAAAATAAAAGTAGTAATAGGTATATAATACTAATATTATAACTATTTATAACTTATTATAATAACAGATCTTAAGAGATACAATCTTATTGGACAACTATTTACACCTTACTCTATTATCATAATATGAAAACTAAGTTCTATAAATACAACAACTTACAGCTAGGTATTACAATTAAAATAGAAAAGTAAAATATAATTATGGATTACATAGCTCCTCTACACTAAAATATTCAACTACAGAGTAAAATCAATGGCACTGAAAATAAGCTTTCAACATTTTATCAAAGATTTTTATTTTTGGGGCAAGTTTTATATATTGGGGTAGTTTATTGTATAATTTAACTCCTGTGTGAAAAGTTCCTTTTTGATATATGCTTGTGTGTGTGTGTGAAATATGAATGTTTTGATTTTGTCTTGTGTTATGCTTATGAACATCATTGTTTGTTTTAAGAAAAACATCCTTATTCATTAAATTCTTTTAAAAAAACATAATACTTTCAAAGATATATATGCAGGGCAGTGGGAGAATGTTTAAATCTTTAAACAGAGGTCTACATGATTCTCTAGTGTTTACATTTGCCATAATTCTAATCGCCCTCTTTTGTATCCTAAACGTGCTTAGTACATCTGGCGACATACCCCAAAATATGACCCCATATGAATGGAAATAAGCAAAATAAGTATTACTTAATGTGTGCATGCTAGTGCAGGTTTTCAAAATACGTAACGCAAAGCACATCGAGTTCAGTTTAGTATTCAGATATTGTATATGTTTATTCCATTTCAAGTCATGTTGTATCCATAGTCCTAACACCTTTGTTTCTGATTTATTTTCTATTTGATGACCATTTAATGTTATATTGGGCTTCGCAGGATTCCTATTTTGTATAGTGTGAAAATTTAGACATTTGGCTGTTTTTTATAGTTTATTATGAGGCCATGTGACCATTTGGCTATGTCTCCTTTAACGGAGTCAGCAGACTGCTGTATGACCTGTTTAGTTTCACCCTTTATTACGAGTGTTGTATCGTCCGCAAACAAAATTTCCTTATGTGAATGAACGTTCTGTGTTATATCATTGATATATAGAAGAAAGAGAAGTGGGCCCAAAACCGATCCCTGGGGTACTCCAAATTTAATAATTCCCTCATTGGACAATGTTTCATTAAGTAATTTGGTTCCATCGTCCTTGTGTCTCAAGCTTACTATTTGTTTACGCCTTGTTAAGTAAGCCTCTATCCATTTATTAGCTAGACTTCTAATACCTTATTGATTTAGTTTTGTAAGGAGGATTGTATGGTCAACAACATCAAATGCTTTCGATAAATCCAAGAATAGGCCAGTTACAAGTTCCTTATTTTCAACTAATTTCAGTATACTATTAATACATTCATAAATTGCTGTCAGTGTGGATTTTTCCGTTCTGAATCCATGTTGTGAGTTTGATAATATTTTTTTTCCATAAAACTTATCAGTCTCTTATACATGATTTTTTCCACAATTTTTGCAATACCAGTTGGTAAGGTAATATAGGACGATAGTTATCTAATTCATCTTTTGAATCGTTTTTGTGCACTGGAATTACTTTTGATAACTTCAAAATATCCGGGTAAGTTCCTGAGAGAATTGAACTGTTTATTAAGTGTGTACGCGGATTTATTATATTTTCTGCACAATTCTTTAAAATTGCATCATGGTTGCCGTCAATGCCAGCACAGAATTTATTTTTAGCTCTTTTATAACTATTATTACCTCTTCACTTGTGACATGATTTATAAATAAAGAATCACTACATATATTTATTTTATTAGTAGAATTTAGTGTATTTACCTGCAATTTATTTAATACTTTTGTGGAATTTCCAGAAAATAGTCATTGAAAGTGTTTGCTATTTCCTCTGGATTATTAACCACTTTATTATTTCTGGTCAGTGTAATGTTCCTTTGTATTTATTAGATTTCCCAGTTTCCTTCTATATCACGGACCGCATAGCCCTGTTTTTATTAGATGATTGTTAAATAAAATTATCATTATGCATTTTCTTTGCTAGTCTTATTACCTTATTTAATATGCTAGTGTATTTTTTGTAGTATAAATTGAATTCAGGTGTTGTGTGGTATTGTTTATGTAATTTGTGTAGAAATTTCTTTCTTTGACATGAATTTATAATCCCTGTTGTTATCCAATTGCTAGTTTTGTTATTTTGAACAGTTCTTTGTCTAAAGGGGAATTCTGTTTCAAAATAGTGTTTTACGGTACTGTTAAATGCATTAAATTTATCATTTACATTTTCTAGTTTATAAATTTCTGACCATGTTGCCTTATTTAATAAGTCATTGAAATATGTAACATTTGTTTCAGTGAACGACCTGCACTTTGATTTTACTCCATTATCATTATTTTAGATTGTTTCGGGTACTTCAAAACTCAGTATTTGTCCATGGTGGTCACTAAAACCCGGACAATAGACTTCTATTGAATAGTGATTTTTATCTGTATCTAAAAATAATTGATCAGGAGTGATTTTACTAAATTTTGTTATTCTTGTTGGGGTATTTACTGTAGGTTTCAGTCCATAGGAAATTAGTAACTGTGTTAATAATTCACAATGTCTATCAAATTTTAAGAAATCCACATTTACATCCCCACTAATTATTATATCGAAATGTACTTTGATCATGTTATTGAGTAACAATTCTAATTTATCTATAAATAAGGGAAACTTTCCTGACGGAGAACGGTATACGCATACAATTATTAACTTAAACTGCTGTATTTTTACGGCAGAGAATTCAAAATCCTGTTCCATAATTAGATAATCATAAGCTGTTAACTGTTCATGATCTAAATTATTTCTTAAGAAGATACAAGTACCACCATGGCTAATATTAGTTCTAGGGTATTTACTAGCTTGTATAAACCCTGGGAATTGAAATAATTCGAGTTGTTCCTCTTTCAGCCAATGTTCTGAAATGCATAGAGCTGAGATGTCATTAAGTTCATTTTTAAGCATTAGATTTATGTAATCAATTTTATTATAGAGAGACTGAACATTCTGGTGGTAAATTTTAAATTTGTTACTTTTGCAAGCTTGTGTTGGTGATTTATTTACATTATTATTATTATTATTATGATCATCATAATTGTTATTATTATTGTTGCTAGACAAATCCGAAATACCATTGTTGCACTCAGTTAAATTTGACATCGAAAGATCTGAATGCCAAACCTCACGTTTGGCTTCTTTTACAAGTTTCCCTGCTTCCACTCTAAAGATATTACTGTTGAACTATTCTTACCATTTGAATTTACAATTTTTCAGATTTCATCACTAAGATAAGTTTTTTAAGTGTAGGCCATGTCGAGTGTGGAACTTCCTGTCTAATTTACTTACATCTATAATTTGGACATTTGGAAAACTCTTACAAATATTACGAATTTTTCCATTTTTAGCCCCTATTTCTACATTTACACATGATTTGGGAATTAAATCGTATCTCTGCGGAATGTTTACAATAATGACATTTGTGTTATGCGTGGATGGCAATGTACCCTTTAAATCTTTGATTGCCTTTTTACTCTCGTTGCTATAGACGTCGTTTGCTCCAGCGTTGATTACTGCATAGTCCTTTGAAGTGAGGGTCGCACACTCTCCTATCACCCCGTTCGTGACGGCTGCAATTGTAGCTCCTGGCTTTACTGTCGAAGTGACCTCCATTTCTCCGCTTCTCTCCAATACTCTTGCTGCTACATCTCGCCCGTGACTATCCGCAAATATCCGCATCTTCCTGGATTTTCTCTTTATCACTTCCTTCTTTTCTTCTTGAAGAAAGTCATCTTTTTCTTCGACGAGCGCTCCAAATGAATTTGAGACGGGAATTTCAGTTACATGTACCGGTACTCCATTTATAGGCCTAGGCATATTCAATCTTACCTTACCAGCAACCACTGTCGACCAAGTTTCCTTGCTTTCCTCTCTGTTTCCTTTTAATTTATTGAACTCTTCCATTAACTTAGTAATATCTTCCTTTAGCAACTTTATAATTTCATATTTTGAGGACAGTTTGTTTCTTAGGCTATGCCATTCGCATGACGGTACCGGTAGGCCTACATTACGACAGTCGGTTTCACTTTTCTCCTCACTCAATTTTACCTGAGATCTTGTGATGATTTTATTTGCATTTTTAACTTTTATTTTGCATGACGAGCATAAATTCGTAACAGTTACACTACCTTACGAGACACTATCACTGTTAACTAACGACATACTAGAGATCTAAGTTAGCCTAGATGTTTATACCAAATTACACGAAATTTATTTTAATTATTACTACCTAAAAGAATTAATCTAATTACCTACTAATAAAGAAGAATGTGAAATACGTATATCTTCCAATCGGGTGAAATCTCGTAAAAGCACCACTGCTCTATTTGGTTCAAACAGAGATTGAAGAAGTCACCGAATCTTTGGATACACGTTCCCACAACTTAGTTTAGGTTTATTAAATTATCAATAAGAATTTCTAAATACTATCAATATTCCATATTTCACTTGACCTAAGGAAAGTAACTTTATAGATTTTATACCTCTGTTATAATATTTTACCACTTTTATCAAATATTTACACTAGCTGCTATTTCACTACAGTTTCATTGTGACGCTATCTTGCCGCAGGCAATGGGCAATGGGTCCCTCGTGTAGTTAAGCCCCCTTGAGTAAATCAGTGGTCCTTTGTAAAGGGGGCATTACAAACTTTTGTTAAAACCCACACAAAAGTCTAGCATTATTGGTTCACAAAATATACTGGACGGATGATCTAGCAGTTTGTGAAAATTTGGTAAATCTATAAAAATAAGCTGGGCATAGCAAAGAGGGCGTCACTCTGAGTCCTAGGACACGTCACACGTCCAAACCGATCGTTGTTCGGGAAATATCGACATAAAACCGAATGCCAGGTACAGTCGGGTTAAAAAAAATGGGTGACGCAGCCCCCCTCGTGGCTATCTACTGATGTGTTCCTAGAGGTCGTTTGTGCTCTCACCACAATGATTCATATATGACGAGTCGGAGGCGAACTCGATTACAGAAGTTATAACAAGTAGTTCTGTGAAGAAGTGAATAGCCTACTTTTCTTCAAATTTACAATTAAAGCCGTATTCCACCAATTAGATTGATTTAGAGTAAATTGTATGGAATTATGCTAGCAGCACTGGCATTAAACAATTTGCTCAAACTATAACTGACATATTGTGGTCTAATAGAGCAGCGGATTCTGAGATATTGATAGTCTACGACACATTGTGCCCTGGCGAATTGATAGGTTGTAGGTAGCACTGTTCTATCTGAGAATGTGGGCAAAATGCATATGTTATGGTATACACTGTACATACACAATTTGACAGAAATCCAGTGAATGTTATTTAAGTTTCATTCAGAAAACATGAAACCTATAAGCGTAGGTATTTTTATTTTATTTTTAACACTGATATATAGAGTAAGGGCGTTGCTCAAATTCTGTCTGCGATGTTAAGGCATTCAAACTGTTTATATGAACAGATTCTACGATGTTGAGTCCGGGGTTCAAATGCTCTCAGAATGTTACTAGGCAGTTGATAGTCCCGTGGACTCCGTAAATAGGCATAATTATGGCTACCAAGGCACATATTTCACCTGCATAATTCTGCATAAGTCCGTAAATTAGTATGGTAGTTACATGGAGTTGATTAAACATGCATAGAGCTTACTTGGTAGCACTTACCTTGTCGATGTACTGTAAATAAGTCTAAAATATCTTGACCTTACAGTGTGCTAAGTCATAAGTTTGTTCCATGCACATATTCAGAGACATTGATTCTGGGGTTCAAAAGACTTGAGATAATAAATGCACAGTTGGTAGCCGTGGTGACAATTATAATGACAGTCATATGTACTAAAGCATACAGTACATCGCACATACAAAACTTGGAAGCAATCCAGTTGTAGGTAAGGACGTTACATTCAGTTAAACATTGAACCTATCAGCACGCGTAGAATCATGTTGGCAACACTGTCATGTGCGAGTAGTTAAAAATTGATCTGAAATATTATGAGCTACTTATGTGCCAATTTCGAAAGAAGTCCATTTTAAGCCTACTTTCGAATTTTGCAAAAACTGAAAGTAGACTTAAGAGATCAACACAGGGTCAAAAAATTGTGTGTCTGGCTGTGTGTCTGTGAGTGTGTATGTGTGTGGGATTTGGTATGTCTGTCCCCCCTCCCCTATCAATTCAAACACGGTGAAACCTAATTGAACGAAATTTGGTACAGAGGTAGCTCTAGAAAAGGGCACCTCAGTCTCATGTTTTATATCGCCGCCATCTTGACAGAAACGTGATGGCGGCCACCCAAATGTTTAAAGCTAAAATCAAATTACGACTAATCTAATCATCTGATCTCTACCAAATTTTGCAACAACATACCTTGATGTTGGAAGCGTCTTTCGACCAAACTACAAGGTCATCATGCCAATAGTTTGAAGAAAGCAGCCGTGTATGTGTGCAAATCGATCCCCCCCTATCAATTCAAACACAACGAAACCGAATCGAACCAGATTTGGTACAGAGGTAGTACTAGCAAGTGACAACTCAGTGTCATGTTGTATATTGTCACCATCATAACAATAAAGAAATGGCGCCCACCCAAATGTGCTGAGCTTAAATAAAATTAAGACTAACCTAATCATCTGATCTCTACCAAATGTTGTAACACTATATCTTAAAGTGGGAAGCGTCTTTTGCCCAAACTACAAGGTCTTCAGACAAATAGTTTCAAGATGGCGGATGTATGCATCATGCAAGTATTATAGCCAAACCGTGACTTACGATTCAACAAGGCCTGGCCTTACCAAGATAGATAGATAGATAGATAGATAGATAGATAGTTTTATTATTTCCATTTGATCAAATACATGTATACAATACATTTTTGATATAGGACACGTCAGTATTCACATCTATAAAATAAAAGTACTAATAGGTATATACAGTAATACTAATACTATAACTATTTATAACTTATTATAATGACAGATCTTAAGAGGTACAATCTTATTGGCAAACTATTTACACCTTATTCTATTATCATAATATGAAAACTTAATTCTATAAATACAACAACTTACAGCTAGGTATTACAATTAAAATACAAAAGAAAATTTAATTATAGATTTCATTGTTTCTATACACTAAGATATTCAACTACAGAGTAAAAACAATGGCACTGCAGATAAGCTTTCAACATTCTATCAAAGTTTTTTTTTGGGGGGCAAGTTTTATATAATGGGGTAGTTTGTTGTATAATTTAACTCCTGTGTGATAAGTTCCTTTTTGATATATGCTTGTGTGTGTGTGTGAAATATGAATGTTTTGGTTTTGTCTTGTGTTATGCCTATGAACATCATTGTTTGTGTTAAGAAAAACATCCTTATTCATTAAATTATTTTTACAAAACATAATACTTTCAAAGATATATATGTAGGGCAGAGGGAGAATGTTTAAATCTTTAAACAGAGGTCTACATGATTGTCTAGTGTTTAGATTTGTCATAATTCTAATCGCCCTCTTTTGTATCCTAAATGTGCTTAATACATCTGGCGACATACCCCAAAATATGACCCAATATCTTAAGTATGAATGGAAATAAGCAAAATAAGTATTTCTTAATGTGTGCATGCTAGTGCACATCGAGTTCAGTTTACTATTCAGATATTGTATTTGTTTATTCCATTTCAAGTCATGTTGTATCCATAGTCCTAAAAACTTTGTTTCTGACTTATTTTCTATTTGATGACCATTTAATGTTATATTGGGCCTCGCAGGATTCCTATTCTGTATAGTGTGGGAATTTAGACATACTGTTTTTTATAGTTGATTATGAGGCGGTTATCTTGTGACCATTTGGTTAACTCTCCTGTAACGGAGTCAGCAGACTGCTGTATGACCTGTTTAGTTTCGCCTTTTATTACGAGTGTTGTATCGTCCGCAAACAAAATTTCCTTATGTGAATGAACGTTCTGTGTTATATCATTGATATATAGAAGAAAGGGTAGTGGGCCCAAAACCGATCCCTGGGGTACTTCAAATTTAATAATTCCCTCATTGGACAATGTTTCATTAAGTAATTTGGTTCCATCATCCTTGTGTCTCAAGCTTACTATTTGTTTACGCCTTGTTAAGTAAGCCTCTATCCATTTATTAGCTAGACCTCTAATACCATATTGATTTAGTTTTGTAAGGAGGAATTTATGGTCAACAACATCAAATACTTTCGATAAATCCAAGAATAGGCCAGTTACATGTTCCTTATTGTCAATTAATTTATGTATACTATTAATACATTCATAAATTGCTGTCTGTGTTGACTTTTCCGTTCAGAATCCATGTTTTGAGTTTGATAATATATTTTTTTCTATAAAACTTATCAGTCTCTTATACATGATTTTTTCCACAATTTTTGCAATACCAGTTGGTAAGGTAATATGACGATAGTTATCTAATTCATCTTTTGAACCGTTTTTGTGCACTGGAATTACTTTTGATAACTTCAAAATATCCGGGTAAGTTCCTGAGAGAATTGAACTGTTTATTAAGTGTGTAAGTTTCCTGACCCGGTCGGAGACTGGAAGCAGGCTGTGGATTTTCATTTTCATTCATTAAGTGTGTAAGTGGATTTATTATATTTTCTGCACAATTCTTAAAATTGCATCAGGGATGCCATCAATGCCAGCACAATTTTATTTTTTAGCTCTTTTATTACTATTCTTACTTCTTCACTTGTGATATGATTTATAAATAAAGAATCACTTCATATATTTATTTTATTGTTAGAATTTTGTGTATTTACATGTGATTTATTTAATAATTTTTGTGGAATTTCCAGAAAATAGTCATTGAAAGTGTTTGCTATTTCCTCTGGATTATTAATCACTTTATTATTTCTGGTCAGTGTAATGTTGCTTTGTATTTTAGCAGATTTTCCACTTTCTTTCTTTATCACGGACCACATAGCCCTGGTTTTATTAGAAAATTGGGAAATAAAATTATCATCATGCATTTTCTTTGCTAGTCTTATTACCTTATTTAATATGGCAGTGTATTTTTTGTAGTTTAAATTGAATTCAGGTGTTGTGTGGTATTGTTTATATAATTTGTGTAGAAATTTTCTTTCTTTGACATGAATTTATAATCTCTGTTGTTATCCAATTGCTAGTTTTGTTATTTTGAACAGTTCTTTGTCTAAAGGGGAATGCTGTTTCAAAATAGTGTTTTAGGGTACTGTTAAATGCATTAAATTTATCATTTACATTTTCTAGTTTATAAATTTCTGACCATGTTTCCTTATTTAATAAGTCATTGAAATATGTAACATTTGTTTCAGTGAATGACCTGCACTTTGATTTTACTCCATTATCATTATTATTGATTGTTTCGGGTACTTCAAAACTCAGTATTTGTCCATGGTGGTCACTAAAACCTGGTCAATAGACTTCTATTGAATAGTGATTTTTATCTGTATCTAAAAATAATTGATCAGGAGTGATTTTACTAAATTTTGTTATTCTTGTTGGGGTATTTACTGTAGGTTTCAGTCCATAGGAAATTAGTAACTGTGTTAATAATTCACAATTTCTATCAAATTTTAAGAAATCCACATTTACATCCCCACTAATTATTATATCGAAATGTACTTTGATCATGTTATTGAGTAACAATTCTAATTTATCTATAAATAAGGGAAACTTTCCTGACGGAGAACGGTATACGCATACAATTATTAACTTAAACTGCTGTATTTTTACGGCAGAGAATTCAAATTCCTGTTCCATAATTAGATAATCATAAGCTGTTAACTGTTCATGATCTAAATTATTTCTTAAGAAGATACAAGTACCACCATGGCTAATATTAGTTCTAGGGTATTTACTAGCTTGTATAAACCCTGGGAATTGAAATAATTCGAGTTGTTCCTCTTTCAGCCAATGTTCTGAAATGCATAGAGCTGAGATGTCATTAAGTTCATTTTTAAGCATTAGATTTATGTAATCAATTTTATTATAGAGAGACTGAACATTCTGGTGGTAAATTTTAAATTTGTTACTTTTGCAAGCTTGTGTTGGTGATTTATTTACATTATTATTATTATTATTATGATCATCATAATTGTTATTATTATTGTTGCTGGACAAATCCGAAATACCATTGTTGCACTCAGTTAAATTTGACATCGAAAGATCTGAATGCCAAACCTCACGTTTGGCTTCTTTTACAAGTTTCCCTGCTTCCACTCTAAAGATATTACTGTTGAACTATTCTTACCATTTGAATTTACAAGTTTGCAGATTTCATCACTAAGATAAGTTTTTTAAGTGTAGGCCATGTCGAGTGTGGAACTTCCTCTCTAATTTACTTACATCTATAATTTGGACATTTGGAAAACTCTTACAAATTTTACGAATTTTTCCATTTGTAGCCTATGTTTCTACATTTACACATGATTTGGGAATTAAATCGTATCTCTGCGGAATGTTTACAATAATGACATTTGTGTTAAGCATGGATGGTAATATACCCTTTAAATCTTTGATTACCTTTTTACTCTCGTTTTTTAAAGACGTCGTTTGCTCCAGAGATGATTACGGCATAGTCCTTTGTAGTGAGGGTTGCACACTCTCCTAACATCCCGTTCGTGACCGTTGCAAAGGGTGCTCCTGGCTTTATTGTCGAAGTGACCTCCATTTCTCCGCTTCTCTCCAATACGCTTGCTGCTACATCTCGCCCGTGGCTATCCGCAAATATCCGCATCTTCCTGGATTTTCTCTTTATCACTTTCTTCTTTTCTTCTTGTAGAAAGTCATCATTCTTCGACGAACGCTCAAAATGAATTTGTGACGGGAATTACTGTTACATGTACCGATACTCCATTTATGCCGGCCCCGTGGTGTTGGGGTAGCGCGCCTGCCTCTCACCCGGATGCCCCGGGTTCGATCCCCGGCTCCGTCAGGGATTTTAAAACTGACGTGAGGGTTGGAACGGGGTGCACTCAGCCTCGTGAGGACAATTGAGTAGCTGTCTGACAGTGAGACAGCGCCCCGATCACGAAAACCAAAATTAACGGCCGAGGGGACACGACGCGCTGATCACGCGTCACCCCAATATCTGCAGGCCGAATGGCTGGGCAGCGGTCGCTTGGTCGGCCTTAGCCCGTCATGGGCTGGATAGTGCCAGGGGTTGGTACTCCATTTATAGGCCTAGGCACGGTCGACTCTAGAAAGGTCGGAAGGTTCAACCTGACAACACTGTAGCTACGGCTATTGTCAGTCATACTTCGTCACGAGCGCTTGAACTGAAACAGCTGTTTGCTAGCAAGGGAGGCCACAAAAACTACGGAATTAATATCGGACAAACATAATGTACATGTTTAGCAAAACATCTGTTGTTTTTTATTTACACATGATCAGTGTTACAATCGGAAATAAATGAATACCGTGCAAATGATCGTGAAAAGTTGTTATTATAGCCAAGCAGCTGATATTAGGCATGAGTGACACGAAAATAATTTACCAACATAAAAGTGTTTAGCAAAATAAAGAAAATTATTTTGGTTTCTTTTCGTATTTTACTACTCTGAAGAATGGTAATAAAACAATTGGCGGTGTTATAATAATAATAATTTGGATTAAGTAGATGCAATTGAGGGTTATGTGATGCAAAAATGTAGGCTATCTCCCATAACATCTTCACACTGTTGGCCTATAAACCTTCGATTCCACCGCACATGTATGTAGATAATTTACTACCATTATAGAAATAGTCTGTTGCTGCTGGTATTCCATAACTGTATCAGATTACTTCTGATTCCGTCCTAAAGTGCTGCAACTTTCTCTTCCCATAACCAAGTTTGCTGACATCAACAGCATCATTCCTTGCCTGTGAATAATTGTTTAGCAATACAGTGGCAATAACTGAAAGTATTTTTTCACTTAATTGACTAATTTATGCAATCTACGAACCATTTCGAAGGTTCCCTAATCCAGGCCTGGCGCAGATTTTCCTAAACACTGGTGTGTAGCCTCCCTTACTTGGTTAATTTGCATTCCAGTTGGGGATACAACACGTATATGGCATTGTTACGGTGCCGAAACATTCCAGGAAAATCAAAGTTTAAAACATGAAGTACGATATGTTATAATTCCATGTACCGTAGGCATTTAAAAATACCACATTTGCCAGATACAAAGCACACTCGTCAGTGTGTTCTCGATTAGGGATTACAGTAAAAAAACTCATCTGGAAGGGTAGTATAAACGCTACTGTAAAGCGTATAAACGTACAAAGCATAAGAAACAAAATATAGAAGGAAATATCCCTATGAGATAAACAAGAACACCTGCCAGACCACAGAACAATGTGCCAGACTGAACGTTCCCTCGTATTCCCGCCTGACAAGGGTATGAGGTATGACTGATGAACATGTTGCCAAGTCTCAGCCTTCCGACCTGTCTAGAGTCGACCGTGGCCTAGGCATATTCAATCTTACCTTACCAGCAACCACTTTGGACCAAGTTTCCTTGCTTTCCTCTCATACGCTCATCGTACATAAGGAGGATTAAACTGTCCTCATGGAGGTGACCGGTACTATATTAGCATTTTAAAATAGAATATTATTACGCAGTAGTGACTAATATTTCAGACTGATCATGCCGTATCGTGCTTGTCCGTGCCGTCCCGTTGTCAAAATGGCGGCTATTTTTTGCTCGTAAATCCATATATTCCCGTAACTTCGTAGGTTTACATCCTTTTATAATACAAATTTAGTATCAAGTGGTTTATAAAAACGGAAGAAAAAGCTAATGAAATCGTTCATTGCAAGACAAAATATTCTAGGCAGTTATACGTGGCCGACGAGAAAGACAGTCCACGGCGCGGATCTGTGACGTCAGAGGAGTGGTGTCGCTCGCTCGCTCGCTCGCCGCAATGTTTGCACCGAGGTATTCTCATCTACACAAGCCTACCAATAGCCGAGTAATTTGTTAGAGTGAATTTAAGGATACTCAAAAATAAAGTTAAATGCTGTGGAAGAAATACACCCCTATCACTAGCTCAAAACTTTAGAGCAGTAGAATATTAAGCAGTGTAATATAAACATTGAATGGATGTTCCAGTTTATGCAGATATACAAAACTGTACATATTATCCTCTTATCTTTGTTCATCATTAAGTTGTTTCCATATATACCAGTTTACATGTAAGTTTAACTTTAAAAGCAGCTGGAATTTAAAAGAAAGAAGAAACAACCAAGCATTGCATTAGGAGTGCTTCATTTATTGCAAGGGAAGGGTCATTCATGCCCCAAAATAATAAAAACGAATATAAGAAATTTGAGCCTACACTCGTGGTTTTTGAAATTTTGCCTCTGAGTAGGCCTACCATAAGGCAATCTTTTTCAACAACAAAAATGTAATGCATACTTCAGATACATATATGAATTGCTGAGATTATACTTACCTCCTTTAGCAGAGAGCCTTTTATCTGACACCAATCCCCTACAGTGGCAGGTTTACTTCTTGTGGCAACTACCTTCATGTTAGATATGTTTAGCAGTTCTCTCCCGTTCCCAGTTAGGCTTAGGTCAAATTTATGGTTTTATGGGCTCAAGATTCTTATAACGAAGTATATTACTACAATTGAAGGACCTTGGAAACTTATTTATTGAGAGTTAATTCAGTGGATTGGAATGTCATGGATATCAGCCCCATGCACGTGTGTAGGCTACTGTAATTGTAATAGAAAAGGATGTGGTAGTGGTTTTCAGTTAGCTTTTATTTACAGTTGAAATGGGAAGACACTTCCAGGATGCAAAGAGTGGGATTCAAATCATTCTATCAAGAGCCTTCGTACAAAGCTTTGAAGACTATTTAAATCCTATATCAGGATTCAAATACTCCTTCGCAAAGCAGGTCACCTGAACAAGTAGCCACTTTACTTACCCCCACTCCATGTTGGTGGAACTGTTCCATTTATTAAATTTAAAGAATGACCATACTTGCCATTGTAATTTGGATCTATGCTGGCTACACGGACATGGTATCTCCCTCCCAATAAGATGTCCAAGATCTCCACCAAATGTCAAACGAGACCCTTCAAATTATTCAAATGAAACCATTCCTCAACTTTTAATTTGTTTTTCTTATCCTTTGTTTCACCCTGGTGGTCTGGGGATGAAGAATTTTATAACATACCCAGTCCTCCCCTACCCCTTCCCCCCATAAAATGTCGTATACTCCTCATCACATCTGTTCCCCCTGAAAAAGAACATGGGCATCCTTGCAGGCCACATGGAAAATAAGCAGTTAACAGTACTACACAGTGGGTAAATCGGTTTGAAATGGGTAAATCTAGAGCTTTAACAGAGAATTCTGGATGTGGTGATTGGATTAAGGGCCCTGGAGTACAAAACTATGCCCGTATCTTCAAGAACACTAGCAAATTGCAAGTAATCCTCATCCAAGGACACAGTAATGCTTACACTTAATTTTAATAAGCACACACAAAATGTATTACAGACATTTATTTTATTTAGGACATTGGTTATAAATATAAACATCTCAAGCACATTAACACATTGTCTGGAAGAATCCTAGATTGTAGAAAATGAAGTTTGCAGGTTTCACCAAGTATAAAGGTGATAGATATCTTGCTGATCTTGGAAATATTACTGGCGACGATTAGGTTCTCATATCCTCCAGCTATTAATATTCTCAAAACATCCTGCACTGTACATAGAGCCTACAGCCATTATACCCTGCTGATGATTCATGATCTCTTCAGGATTTTTAATTTTTCTGACACCATTTCTCAATCTTACTGGAGCCTAGTCAGGGCCGGATTTACCCAAAGTTACGCTATAGGCACCTCTCCATTGAGCGCCCCTCCTCACTTGAGCCCCCCCCCCATTTTTATGATAAGGCATAGCCACTCGCATGAGGTAAGGTTCGGAAAAAAGGAATAAACAGATATATGGCTGACAGCATAAGTTTATGCTTGAATTTTTACGCAGGGATACATACTCAATTCAATAAAAAATAACAGCTTGGAGTAAAACTACATGAAACAGTTTAACTTTTATGCAACCAAAACACTTTATGAATACCCTTTCCAAAAATAATGTCTAGCCTTAATTCATACAACAAAAATGAAGAGTAGCTTCAAAAATAAAAACATAATTTACTGCTGTAACTGAATTAACTGTGGTAGCACGAAATATAATTTAAAAAACAGTAGAACACACACTAATATTAAAACGCATGAAGAGCAGTGGTACAAACGACATTTTAAATTGAACAAATCACCTCTAAAATACAAATAAGGCCAACTGCTTATTTTCCTGCAATATCTTTTAGAGAAATTAAAGTGCAGATTAAAAACATGAATGAAGACATAACGGGGCCTGCCTCAAGCACAACGAGAACTACTTCAAAAGTTTCCTTCTTGCCTTCTTTTCGGCAAATTCATTAATTATGGCACCGGCACCGCAGTTCAAGTTTACCGTCATATCTTTTTCAATCGCTAGGAGTGCAATAGAGTTTAACCTTTCTTCTTTAGTGACTGACCGCAAATAGTTCTTGACGCGATTCAGTACGGAAAATAATCTTTCTCCAGAACAATTGGTCACTGGAATGGTGAGAAGTATCCGTAGAGCAATGTTTACGTTCGGGTACATTTCGTGTAAATCTTTTCCATGAAGGAAAGTGCTGAGCTCAGAGGCTGACTTGCCTTTAAAATCTGCAATTTTTAAATGTTCCTTTAAATGCAAGCACTCGTCAGCCAGTGCACTTTCTAAGTCATCCACATACTTTTCTGAGAGATCGTCAGTGAATTATTTTATCATTGGTCTAACAGGCTTTCTAGAAAATGAGGCTTACAAAGTCCTCCATAAGAGATTTTATTTTCTATTTTTCACTGTGAATTATTTTATCATTGGTCTAACAGGTTTTCTAGAAAATAAAATCTCTTATGGAGGACTTTGTAAGCCTCACTTCACCTCTTAAGCTCAGCAATTAGTACACCCAGAATTACACAAAATACATTGACGTGAAAATTTTCTGAACCCTCTGACGGTACATATTCTCTTGGCTTTGTCTCATCATTCCTAGTCTTACGTTCCGGTCTTCTCGTTAGATCGTAGGAATATTGAGCATTACCGCTTAATTCTTTGGCTTCTTTCTCATAGACATAGAAATTATCTCTTAAACTTTGCACAAATTCCGCTAATGAAGCGTAACATTCTACCACAGTTCTCAAATTAGTGCTAACTTTTTGGAGCTTCTGGCTGACAGTATTAAATCTTTTTAGAATGGTACTCCAGAAAACAACTAGGAAAGCAGTTTATAATTGTAGGATAATGCTTAAGATGCCTTTGGCTTCACTTCGAGTGTTTGCCTTTTGATTTCTGTCTTCGTGAATACTCTCAAGAGCTGCCATGACGCCACACCAGCCTTCCCTCAGAGCTTGACAAGCGTCATATCGTGCCGTCCACCGAGTCACTGACGGGCTTTTTAGTACGCGCGCAATAAAGTTCTTTAAAATTTTCCATCGGTAGGTCGAAGCAGTAAAAAAGTTGTACAGTTCTTGAGCTGTTAAAAATACCTTACAGATTCTGAACAAGATTCAGCGGCATGAGTTCCAACCAAATTTAGTGAATGGAGTGAGCATGGTGCATAGTGAGCTAAGGGATTCAAGGCCGCTATTCGAGCTTGCAACCCGGAATATTTGCCGGACATATTACTTGCGTTATCGTAAGATTGGCCTCGAATATCCTCCACTTTCAAATCCAGATCTTCCAACTTAGCTTTTACTGCATCAAAAAGCTGCTCTGACTTGTGCACGATGCTCTCCATAAAACCTAGAAATCTTTCTTTTGGTTCACCATTGGCCGTAACATTTTGTTTGTCCGCTGAGCCAAATTTAAACTTTTGTTGCTTTCTCCCCCTAAGTTGTCATTTGAATTAAATGTAGGCCTAGAACTGTAACTCTCTTTGTCATCAATTTTGGCTTGTTGGAGCTGAAAAGGAAAATCCCGTATTAATTAGAGCACTTCAAACATAGTAAATTTAAAAAGAACAACTTTTAATATACTCTGCAGGCACGGTACGGTTTCGAGGCCAGTCTGAGTTTTTACGTATGTCATTTTGTGCAACAGTG
This sequence comes from Meconema thalassinum, assembly GCA_946902985.2. Classification (NCBI taxonomy): domain Eukaryota; kingdom Metazoa; phylum Arthropoda; class Insecta; order Orthoptera; family Tettigoniidae; genus Meconema; species Meconema thalassinum. The sequence goes on along the minus strand of OX336389.2, from coordinate 585,319,004 downwards.
TATCAAGGAATCGCTTATTGGGAAAGGCCTACTTTGCGTAAAGTAATTCGTGTACGGTAGCTTACCTCAAATTGCTGAACTCCAACGCAGTCAATGTCGTGAACCGCAGAGCAAGAATTGTTATTGTTATCCGAATTTGTCGTTGGACGTGTAGGATTCACACGCCCACTAAACATCTCATTTATTTTCCGACATTTTGATAGTGTCACCTTGGATTTCTTATCCTCTTCAGCTTTGCGAACACGGTTTTGGTAACCAGACAACTTTTTGCTGCCCGTAGTTTAAACCATTTACTTGCAGATCACATCACAACAAAACAACACAACGCAATCTCGAACTCGCACAAAGCACAGGCAAGGGGGGTGGGGCGCGGGGCACTTCGATGTTACTACAATGCAAGCAAACCCAGCTACCGCAACTACAGCGCGCGCAGCACAGCTCCGCTCGCCTGCCTCCCCTCCCCTCTCACACTTGTCGGGATGAAAGGGCGTCGAGCGGCATAACGAAGAGCGAAGTGGAAGGGCATGCGACAAAGACACGATATTATTTCTAAATGTCTCTGCTCATTTCTCAATATTTATTTTAGCATAGACTACTGCTATAATCCTAACTTAGCACATTGAAAGCCGTAGCAAAGAGGGCGCCTCCAGTTAAGATCATTGCCGGTTGCCTAACCGAAGGGGCGCTTAGCGGCGCCCCTTAGACTGCGGCGCCCCTAGGCACGTGCCTATTTTGCCTTACGGTAAATCCGGCCCTGAGCCTAGTGGGTTACAAATTCATCATTACAAAGAGGCATGAACACAATTTGAGGACTGAACATGTCTAACTTGCTTCCAGCTGCCTTGCTACTGTTTCTTGTTATGATCACTAGATGCACACTGTTGTATTGGAATGTGCGGTGGACAAATCGGTACGACTGTATTATTAATGAAATATTTTCCTTATGCAGTACAAAATCACGATCAATTACAATGGTATCTTGCAGCCTTGGCAACGATAGAGTCTTGTATTAACTCTTGTACTATTTTCATCTCTAATTATCTCAACAAAACAAGCCTGCCAATTTGTGGCAATAGCTTTAATGTGGACATGGAATGGAATTCACACTTACATGTGACAAGAACCTTTGCATTCAAGTCACATTCTCTTTTCACAATCAGATTTCTTTCAAATTTGTTGTTTAGTCCATATGGAACTTGACCTAAATATGCTTAATGGTGTAGTGTTTAGTGTTACCGGTGGTCACTCCGAAGGACCGGGCTCGATTCCCCCCTCTGCAAAGAACTTTAGTTCTGGCATGAGGTGCTATAATAGTATTTCTGTAAATTATTTGTTAGCCTCTCCTCAATATCCACCCAAGCGACCACATGAGGGCATGAGACCTAATATTTACAATTCAGTTGAGGGTAACCTGACAGCCTTGGGCTTGATAAAACCTAACCTTTCCTAAAAGTAATTTCAGGTTGTCATGTTCATCTGACCAGCTTAATAATAAAGTACGCCTCAAGTTATGTCCTACATTGCAGGCAATTAGAAAGACAAACACACAAAAAAGTAACAATACAGAACGGAAACTCTCAACTGGTCATAAGGAATACACCTAAAAAGATTTTGGTTTTATAATAAGTAAGGCTTTACATACAACCTGCCTAGATGTATGGTTTCGTTCAGACAGTGGACTAACCCAGTAGCGACCAGTTAATGTGTACCGTATCAGTAAGGAATTTTGTTTCTGTACTTGGTTGAAGAAGTTATTCTCCACGAAAACAACAAAGATATACAGGATCAAATATTATACAATATTGGGGAATAGTATAGATACATTACACTACAAAATTCCCCTAGACACAAAATGGCATCATCCATGACAACATGGACAACACTTGGTGTTTAAACGATGCATACATGTTAAATTCTATGTGTTGTACTCTGATTTACAAAAGATGAACGGTGAAAGCTGTCATTCGCTTGAAGGGTGAGCTGAGGAGTGGAGACGAAAGGGGTAACGGACTCCATAGCAACAGAGAGCAGTGTTGCAATGTATGCTGACACAGCAGTGAGCACATGGTTTGACGCAGTGTTCTACTGTTCATTGACTCGTCACTGCCATTAGTATTATCCCGTGTATCTATTGAAGTGCGTTTGCTTATTCTTTCACAGGCTACAGTAAGCGTTACCATTCTGTGTTTGTTGGAGGCGTGTGTATATACAGATTTTGAGTTTATTTCTTTTATTCGCATCATCGTGCCTAGTTCCGCTGTGTAAAAATTATTATCATTAAGAATTATATTTTATTGGTTTACTGTGAGTGGTGGAACTTGTGTAAGTTAATGGTATTTTTGAGATTTTTGTGCAGTTTATTAGATGTATTCTGTATCTAGTCGATGGCGTAAACCGAAAGTCCGTGAAACAAAGAAAAGGAATAGTGCTATTTTGAATGTTCACAAACAGTGGGGTGAGAGATCAAACCCAAGTGATATTACATGTGAAGTTAAATCACCTCCAAGACCTTGTCGTAGTAATGCAAGTTCAATAGCTGCAACTACTTCTTCTGCCAGTGTCAGAAAACTGGAACAGGCCTATTTTAGTGAGGAGAATACTGTTAGGCCTAGTGTTAATGATGAGCACATTCTCATTCATATATGGGTGCCCTCCAAAATTTGTTTACAGACTTGTGTGGTGAATATGGCAGTAAATCTTCGTGTAAACATCAGGGAGAAACATGGGTTTAGCAATAAGTTATCTCTGAAGTGTGGAAAAAGTGATTTTTTTAAACTCAGGGAAGTTTTGATGCTGGTAATTCCAGTAAGATACTGTTTATTTTATACAGTTAGCTTTTTCTCAATACTATATTTTTCAGCATTTTAAATATTCCAGCTGCACGAGTTTTGATCCCATTACCTTCAAACTTGGTTTGCACATACAACTTTGTGGTATCCATTTTGAAAAATATTAATAACTGTCAGAAATATTTAGGTTCAAATTAGAAAAAAATTACATATTTTAACAGAACAACAGGTCATTCTATGAAAAAAATATTTTAATAATAAACCATTTGCACTGATTTAAAAAGTAATACCAATTTTTATTTGTATACCATTGATGATCATTCAATAGAAGTTTTAGATTGATAACTTTAAAGTTGATGTGCCTGTGACATTTTCAAAATTTGCATATTTAATACATAAAATATGTTATAATTTCCAAATGACTGCACCAAATAGTTTCAAAGTTTAGAATTCCCTTAATTATGCTCTCTTTAAAGTACCTACAAAATTTGGTAAACATTGGGTGAAAATACTGGAAAATTCAAAACTTAGTAGGGCAAAAGTGTTATGGATATTGTGTGGTTAGATGAAACGTGGGTCACAATGTTTAAGAGTTGGAGTGACAACTCAGTTCAGGAGACAATGAAAGCGAGTCAGGCAGAGGGGGTCGATTAATTATTCTACACCCCAGGCTATCACACGGCTTTGTTAATAATACACTTTTGCTCTTTAGGTCGAAAAGAACTGGTGATTACTATGTAGACATGGACTACAACCAGATTTTAAAATGGTTCCAGGAACAATTGTTGCCCAACATCCCTGAACACAGTGTTATTGTAATGAACAATGCTTCGTACCACACAGTACAGATAGAATAAGCTCCAACAACTTCAAGTACGAAGCCACGAATGTTGGAATGGCTCGACCGCCATAGTGTAGCCTACCATGCGACTGCTCTCTGACAAAAGGAATCCTTCTCGGTAGCGCTGAATGAACATTGAACGAGCAGTAACAATCTATATAATACACGAATTAGCCAAAATAATTTATGAAACGATGAGAAATAAATCAGGGAGCAATATTTTAATAGATGTTTCCTCCTCCGCCGTCTGTGACCCACCCAGCCATCCCAAATATAGCGAAAATTTACAGCTGTTAGCGCCATTGTTCAAATCAATCTTCAAAACAGTACCATAACAGTACTGCCAACCTCACTCTTTCAAATGCAAAAAAGTGCCCAGTTCAGTCTCTAGTGGGCATCATTCGTGCGCAGCACTCAGTTCACGACTCTAATTAGGCTAGTATGTGCAATATTTCGCATCTCTGTAATGATTTTCTTTTTCCACGGCTGAAATGAGTGTGTTTTGTTATCTGCTCTGTAATTACTATGCAGTATATCACTCTCCTGTAATAAGTATGTGTAGTTTTTTTACGCACAACTGTTGTTTTGACTAAGGTTACAGCCTAATGCACCCAGATCAATGGTTTTGTGTCAACCATGCCCCGCTAGCTGCACGCGACCAAGGCCGCACCTACATCCGACCATTCTAACCTTCGTTTTGTCCAATCCAATGGTTTTTGACAACGGTTACAGCCTAACTCGCCCAGATCAATGAGTTTTGGCAATGGTTACTGCCTAACGCGTCCCGATGATTCTTCTTTTATCAACAGTGATTTTGCATCCCACTTCTATTTATCAACAGTGATTTTGTATCTCACATGTTGGGAGCAATGTGTGTGCCTTGGTGCGTGCTGCTAGCGTGAGCCTTGATAACAGTTGAACGAGATGCAAGTGCTGTCGAAGCACGGCAGCCGTTTTTAAAATAGCAATAAATAAAAACACATATTTACGTACTTTAACACATAATGAGGTTCAGTAGAAATTAGGGTTCCTAATTTCAATACGTAATATTGCCCGGAAGATGAAACAAGGACACTTGCACCCCGATTCTGCAACTTCACTCCTTAACAACCCACCAACATGGTTACGACGGAATCGCAACCATAGGCATAACAACAAATGGCTAGCGAGGCTCAAAGTGGTATTCTGTAAGGCAGTGTTTCCCAAACTTCTTTGAGTGTGTACCACTTTAAGAGATGAGAATCTCTCGAGTACCACCTAATGGTTGGGAGATATAGTAACTATAGCCCCCACCACCACTACGTAGTAGATCAAAAATGGATTGTAAGTTGTGTTTGTTAGAGTTTGACTGTTGGGAGTTCAAGTTCAAATAATAAAAAGTGTGTCCAATTGTTTTATTATTCATTGCAATAAATATTCAATTCAAACATTCAGAAATGGCACTGTACAAATAATATTAATAAAATAACTCTTAATTATTACACATAAAAAACAAAGTTCAGCTAACAACTTCAGTGTGAAGGTTGAACTTGAAAATTACAAGCCAACTTAAGAATGTCTGGTTTAAGATTGCTCAGTCTCAAAAGAAGATCGTTTTCCACTGCAAGGAGACTATTCTGGTATTTATTCTTGTGATAAACAAGTGAAGAAAATGCAGTCTCACCACAAGTTCGAAGTAGTGAAAGGCGGTAAAAATCTAACTGCTTTGTCAGCTATGTCTGCATAGTCTGCACGCCTCTCAACCAAAATTTCACAAGAGTCATTTTTGGAAAAGTTTGCCTTAGTTCTGAATCACAATTCAATTCATAAAACTGCTCCTTATCTTTGGCCTTAAAGTCCTACGGCAAAACATCAATGTTCTTATATTTTTAATTTTATATTTTATATTTTTGTAACGTAGGCTATCTAATATTTTTTGTAACATCACCGCGTACCACTGGAGCAGTAGGAGCGTACCACCAGTGGTACGCGTACCACAGTTTGGGAAACGCTGCTGTAAGGCACCTTGTTATGACGCTTGTTACGAGTTCAGGATCAGGATTTCATTGCCATCATCTTAGTATGAAAGCCTTCCACTAGATGACGGGTAAATCGATTGACGCGTTATTTCAACGTATTTCCAACCATTCTATATCGAAATTAGTTTGTATCATTTTATTTTTTAACTATTTCCTATGTTCCATATTGCCTAGTATGGTGTTTTATTTATCGTATGCATTGACCATTCATACGGATTACTTCAACCTGATAAGATACGTTACATCTAACCCCATTTGCGAAAACATTTACGCTGTCTGTTCACATGAATATCTATTTCAGTTAGGATTTTCTTTAGCTATTGTCTTAATTAATACCTTATTTTAATTAGGAGTATCTTATTTATAGTATTCAATGGATCATGTCAACCTTATACACCCAACTCCCTTTCGAAGAGAAATTACATTGCCTGTCCACATAAATATTAATTTTAGTTTAGTAGGAATCAAGTAGTGTGTTGTCTGGTTTATTACAACATGAACTGTATCAGAAACTTAAGTTAAGAGAATGTTTTATGTGGCCAGTAAGCTATTGGGCAACTTACCTGTAGGCCTAGGCCTAATTGACTACTGAGAGCAGTTTAACACATAATGACAATACCGTTAAGAATAGGTGAATACATTTAGAATAATGCTCAAAAATCTCCAAGAATGAGGTATTAACTCTTTGGGCAGTAACAAAATAGAAATTAATGGTGGGGGGATGGTCCAATCTAGTATGCCAGTTTTTCTTTACGGTAGGCCTACTGTAGTGTTAATATGAAATAGTCTGTTCTAGTCAGAACACCACATTGCTCCTCTGGCTGCAGCCAAGAAAGTCAAATAGTGATTTAATGATCCATTGTATTACCAGCCTTCAATAATAAACCAGAACAAGTGCCCTGCAGGTAAAACTGAGCTGGCAAGAGGTCCATGGAAATTGTAGGAAGCTAAGATCAGGATAATTTCGACTGCAGTTTAGTATTGTTCTCCTTAAAGTTACTTCTCACGTTAAGAACTGTGAGCATGTAATGGTTTTTGAGAGATTTTAATTGACTATTAATAATACGAAAAGCGCTCCGCTAGTTGGGCGTTATTTGTAATGGTTTAGAGAACTTAATCTTGCTTACTGTTAATAAGAATAAAGTTAATATGCAGAGCTAATTATTTAAATAGTCGCCCTTCTTTTGGGTGATCAAAATGAAACATTTAATTGTGTATTAATCTAATAGTGTATCAGTATTGTTGTCAGCTTCACTAAAAAAAGTACATAATGCGTAGTATTATATGTAGCCAAGGGCGCCAGACCATTTATATATCATGATCAAAATAATATATTAAACCTCGGTTAAACAGAGGTAGAGCATCGATATTCCTATCTCCAGCCGTAGTGAAACTTACGTAATCTAACCTTACGATAATTAGTTCAGGAGTATGGTGTTGCCTTATAGTAATTTCTAGCTACTAAAGGAAACCAGTCAAACATTTGAATTTAAAATGAATTTAATATATAAAAACAACAAGTGCAAAAAGAATAAAATACTAAAGAGAATAATAATAATAAATTTAAATGAAAGAATCTACTGAATTTACTTGTATTATGGGTCTTGATTGGAAATTGGAGTATACTGAGTTAATTGAATAAAATATAGATTGAATTTAATAAACATGAGAGCCTTCTGATTTGACTGGAGTATAACTGTTTAAATCGCTCACCGCATTGAAGATCTTTGTAGTTGGATTGTTGCGTAGAGAGTTCCTGATGTTCCTCAAAGTAATTAATTTATATGTGGATGACGGAATAAATTCCAAAAATCATCCCTGTGACAATAGCCTCGTACACAACCATGTCACAGTTTGATGAGATATAATGTCTTATCAAATTCACATACTTAAATAGTCAACTGTCTAGTTTATCACTGCGTTACAGACTCCATCTCGCTACAAGTTCCACTCTTCTCCCTGTACGTCCAGCTCCAATCAGTCTCCTGCCAGCCATTCAATAATAATAATCCATTTGGGCGGCCGTTATATATAACGTTCCCAGGCACGCGCCCACCCCAACTTCTGAAGTCACTAGGCAGTTTGCACGCCTCTTACATATCAACAATGACAATACTTCTTTGTAGCAATTCTCGGGAGGTCCAGCCCACTTTTGTATAAAGTTACAAAGGACTCATTCATCGGCCCAGCATTGTTAGTGGCAAGTCTTCTTAGAATCCCTTCTTAGTATGATTTGTATACTGGTAGAATACTTGATGTGAAATACATAAGTGTCTGTTTATGTCATTTCCAAGAAGCCGTGGATAAGCCGCCCTTCTGCGAACAACCCTCATCTTCTCTTGTTCGAAATTTCTTCAGAAATAATATTCAGCCAAGCGTCTAACTTATTTCAAATATAATGTGTATCGCTCCAAGTCCTTTCAATTGCCATAATATTCTACATTACCGCATAATAATAGATATGAACATATTAGTTAACATAATAACTAATAAAAGGTAAAATGCAGGATTAAAAAAATATTGATAGTAATAATAATAATAATAAAATATACAAAATTATTTCATTCTGGTCACAAATTGGGACCATCACATTCGGCCCAGAGAATTATGGTATATGTCAACAATCATAACACCATACTTCTCTTCAACACTTGTACAAATATGAAATATTATACCCTACAAAGAAATTACCAACATCGACAATATTATACTCTTCAAAGCAATTACCAACATACAAAAAATATACCCTTCAAGTTTAATATATATATATATATTTTAAATCTCATCATTTCAGTCTTTCACTGTTCATAATGTCTTTTTCTTTCTTCTTTACATAATTAAAGCGACCTGTTAACAATGTACATCAAAATACCCTTTACTTTTATATTCTTGTTTTGGACATAAGTTATCGTTGCACTTATGTATATTTGGGTGGCATACACCTTTGCTTTATATCTTGAGGACGTAGAATTCAATTTTCAGCCTGGTGTCGAACTGAATACACTATGGCTAGTTGGTGGGACTGCCAACTGATCAGTTCACTTAATCACTTCACAACACTTTGTATGCGATGCGAATAACCAGATCTACTCCAGTCTCTCAGGAATTGTATGTATCCAGTAACACAGGCATATTATAGAAAAAATGAAACTTTATTAGCTTTTATTACCTAAGGCAACATCTTTCAGTGCAAATGTAGTGCGCTAATTTACCCCACATATGTATATTGATATCCTACTCAAATACACCAGCTTATAGCCGACAAATTATTCTTTATATTTCCTCTGTGCTCTCCAAGACACACAATATCATAGGTTGATGCAAACCTTCGCCATTACCTGCTCGTTCAGACAACAATCATTCACTTAATATTAAGGGACTTTCCTTACTTACCATCAGTTATATTTCTATTACTCATGATACATATTTCCTTAAGGATCTCACATTGTAAGTGTCGTATAATCGTTTTCCTGCATTTTCTGATTACTCACCTTTTTAACCTTAATTACTGATATTTCTAACCGTAGTTACTCCCCTTATTTCTCACAATTACACTCCATTCTATTCAAGATTACCTTTCTTTCGCGAAATCCGTATTCACTTACTTTATTTCTCAAAATTACACTTCTTTCTACTCAAGATTACCTTTCTTTCGCGGAATCCGTATTTACTTACTTTTCTCTCTCAAAATTACCTTTCTTTCTACTCTAGATTACCTTTCTTTCGCGAAATCCGTATTCACTTACTTTATTTCTCAAAATTACACTTCTTTCGACTCAAGATTACCTTTCTTTCGCGGAATCCGTATTCACTTACTTTATTTCTCAAAATTATACTTCTTTCTACTCAATATTACCTTTCTTTCGCGGAATCCGTATTTACTTACTTTTCTCTCTCAAAATTACCTTTCTTTCTACTCTAGATTACCTTTCTTTCGCGAAATCCGCATTCACTTACTTTATTTATCAAAATTACACTTCTTTCTACTCAAGATTACCTTTCTTTCGCGGAATCCGTATTTACTTACTTTTCTCTCTCAAAATTACCTTTCTTTCTACTCTAGATTACCTTTCTTTCGCGGAATCAGTATTCACTTACTTTATTTCTCAAAATTACACTTCTTTCTACTCAAGATTACCTTTCTTTCGCGGAATTCGAATTCACTTACTTTATTTCTCAAAATTGCACGTCTTTCTACTTAAGATTACCTTTCTTTCGCGGAATCCGTATTTACTTACTTTTCTCTCTCAAAATTACCTTTCTTTCTACTCTAGATTACCTTTCTTTCGCGAAATCCGTATTCACTTACTTTATTTCTCAAAATTACACTTCTTTCGACTCAAGATTACCTTTCTTTCGCGGAATCCGTATTCACTTACTTTATTTCTCAAAATTACACTTCTTTCTACTCATGATTACCTTTCTTTCGCGGAATCCGTATTCACTCACTTTATTTCTCAAAATTACACGTCTTTCTACTTAAAATTACCTTTCTTTCGCAGTATCCGTATTCACTTACTTTATGTCTCAAAATTACACTTCTTTCTACTCAAGATTACCTTTCTTTCGCGGAATCCGTATTTACTAACTTTATTTCTCAAAATTACACTTCTTTCTACTCAAGATTACCTTTCTTTCGCGGAATCCGTATTCACTCACTTTATTTCTCAAAATTACACTTCTTTCTACTTAAAATTACCTTTCTTTCGCGGAATCCGTATTCACTTAATTTATTTCTCAAAATTACACTTCTTTCTACTCAAGATTACCTTTCTTTCACGGAATCCGTATTCACTTACTTTATTTCTCAAAATTACACTTCTTTCTACTCAAGATTAACTTCCTTTCGCGGAATCCGTATTTACTCACCTTTCTCTATCAAAATTACCTTTCTTTCTACTCTAGATTACCTTTCTTTCGCGAAATCTGTATGACCGATAAACTTTACTTTCTCCATTACAAAAAATGACTTTCCTTTAAATCCTTGCATTACCATCCTAGCTACTGAAATATTAACTGTTCACAAAATCTGCCTAATTAAGTTACGGGCATCACAATATAGCTTTACTTTCCTTTCTCACTGGGGAACTACCCTTAACGGATTAATATATGGGCTAATTAATATAGGGTTCCATAATTTTATCCTGCAACATGCTTTCAATCTGCCTACTCACAGCTTCCTGAAATTTGTAAGGCACGGGGTAGCGATGACCTACAAAAATACTGCGATCATGTACATATAATGAATGTTCGTAGCAATTAGCTAATCCAATACGGTTCTCAAATATATACTAATTCTCTTACAGCACCTCCAACAATCGATCCACACGATCACTCTCTAACGCACTCTGTAATGCAGCCTCACGCAATGAATCCTCTAGATAATCCTTCGTCATCATACTGCCTAAAATGTAAAAAACAAGGTTCCCTCTCAAGAGATACCCCAACAATCTCACCACTCACCACCTCACTACAAATATCGACTCTTTTAGTCATTAATACCTCCTCAAGCGTACATATATTCTTAGAACCACCATATAACTTACTTCAATTATTAAATGACATGATCATATCTCCACCCATTCATCTGAATTTAACACTACCCTCCTTATAACTTTGCTGGACAGAATGTTGCGACAACCACTCAGAACCCCTAATTAATGAATATACCAGATTTGGAATCAATAAACATACCTGTGTTCCAATCTTACCTTCCTTTAAAATTTCTACAACCACTTGTTTAGAAATTCTGTGGGATATCTTTCCCATCGCAGTTAACACAATAGTAGTTCAAATTGGAATTTCCTATATTTTAATATCATTTTCCTTCCTATTATTATAAAATGCTGCACTGATGTTGAAAACCTGACAGCCACTATCAAAAAGTGTATCGATACGCGCCCCTAACACTTGTAATTTTTCGACTGAGTAAAATTAATAATGGTAGGTTCTTTAGATACCTCCATAAATTCACTTAATAAATCATTACGGTTATTTAGGTCATACGGTTCGCTCAAAATAGTAATACCGACTTACATAACTACTCTATCTGGCATTTCTAAGTTCTTATAACCTTCATCTTCGCTTCTATATTTATGTATAGTTATACTTTCCTCTTTCCTCATAACAATAGTTTCTTCCTCCTCCGTATTATATTTATCAATAGTAACACTGTATTTTGCCTTTGCCCCTATTATTTCCCCTATTCTATCTTTTATGGCACGCCACTGCACTTCATTATCTTTCTCACTCTCTTTCATTATATTCTCTATTTCCTCAAACAACTTCATTTTCTCCCCTTTCATTTTACTTCTGGACTTACTAATTTCATGCCTTTCCTTCATTTCTCCACTACTATAGCTTAACGACCTTTCTAACTGTTGCTTTTTGCTTCTCCTTTCTTCTATATCAGTCCTTCTTTCGTCTTCTACACTATCTCTCTCCGCCATTTCCTCCACCATCGCGCTCTGCTTGGGCTTTTTCTTCCTATGCATTGGATTACTTATCTCAGCTTTCTGCTTTCCTTGTTCAATAATTATGTCTTTCTGACTGTGCCTTAGCGCACGCTTCTCTATCTCTGTTAACTTCATATTGACTTCCTTTATATAGGCTCTGACTTCTTCTCTTGTCTGCCTATTTTGTTACTCTATAATTTTCTGCATTTTTATTTCTTGAGTGCTTATCACTTTGTTTATTTTTCCTACTTCTATTCCTATCTTGACTTTAACCTTCATCTCTTCTTTCTTGCTACGTTCCATAATCTCTACCTTCACGTCTTCTACTCTTTCCCTTACCTCTTGATTAATCTTTTCTACTTTCTTGCCTATAACTTCAAACTTTTCCCCCACTTCTATCCTAACTTCAGCTATGGTTTTCTTTAACTCACTTTGTAATTCCTTTCTTATTATTTCTTTGAATTCTGACATATTCTCCTTAATCCTCTTATACTTTTTATTTAACTCCTCATTCACCTTTTCTATCTTATTTAGCTTCTGATTAATTTCTTTATTATCTTTACATATCGCCTCTTTTATCTCCCTACTCCTCTCCTGATTTTGCCTACTTATTTCCTCTCTCATCTCCCTACTCATTTCCTGATTTTGCCTACTCATCTCCTGATTATTTTTATTGCTATCTTCTAGTTTCTTGTCTATTGCCTTGCTTATCTCCTGATTTTGCTTACTTATTTCCTCTCTCATCTCCCTACTCATCTCCTGATTTTGCTTACTTAATTCCTCTCTCATCTCCCTACTCATCTCCTGATTTTGCCTATTCATCTCCTAATTTTGCCTATTCATCTCCAGAAACATTCTCATGATCTCATCTAATTTATTTTCCGAAATATCCAAAGGCTTTAGTTTCTCCTTCCCTCCACTAGTCTCAGGATTTATTTCAGGATGTACCTCTATATTCGTCTCAGGGTTAACCTCGGGATTATTCTCAGGATTACTCTCAAGATTTACCTCCGACATCTTGGTATAATCCTCTACGCTCTCAGCCTCAGTACCTCTATCAACTTTCGTATAATTAGCTTTCTCGCCTTTACCCCTACTCCTCAATTTCCTTTGTTCCTCATCCGCCATCTCGAAGTACACCGTATAAAGTTTACCGTTCCAAAATTCACCTCACTTTCCCCCAAAATCAATCACTAATAATACACTAATTCACTTCAATTTCCCCCAAAATCACTCACAATTTGCACTGAATTTACACTCACCCCTTCCGTAAATATCGTTAGGTTTTCGTGCCGCACAGTTGGGGGCCATTTGTAATGGTTTTTGAGAGATTTTAATTGACTATTAATAATAAGAAAAGCGCTCCGCTAGTTGGGCGTTATTTGTAATGGTTTAGAGAACTTAATCTTGCTTACTGTTAATAAGAATAAAGTTAATATGCAGAGATAATTATTTGAATAGTCGCCCTTCTTTTGGGCGATCAAAATGAAACATTTAATTGTGTATTAATCTAATAGTGTATCTGTATTGTTGTCAGCTTCACTAAAAAAAAGTACATAATGTGTAGTATTATATGTAGCCAAGGGCGCCAGACCATTTATATATCATGATCAAAATAATATATTAAACCTCGGTTAAACAGAGGTAGAGCATCGAAATTCCTATCTCCAGCCGTAGTGAAACTTACGTAATCTAACCTTACGATAATTAGTTCAGGAGTATGGTGTTGCCTTATAGTAATTTCTAGCTACTAAAGGAAACCAGTCAAACATTTGAATTTCAAATGAATTTAATATACAAGAGTTTAGTGCTTTTCAGTCGGTCAACACGAATGTACCCAAAAGAGATGGGTTATGCCCTAATCCTGAAATAAATTACATGAGATTAATAAAACACTAGGATGACCAGTTTCTATCGTCAAGCGATCATCATCAGATCCATTACACTTAGGCTATAAAATCTATGTTTGAAATACAGGTGAAAATATTTACAATATGTACAATTATTTAGTTGCAGTATTCGTACTGCAACTGTCAGTGTATGCTAAATGCAGTATATATGTTAGGTGAAATGCTAAATGGTGATAGCTATCACTTTTATGCACATACTGTTGCCGCGCAATTGTACGAAGAACGTGTTGTGACCGGCCTTTGTTCTGTGCACTCCAATGATGTTCTGTATGCAGTTTGTATATTCTGGGGAGACATGTGCATCGAATCATCACACAAACACAGATTGTGGCTGTCTCCACATTACAGATACAGTTTGAAGGGGTTATATGCACAAACTACCACTGCAGTGCACAGCTAACACAGGACGAGCCGGTACTGCCTAGCACAATACTCGAAACACAGCCTTCTATAAGGCATCCAACGTTTAGAATGAAGCATTGGTCTTATGGCGCGTTACGACAGGGTTGCCACTTCATGAGAGGAGGCAGTACAAAGCGCTTCGCGTACACTTTCCGCACAGCCAGCGATTGTGCAGTGACGAAGACTTGAATTAAGTACTGTATAATTTATTTATTTATTTATTTATTTCTTGACGGTACACAACAGGGCTCAGTGTGCGCCCCAATAACAGTGCACCTACACAGTAAAATACACTTTCTGATATTTCTACATTAAGTATTAATATCTAAATGTAATTATTAAAACTAGGAAGTTAACACAGAATGAAATGCATAGTAGTAAAAAGCTTAATATAAAGGTAATATAAAAACTAAATCTAAATTTTACCTAATGTCAAATATATAAAAAGCAGGTTTTGAAATTATTACATCGTAAACTAAAAGGTAACATTGATAACTTGGGTACAGGCATATCCACATATATACATTGTTGATTCTGTTTTGTGTGATAATTTTATTTCAAGTATGAATTAGAGTGACTGGGTTATGATTTCCAAGAACGGTCTAATTGAGAGACAGAAATCTAGTTTCCAGTTTACACGAACCGCATCGTTGTAAATACTGCAAAGCCTCCATACAGGTGGATTATTAGACTATGTGAAGTAGTATTGGTTATATCATTTCTGAATGTTATAGTTGATCTTGTAGTAAAGCGAGGGATGTTGAAATTTAGGAGCGATAGGAAAAATGAGTTATCAATTTGACCGTTAATAAATTTATAAAGGAATTTCATATCATTCACTTGCCTTCGAGACTCCAAACTAGTCATGCCGAAATTCAACAAAAGTTCATCGTAGGGTACCATGTGTGGGTAATTGCCCGTTATTTTTAGGTGTAAATATCTGAGGAATTTCTTTTGAACTTGCTCAATGGATTTAATGCATGTTTTCTGCCAGGGACTCCATACTTGGCTGGCGTACTCGAGCTTGGATCTCACCATGGCAATATAAAGGTTTATGCAGGTACTGGTCCTAATGAATGGCTTAGTGTTTCTTATTATAAACCCTAACATGCGGTAAGCATCCCAGACTGTCTTTTGCACATGACAAGTGAAAGCAAGCTCTCGGTCAAACAAGATTACTAGATCTTTCTTCTCGCTTACTGTTTGCAATGGCTGAGGTCCAATTCCATAAACAAATGTGATTGGGTTCTTCTTACGTGTAAAGGTCATAACAACACACTTCGGTACATTTAAGTATAATTTGTTTTCTATACTCCATTTGTGTATATTATTTAGGTCATTTTGTAGTAGAGTGCAGTCATTAGCGGAAGAAATTGGTTTAAAAATTTTGAAGTCATCTGCATATAAAAGACTATTTGAGTGTACTATACAACGTGGCAAATCGTTTATCATTGCTAGAAAAATCAGAGGTCCAAGGTTCGAGCCTTGGGGTATTCCGGAATGAACTATGTATTCCTTTGAGACAATTTTCTGGAACAAAACAAATTGTTTCCTGTCTCTGATGTAGGAGCTGAATAATTTGAGTAATGGGTGGGAGAATCCCAAAATACACAATTTGTTAAGAAGGATATCATGATTTATTGTGTCGAACGCTTTCTCAAAATCTGTAAATATAACATCTATTTGTCCTCCTTTATCTAACCCTTTAGATATAATTTGAGTAAAATTAATTGCATTCGTCACCGTAGATTTCCGGGATAGGAATGGTTATCTGTTACGAGCGGTCTGAGAAATACTGATATTCTTCCGTGCAATATGAATTCAAATACCTTGGCTACTGCAGATAAAATAGATATAGGACGGTAGTTATTAATTAGTGATGGATCTCCCGATTTTAGTATAGGGCAGACGCGAGTGATTTTCCAGGCGTCAGGGAACGTAGAAGTTTGTATGGCTAAGTTAAATATAAAATACAACGGGTCCCAGAGACTTTCAGCACATCCCTTCACTACATACGGTGGAATATTATCAGGACCAGCCGACGACTTAGGTTTTAATGTTTTTAATGCATTTCCAACCTCTTCCTTTGAGACAAGTTTTATGTGAAGGATGATGGGAGTATTCGAATTGCAGGCTGGGACTTTGTATTGGGCTGACTGAGAGTCATAAACTGATTTGAAATATGTCGCAAAACCTTCAACAATGGAATCACCCCTGTCCAATTCTTCATTATTATATTTAAAGGTGTCACATGTGTTCCTATTTTTTTCTTGTTTTTAATAAACGTTCAAAATTTCTTTGAGTCCCGGCTAATGTTTTGTTCAATATTACGGATATATTTCTTATAAGATAATTGAATGTCCTTTTTAATTTCTGATCTTAATTCTTCAAAACGTAGTCTATGATGATCAGAGTATTTTTTTCTCTTCCTATGGTATTCCTTCTCCTTCAATTTACTTTTTGTTTCCTTAGAAAACCAGACAGGATATTTTCTGCCCGTTTGTCGTTTACATATAGGAACGGTTTCGACAAGTACTGCGTTAAAAATTTGATAAAACAGGTCTACTGCAGTATTTACATCAGTGCACTCGTATATTTGACCCCAAGCGCCATTCCTCAACCGAGTGTAGAGCTGCTCAAAATTGGCTTCCCGGAAGTTAAAGGTATCATTAGGCTGGATATATACTTGGTGTCGACATATTATTAGAGATATTTCCACATCCAGGGAAGGGTGGTGGCGACCCAGCGGTAAGAGTGCATCAGTGTTTTCAGTTACATTTATGTTGGTTTTGTTGGATAAAACTAAGTCCAGCGTCCTCCCGTTACGGTTTAGTACTGAATTATAAGATTTTAGCTGAAGATAATTAATAAAATTTACGAGTTCTCTTGTTTGAATATTGTCGTCTTTAATTAGTGTATTTTGTATTGTTGGGATGTTGAAATCGCCGAAGATTATTAAATTTTGATCATAAATTTCTGTTCTGGATTCCAACCACTGATATATTTCCCTGTATGTTTCTACTTTTGAAGCTGGTGGAATGTACATATTACAGACGTACCAAATATTTCCCCTAATGACCAGTTTCACTAATAGACATTCCAATGTGCCAGTCATTCTGTCGACCTTGAGTACCGTTAATCCGCTCCTGACCAAGACAGCCACCCCACCCCCTGCTCTGGCAAACCTCTCAGCCCTGTACACTCTGTATATAACAGAACAGACCTCACTGTCAGCGATTTTACTAGATAACCAAGTTTCTGTAATTAGAATTAAGTCATACTGTTTGGTGATCAGGTTTTCATTGAATAAATCTAATTTTGTATTCATTCCTCCTACATTTTGATAATAAATGGATAATCTAGGTTTTGATACCATTAGAGAGTGTTCAGGTCATCCTCATTTCGAATTACGATGACCCGAGAACCTTCAGATTTGCGTATTTTAATAAGTCCATTTCTTACCCACAAGAAAGCATACTCTTTCTCTCTTCTGATGCTCCTAGCTTGTGCCAGCAACTTCCTCTTTTCCGGGGATAAACTCTCGTTCACATA